>JAQGBZ010000017.1:0-458857 GCA_034687125.1 Neelides folsomi | reverse complement strand
AGAAATATAAGTGAAATGAGAGAGATGTTATTGAAGAGAAAATGTTACAGCAAAGGTGGTGTAAATAAAAAGTACCGACCCTGTATATACAGTATACATAATATATACAGGTGTACTATAGTAGTAAAACTACTTATTTTAACAACTCCTCATTCAGTAACATAAAAACTTGTGTTGACAAAAGACCAAAAATTATAAGTTGAATCATTTCGCTTTAGATATACTAATCATGATGATTATATTATACTATAAGTGACTTTAGCTAAAAGATCATTTAGATAAGAAAGTTGAATATCTCTACACAATTCAACATACTACTTATGTTATGTAAATAATATTATTTTACATCACTGCGTCTTGTGTATAAAAATACACATATTGGACAACAACTTATCTGTATTAAGTATTATTAAAAAAACTAATTTGATATGATCAAATTCTTAGTGTTTTAGCCTTTTAGCTAATAGTTCTATTTTCATACTAGGTATGCATGTAGGTACATATCCATACATATGTAGGTACTAAGGTATACTACGGTACATACATATGAAGCTACATTTGAGCTGTATTTTACCATGCCATTAATGTATGCAATGGATATATGTAGATAACCTTTCTTATTAAAACAGCTAAATAAGTCCATTCTTTGAATATTCCATAATAGGCTAGAGATCGTTAGTTAACGAGAAATAGCTTATTATCTTTTAGGAAATTGTGTCTGGGATTATAAGTATATCTTTCAAGAGTTCTTTTCACTTTATAATTCCTAAGTTAAGATTCCTTCACAAGTCACAAGTATAATTTTTTAATCTTGAAGTGATCATTTAAACTCGTACTCGAATAGCTGCGACTGCGAGTGATAATAAGGGGTGGTATTTAAAACAATAAGAAGAAAAATAACCTTGATCATACACACATATACATACATACACACATTTGATGAATAGTTTTAAATAATTACAACATTTTGAATTAACTAAACTGATATTTAGGTTTAAAAATTTAACCATTTATTTTGTGGGTTTTACCTCATTTATTTTATTCAGTTTACGATTGAATACTTACCGATATTGCTTATTACCGATATTATTCAACTAATTATTTATAAATAGTACACTAAAGATTAACAATATGAAAAATGGTCTAGGAAGTTGGCTAAATAGAAAAACGAGAAAGTGAAAGCTGGAAAAAAGTAATAGTAATAATATATGTAGGTACATACTATGTACTGTGCATAATTACTTTATAAATCTTATAAGCGATTATAAGCGATTAGTTTAGCTTAGTTTATAAGCGATTGAAACGAGGAAGCATCAATTCATTAAATTTACACGACCTCAATTTAAATTTAAGTTTATGGTCAAGGTTCCATTGTAGCTGTAGGTGTTAAAAGCATCATAACTTAGCTGTTAGAAATCGGAATATATCGGTGGGGTGTCCAATGAGTTAAGACTATTTGTATTTAAAAACCGATGACTTCATTATCGTTATATTGATGAGATGAACACCGTCTAATGATTGATTAATGATTAACATTTCTTATAATGACGCGCTCAGCCTTGCAAAATCCTTTAATACATCCTAGACTTAAACTTTAATTCTTACTAACTTACATTTAGACAAAGTACCCGACGCACACGGAATGATTATGCAAATTGTATTCTATTTATTGCATATTTATACGCACACACTTAAGTATCGTTAAACCTACATGCATTCGTAACAAAGTACGTATTTTATATGAGATAATAATATTTCTTTATATTAAGTACCGATTGAATATATGCATACAATATTGATAGTAGAGTATAATATGAGATGCTTCAATAACATGTTATTCAATTGTCTTTAGATTGAATTAAGAATGAGGATAAAATGTAGTAAATATCGCAAATATTACGTAGGTTAGTTAGTGCAGTGAATGAGAAAAGTCCACTGACGAGTTTCCACCTCCATCTCCCATCTTAAGCTCTCCTCTTCTCTCCTATTCACATCATATTGATTATCAATTTGTTATTCCATTAAGAGAGCTCTATATAGAGGCATAGGACTGACTGCCGCTTACAAGACGTACACATGTAAACTACCTGTGAGGTTCAACCAACGTCTTTTTAATTTCCAAGAATTTCATTCATCAAAATATTTTTTTCTTCTCTTTTCCTCCTCAAGAAAAATACTTTGAACTTGAACCCTACAAATGCATGAAACAATTGATATTCAGACCAAAGAAGCTTTGAATTCCGTTTGTAAGATTTCATCCCATTGCTTTTCACAGTTTTAACTTTTCATTTTTCAAGTTTTCAAATGACGCACGTTTACACATAACACACTTACGTAAATATTTTTACTAATTATATCTACATTTATCAATCTTTATTACTTTATGTCAAGTGATTCTATCAACTTGCATTACCTAATAGAATTATTTAACTACATATCCTACATACACATAAGGATAAGTTTACGATTCCCACGTAAGAGATTTTCCGAAGTAAACGTTGTTAAGAATTTGATGTCATTACATTTTTATATTGTTAAATAATATACATGTATTTATATAGGTAGGTATATTTCAATATGAATTATGAGTTTCTTATTGTTTATTAAACTATTATTATGAACTCGAGATTTGCTTTCATATGATATGGAATGGAGATTTAATACATTGCTTTATGTAACTTAAAGTAAGAACAAAAGTAAAAAAGATTCTATTGATTCAATAAATGAAGATAATGATTCATGCAAATGACTCAAATGAAGAATTTGTAAAGGATAATTTTTTATTAAAATTTATTTGCCAGCTACATATAAAATAAATAAATAAAATTGGGCAAGTAGATAGGCTACATGAAAGTAGTAATACTTATTTTGTTTGAATTCAACATGTGTAATGAAAGTTCTCATATGTTAATAATGGCAGCTGACTGAATGTTGGCAGTTGAAGTTGAGCTACCATTAAGTTAAATTCTAAAATTTGAGATTACTTGTACAAAGAATCTTTTAACACTAATTGAGTTGTACATTGAAATTGCATTTGGCTTATAGCCATTTAAGTAGGTGTAGTTTTTAATTTAGTCATGATAAATCCAATTGAGTTCTTAAACACTATATATAATTTACATTAAATAAAACAGGGAAAAGTCTAGATAGGAAGTTCAAACAATTGAATCTATCGTTAAAATATAAATATTATGAATATTGTTAAATAAGTCTTGGGGTTTGAATTTACTCGTCCCCTTCTTCTTCCTGTCCTTCAGCTCCGCTCGACTGTTCGTTCTCAGCGGGTTTGGCTGCCTTCTTTGGCCTGCCGCGTCCACGACCGCCACCGGCTCCTCCCTATTTAAAAAATAAAACTCGTTAAAGCAACTTTCCTATAAATTCCATTTAACTTTGATTTAATTTAATCCAAGCCTCACCTTTCCCTTCTTCTTGGGGCTGGCCTTGGGTCGTCCACGTCCCTTTGCTTTTTTGGGAGCAGATCCTCCATCGGACTTTCCAGCCGGACGTCCGCGTTTTCCTGCTGCTGCTTTCGGTTTTGCTTCGGCTACATCTCCTGCCGGCTTTGCGGGACGTCCCCTGCGCTTCTTTTCGCCTCCTGCATCATCAGCCATCTTCGAGTTAGTTTCTGAAAATGAAAATTAAACGGTCAAAAAATGTTATTAACTTTCCGATGCTTAAGATACATTTTGACAGTTGGTTTAATTTTAACTATCGTGAATGCTGGATATGAGTATTTAAGGATATTATGATTTATGACACGAGAGATTATTAACGATAATTAAATACAAATTGGTATATGAGAAAAGCTGAGGAATAACAAAGGTAAATAAAGAATTACTGGAGATTTGAGTTTTGGGAGAGAGGAGTTTCGAGCTCGGCGTCTGTGTTTGTTATTGAGTTTGGTGAGTGTGAGAGATGAAGTAGGGGAGGGCGAAAAGGGAAGCTTGGAGGACTGGAGGGCCGAAGGGTCCCAGTTGTGCCGGCGCCCAGAGAACTCTCAACCTATCACAATGGACAAGCGACGCTCCCTCGCAAACTACGCAGAAGAGTAACGAACAACTCCCGGCTCGAGATCTTCTTCAAATTCAAAATGAGCCGTTGATCCTCCCTCGATCTCACCAATCGGCAATCTCAACTCTACAATATTTGTCTCTCTTTCCCTTCATCTACCACACCGGGAGACTCCCTCGATCACTCTCCGCTTCCTTGTTGAAACATTTCCAGTACTCATATATGATGCATCGGGGAAAATGTTGCAATTGACTAAATTCAATTGTTTTTGAATATATAAAAAATTAATTATTCGATGTTGAGTTAAAATTCTGAATATTGAATTTGATTTTTGATTTATATCATGATGCAGAATTGATTTTACTAAGCTAATGATAGGTTTATGGTAGATATGAAACATATGACTCATGGGAAAGCCGTTATTGTTTGGAATTTAATTTCCTTGCTGCGGCAAAAGAAAGAGATGCAAATGATATAGGAAGAATTATATAGAGTAGATGAAGAATCAAGTATGAATATTCTTTATGCATATTTAATTAATGGAGTTAGTTTAATATGTTCGAGTATTAAAATTGATAAAAATTATTAGGATGTTTTGTTAAGTTAAACTGAGACCGAATCTTATTTCTAGAGGACAACTGGACAAAAGAATATGAAATGAGAGAGAGATAAGGATGGGGTAGGATTGGATGTGTTGAGGGACTCGGCTTGTTTTCCTTCCTCTGGTCCCACTCTACACAAGCGTGGCTGAATTTGGGAATTCCTTCAAAATGAAATCCTCAATTTTCTCATCCCATTCTCCGATTTTTCCCTCTTTCAATAAAAATGACAGAGCGGAATAAAAAATGGGCTACTATAGAGAACATCATCCCGGATGTGAAAACAATTTTGAATAATTTTTTTGGTCAAGGGCACATTAGTAATTGGAAGAGTAAGTTGGGCGAAAATTGGAAGAGATGCGGTGGAAAGAGTCCGCCATGGCTGTTCCTTCCCTATGCACCGAAGGCCGAAAGCCGGAGAGCTCTTACTGGGATTCCCCCTTTCTCTCAACTTATTTCTCACCGGTTCCTGTCGGCTTTTGAAGGGGAGGGAAGGTCAAAGGTCATGACTTGGGATCTATGTCCACTTGCCGTGATTGGAGAAGAAAGGGGTTTAAAATGGAAAGTGGGGCTACCTGAATGTGGATTCGGAGGTCAAGTCCTGTTCGAGCAGAGAATGGAAACTGGAGAGACTCTCGGCTTTCCCTTGTCTTTTCCCTGGCTGAACGCTGGTCTTCTATTTTGGCGTCTCTCCTCGGAAATCCATTCGCGCCCACCGACTCACCCCGCCCGGCTTACCGATTTTCTCAACTCTCCCTCAAAATGACCCAAAACACCACCCATGTCACCTCGCCCATACAAACCCACAGAGCATACCTGAGAAATCCTCCATTTTCCCATATACCCCTTCTAGTTATATTAAATCTCTGTTCGCCTTAACCATTTTATTTTTACTCTTTCAATTTCGAGATATTTCCTTTATCTCCCCATTTCTCCTTCGTACAAACAGGGAGAGTTGATGAGCAAAGCTTCAAACTCTCTGTTCTACTATACACTTCACCATTATATTCTATATCTTTCTATTTATCTCCATCCGCTTCAATTTAATCCTGCTGAATTTCAAATTAAATGCTCCTCCGCATAATTTTTTTAGGTTAGCTGATGCTCATGTATTACAAAAAGAAAAATGTATTCGTTTAATACATATATCGAATATACTAAAGCAAATAATCATAAATATTTATCATTCTGTTTGAAATATTATGTTATTTTATTTTAGCTCGTGTTAAAGATCCAAAATACAAAAATTATAGGATTACACATACAGATATAAATATTTACAACACCTTCATAATTTTTTTAATATATGCAAGAACAATGTTACAAAGAATTTAATAAAATCTTTATAGGAATTGGAATAATGAAATAGGCCAGTTCCGTATATTGAATGCTTAGAAATGGTGATAAAAATATTTGTATATTAGGAATTAGGATTTTTTATTTGATAATGACAATGAGTGAAAACAAAGGAGAAATCTTCAAATGAATCTACATGGTAAACATGGATGACTTTTATTGATTTTGAAATATCACACGTGGGAGATGGAAGGAACGAGATGGAGAAGTCTATTAAAACATTGATTTTTTTCCTTTTCGCACAATTTGCTTTTGCAATATAATTCCGTATTCGGACTTATTCCTTAAAATATATGGAGTAGCATTTTTTTAACATTTTATGTTATATGTACTAAAATGATAAAAATATTCGCTATTTATGACCGAATATATCGATTGCTGCATTTCATTATATATGAAATTTCCAAAAAGAAACTGATATAGGTATATCAATATATCTTGTCCGTTATCTCATTCATTATTTATATCTACAGATATTTAAATAAGATGTTATTAAGGTTGCCAGATTGGTAAAAGATGTGACAGATCTATGGATTATGGCAGACCTCATATAAATAGAAAGAGAAGAAGAAATTGAGTAGGCATAAAGAATTGCTATGAACACAATTTATGCAATATGTAAATTTTCAATTTTAGTTATCAATTACAATTTACAAGAATACATAGAGAAACTAAAATGGATAATTCATCTAAAATTATTCGTATTGATTTCAAATAAATGAGTTTGATTGAAATAACTTGATGAATCCTTTAGTGTAGGCTATGAATTAAATTGAGAATGAAGAGATTACTTGGAATTCAAAAGAAAAAGGCACCAGTTGAGCCACCCAACTTCAACACCATCCTCTCAAGTGTAATGACATTTCTCTCATGAAGTTAGTTCAACTCTCAACTTCTCATTTTTAATCAAACTAACACCTTTAGCAATTTATTTAATAATGTAAATTGGATATATTTTAGATAGATTCAAGAGCTGAGAATGCGGACAGCAAGATAGCGAAATGTGATGCGGAGTTGATCAATTTGAGAGAGAGGTTGAAAGGCTTGAGAGAAGGACCTGGAAAGGAAGCTCTTAGCGAGAGAATTCGCAAATTATTACAAAAGAGAAAAACGTCTCCTTTTAATTAATTAATTTTCCCATTCTAAAATGATTGGTCATTTTATTTTCCAATTTACATTCGCAGATTCGAAACACAAGCGGATTCCTTGCATCAGCATTCTTTTAACATGGAGCAAACTTCATTTGGGTTGCAAGAAGCCTTAAATAATAAAGCGTTCTTTGAATCAATGAAGTCGGGCATTGGAGAACTCAAAAAAGTTCAAAAGAATCTCCATGTGGAAGAAATTGAAGTTTGCATTAAATTTTATTTAAAATATTAAATGAAATGAAATGCGCTATTTTATAACCAGTTAATGTTTTCATCCAGGATTTGCAAGATAAAATGGCTAATCTATTTGAGACGACAGAAGATTTGCAAAATGTTTTAGATCGAAATTTCACCACGCCATTGGATCTTGATGACGATCAATTGGCAGCAGAATTAGAGGCTTTGGGTGATGAGCTTGTCAATGACCCAGATACGTCGTACCTTGACACTGCAACTGGTGGGCACAAAGGAGGGTCAAATAATATCGGACCCGGACCTGCTTTACCTAAAGACCTTGTTGAAGGTTCGAAAGATTCTCCTGGGACTCAAATAATTGAAAACAAAGTAAATGAAAATACTTTATTTGAGCATTTGATATTTTGACATTGTTATCATTTCAATAGTTTACACACAATCACATAATATTCAAGATTTTTTTATTTGACGAATTTTATTTTTATAGAATGGCATCCTTTTTGATGAATTCGGCCTTCCAAAAATAGATTAAGATTTAAAATAATGATCATAATGATTTAAAAATGTACTTTTACAATTTAAATAAAATATCCAAATTTTGTGCAATTATTGGTATTTAGCAAATATTGTGGTTCATTAAATATAATCTCATAAAGAACCTACTCCATACAGTTAACTAACAGACTTAATAATTACAAGTAGGTATATGTTTTAATATTCCGCATTCTTAAATTTAAAACTGGCATAAAACCTTGAATATTACCGATTCTCCGGAAAACAACAATTACGATTATACATAACAGTTTATGACTTAAAAAGACCTTGCATAACCTTTCCTTGGTTGAGAATAAGTTCATAACATAAATTAATTGCAGATACTTTTTCAATAAATACATAAACTTAAACATGCATGTGTACATATGACCTATAGTAAAATATATGGCACGTTGTTATTTGAACCAAGAATTTAGATTTATAAAACTATTTGAATAGGTAGTATACTCTAAACTTTAAAGTATAGCACTCTACTCTTTTCTATTGAAAATACCAATGAAATTGGCCTAAAATATTTATTTACAACTTCCTACTGTACCAATTTATAATCTTAATAATGCATTGCACTAATGACACATTAGTGAAATACTTGATAAAATTAGCTATTTTATTATTAATAGATCTTATCAATAAGAAGCCACTCTAGTCTCAAGTCCAAAGCAAAGGTAATTGTAAGTAATTAATAATACATATTCTATGTAAATAGACAAACGCCATGCATTTTTGCATATTGGCGTAGTTTTAGACATTGACATTATTCAATACCAATTGATGTTTAAGAATTGTAATATAGTAAGACAAAACAATATTCTTTGGCCTTTAAATACTAGGTATCGCGTTGTTTTGTTTGAGGTGCAAATGAACTTAAATTAAATCAAGGTGTTAAGGTGTTCTATTTATGAGTGGGTTAGAGTTATTAAATAGAAATCGAATGAATATGATTTTGAATAAGAATAAAGTATTATACTAGATATATATAGTATATTTTATCGAATTGGTTCTGAGAAGAAATGATAATGTATGATTTAGAGCTGAAAAGTGTGGATTCCATTGAAGCTCACATTCAGACAAATGACATTATGTAGAACATGGACTGAGTTGCAAAACAGTACGCTGTAATAGAATGTAACACTCTTGTTCGTCAGCTCCACCAATGACCTTATCAGCTCGTAATTGAGAAATGAATATTCAGTAAAATGAAGAAGTAAGAATAATACATATCTAGGTATGTACTTATTAATGACACTCCCGTCCTCTCGTAATCAATTATCGTTTCTTTTACTTACTAATTTCCTACCTTAAAACAATTAAGTTCTCCGTTATTCCTTCCATTTTAAAAGAGCTCTCACTGAAGACAACAATCACCTTCTTTCATTCAAGTCCGAAGCTCAAGATGGGAAGCGGCAAGAGAGGTTCGGGTGAAACCAAAACCACGGTCATCTCAATTTACAATTCTGACCCTGGAGCATGTCCAATTCCAAATTGTCGAGGTAAACAAAATTCATTAGATTCAATATTATAACGTATTTGTTAAAAAGAATTTTCATAAAATTCTATTGAGTTATTGTTAAATTAATGTAAATCATTAGATTTCCTTTTCAATTTAATTTAATTTATAAGAAACATATACGGTCTCGGATGCCATCAATATTATTGGATACGGTCGATTTCAATGGATGTTATGTATTCTGACCGGGATATGTTGGATGGCGGATTCAATGGAAATGATGATCCTTTCCATCCTCTCTCCTGTTTTGCATTGCGAATGGAATATTGACCAGTATCAACAAGCTTTTATTACAACGGCAAGTGTTTATTAAAATACAGTAGATTGTTTACTTACATGAAAAATAAATAGGTAAATATAATTTTGTAAATCTCATATGAGAGTTAATTCAATTTTTAGGCCGTGTTCATTGGGATGATGATTAGCTCCCCTTTGTGGGGCTTTTTGAGTGACAAATACGGAAGGAAAATGATGCTTTGGGTCTCCGTCTCATTGCTCTATGTGTTCGGAACAATTAGTGCGTTTTCTGTGAATTATATCATGATCCTAGCAGTTCGAGGTCTAGTTGGATTTGCAATAGGATGCGTCCCTCAATCGTAAGCATAAGAAATGAAATGAAATGAAATTATATTTTTATGATTGGAGATTCAGATATGAAAACTGATTTTCAAAATAATTTCCAGTGTGACCCTTTACTCGGAATTTCTTCCAACAAGTGCTCGAGCGAAATCAGTTGTTTTTCTCAATGTAATGTTGAATTTATCTAATTAAAAGTTTATTCAACAGATATTTATCAAAAAATGATATTATACGAGCATATATTGGATAATTTTAATACTGGTTTTATAGTGTTTTTGGGCCCTCGGGGGTTGCGCCGAAGTCCTTCTGGCCCTCGTTGTGATGCCGACTTTGGGTTGGCGTTGGCTCTTGGCATTATCTGCCCTTCCTCTGCTCTTCTTCTGCATCTTGTGCTTTGTAAGTACTTTGTCATTGATATTAATGAGGGATAATTACAATAGTAATAAGGAACGAATTGGTCGAATAGGGTGTTTTAATGTAATTACTAATTACTTATGTAAGTTATTCATTATTGTGTTTACATGTATTTATTTAGTGGCTTCCAGAAAGTGTTAGATTTTATGCCGCTACTGGGAATGTTGACAAAGTGGAAAGAACACTTCAAAGGATCTCGAACGACAATGGGAAGCCTTTGCCTACTGGGAAACTAATTATCGAAGAATGTGATGCTTCTCAACGAGGAAGATTTGCAGATTTATTCAAGCCACAAATCAGAACCACTACTTTTCTTCTTTGGTTCATTTGGTAAGATTACTTATGTCAAATATATTATTTTAAAGAATGATTACAATTTTAAACATTGAGAAAATGAAATAAAGTTATCCAATATGAATTTCATTGAATTCTATATAGGCTCACTTGCGCTTTCTGTTATTATGGGAGTGTTTTGATGTCGAGTGAAATTTTGTCCAAATTTGCTCCAAAACACACTGATTGTGTTACATCTCATGATATTCACTTGAATGGAACCAATGAAGATCATTTGCAACAATTGGGAAATCACTCTTTTGTGCCTCTTTGTGAAAATGTATGTCGGATTCCGTCATCTTCAGAGTATTTAAAAATACTTTGGACTACATTAGCTGAATTTCCAGGTATAATCCAATTTATGCACATTTTCTCTCATTGCATTATTGAAACATAGAAAGTATCCAAATTCATTATGTTCAATTGTTAGGATTGATATTGACTGTTATTGGACTTGATTTTATTGGACGGAAAAAAACAATGGCACTCCAATTGGCCATGTTTTCAATTTCTGTCTTTTGCTTTTGCTTTACAATTGAGAGGTAAGTTCGAAATGAGTGAGATTATCGAGGATGTCATAATAATGTAATGACCATGCTCTTTCTTATTTCTACAGCACTGTAGTAGTCACCGTGTTGCTCTTCATAGCTAGAGGTTCTGCTTCAGGAGCGTTTCAAGCTGCTTATGTCTACACACCTGAGGTATACATAATACATAGACATTAACGATAATTTTATGTATTCCGATAATACCGATTTTTTTAAAAAATGTATAATGTAAAAATGTATGAAATGATTAATGTTAATTGAAATTTCAGGTTTACTCGACATCAATGCGTGCTATTGGCATTGGGACTTGCTCATGTTTGGCTCGTGTTGGAGCAATGTCGACTCCATTTGTAGCTCAGGTATGATATTTCAAAGTTAAAACTTTTTGAATTGGACAAATGTGCTTGTAAAATTCTTTAATTCTAAAATGTGAATTCATCCCCCGTAGGTTCTTTTGAAGGCCTCACTCTCATTAGGAGCTGGTGTTTATGGTGCCATAGCTCTTGCGGCTGCAATCGTCGCTTTGATCCTTCCAATTGAAACTAAAGGGAAAGAATTGCCTGATTCAGTCATAGCTCACTGATTGAGAACAAACATTTTAACATTTAACATGGAACTTTTTAAATTATTTACGTACAATTATGATAATGATTAATGTAAAGATATTTTAAAACTAATTTAACTACTGTAATCATCTGAAAGCTATGCACATAGTGATAGCATAAAATTTTATTCTGTTCAGGTACAAAGTGTGCACTCACACATCTTATAAATACAATTTAAGCACATTCCTACTCGTACATTGTACATTGTATTTTTATTTTATCTCGAAAATTGTAGAATTTGTATTCAATAAAAGAGTGCAAAAGGTAAACACCAACACATTTGAGAGTAGCTTTGAATAAATTAATGATTTACAAATCAAAAAAGATAATTGCTGATTAATATTCTTCAAAACAATTTAACGAACTAATAGGTCGGTAATTAATCTCATTGCATTCATTAAAAGAAAGTAGTTAGTATCTTTGTGGAAAATTACAAAAAAGTGTAATCAAAAAAAAGTAAATTCTTGCTTGATATTTTTAGCGTTAAATCTGATTATTGATTAACTATAAATTCAAATTACATTTAAGCTAATTAATTGCCTTAAATATTTATAAGGAAATAGTATAGGTACTATTATACAAATTAGTAATAAATACAAGAGTACAAATATAAATGTAGATAATGTAGATATACCAAAGGTATACGTATAGAAATACTTTATTATCTCGAACTTCTAGGGGCAAAATGTGAGATGAAATCCATCACCAATTTAACACCTGAATCATCATGAGCAAAGTTTAAGCATTTCGTAAATAAAATGACTAAAATATTACAAAACAAATTACAATTATTGTCAATTATCAGAATTGTTTTTTAACTTATATTACGTATTAATGTGTCATAAATAATAGTTTAACTGCTCTTTGATAAACATAAACAATAAGTATTGTTTGACACATTAATCAATGGCGTCTGATAACCCTGCCGGATTCGGTCTTGAAGAAATTGGAATTCCAGGAAGAGCATTTTTAAGAGACGCTTTAACTAATTGTTCGGATCCACTCAAATCAATAGAAGAATTTCAGGTGAATTGAACTAATGAACAACATTCATTAAAATATATTGAGAAATGGAGCTTCATCCATATTGTTTATATAATTTTTATATGATTTTATATCAAGTGCTTTGCAATTCAATTAAAAAGTTGAAAGAGTTAATTTTATTAAAAAACCAATTTGATATTTTAGACTGAGAATGAAATTCTCCTTCCATCATTACGGCCAATGCTCCCATTATTAGATCTACATGGGACGAGGCGACTTGAATTTCACATGGCTGTACTTGAGGTAAATTGTAGACATTTTAAATAAATAAGTTATAATTATTACATAATTTTAACCCTTAATGACATTAATTATTATGTCATTGATTGTAGGAACTAAGAGAGAAATTAATAGCCAAAATAAATGAAATCGGGCATAATGAAAACAAGAAGGAGAAAGAGAAAAAACTGAAAGAGCTTCTTAAGAAGAGCTTCCCTGTCATTAAGATCAAACCTCTCCGACCAGTTGTAAGTATTGAATTAAGCTCGCAAGCAATATAAATATAATTAAATAGGTTAGTTTTATAATGAAATAAATCTAAACCCAGGTATTGGCCATAATGAAAAACATGCCGTCGATAAATGAAAAGTTTCTCAACGTAATTGTCAATGATAAAGAACTTCACGAGGAATGTGACACCGAAGTGAAACGGCAGATTTGGAAAGACAATCAAACATTATTTGGGGATGAGATCACTCCCTTATTTCAAAAATACATCCGAGAAAAGGAAAAAGTTCTGTTTGAGTATGAAACGAAAGGAAATATGTTTTTTACACAAACCCCAAAGGTAAAATCAAAAGAACTCAACAAACCTAATATTTTTTCATTTGTTATATCTTTAAATGAATAAAATTATTAACGAAGGTTCGACGTCAAAATCCAGTTGTCCAACAAGTTGCTCATATGGTTGGACACAATTTGAAACTTTATGACATGGTGTTACAATTCCTTAGAACATTATTTGTCAGAACAAAAAATGTTCATTATTGTTCATTGAGAGCAGAACTTCTTATGATTCTTCACGATTTGGAAGTTTCGGTAAGTTTAATTTACATATACACGTTATAATATGTCATTACTGAAACATTGCTTAAAACTTTTAAGTTAAAAGCCTTATTATATCATAATATTTTATGACAGGAAATTATATCCGTTGACCCCTGTCATAAATTCACTTGGTGTATGGATGCTTGCATAAGAGAAAAGAATTTGGATATCAAGCGATCAAGAGAACTTCAAGTAAACATTTAAAAAATTTTCATTATTTAAAATCAAGAAATGTATTGTCGATTAATTTCAAAGCAAATGAATATTATTATTGATTAACTAACCGAATTTTAATGTAAATAGGGATTTCTCGACAGTATTAAAGACGGTGGCCAAGAAAAAGTTTTGGGAGATCTTTCAATGATCCTTTGCGACCCATATGCAATGCATTTCCTTTCCAATTCTGCTATGAGACTTCTCAATGTAATTATCACTTCTTTAATTTATTGGACTTAATTATCAATTCATGGGATGTTCGACTCTAATACTTATTGTGTCTTTGTAGTCTGTCATGAATTCTGAACAGCTTCCACGAGATAACCAAACTTTGATTCTCATATTGCGGATGTTATCTCTTGGGTTAAGTTCATTGGATATGATCAGGAATCAAGAATTTAAAGAACCAAAGCTTGATGCTCATTTAGTGACAAAATTTTTACCAGCATTAGTATCACTAATGGTGGATGATCAAGTAAGGAATTTGAATGCAAAACTTCCTCCCGATGAAAGAGAATCCGCCATTGCCATTATTGAACATTCAGGTTTATTTATTATTATTAAAAAGCATTGCAGAATTAAATAAAGTTTCTGTTTTAACTTTAATTTCCAAATTCTATTTTAGGACCGCCGCCTGATGCTTTTCAAGCATATGTCGTTGATTCTGCGTCAGCCGCAACAGTCGGGATGTACTACACCCTTCATTTGGCAAGGATGAAAGACAGAGTTGGGCTGATGAGAGTTCTTGGTTGTCTTGGAACTTCTTCGTCATCATTCCACGGAAGGGCTTGTGACGATACTTATCTTCATTCTCTCGTACTTTAAATTAAACTTGATAAATTAAATAAAATTATTCCATTTTCGGTCACCTTATTTCTATGTATTATATTTTAGGTGGCGTTATTAATTGGAATGGGAGATGATTTTGCTGCCGAGGATTTCTGCACGGCCGTTTTTGACGAATTTCTTTGTCCTGGACTTCCGAGGGAGAATGTGACAAGACATTTGCTCCGTCTTGTTTACAATGTTCATTTAAAACTCGGAGCTGCTCGTTTGGAAAGTGTTCTCAAATCTCTTGAACCTTCTTGTAGACAAACCGAGATTTTAAGGGAGTCTTTTGATGCATTACAAGAGAAAATCAAAAGCACAACCGCTGCGACTTCTACGACTGAGGGTCAACCTGTCACGGAATTTCCCTAATTTATACAATGTATGTTAACACCAATTTTATACTTAACTGCATAATTTGTTATAAGCATTGTTGTAACATACATTCTATTTTTAGTTCTTATTGGCTATCAATGTATTACATATAATGATGTTTCAAATTTTAATACTATAAATAGGCTTGTTTACCATTTGATAGGGAATTATATTTCAAATGTTAATATGTAGTTGTAATCAACTTTATGAAATCTTTTAAACATCAACATCTTTAATTTGAAAACATTTTCCTCTAATATTCCAAATGAATGCCCAATGAATGAATACAATTTCACTTTATTAAATATGTAAAAATATGACGAATCCCATTTTCTGAAATATTATTAATATATTTCAAGAAAAATAATTTCACCCTATCCCTATTACATATTTAAAAATGTTTACCTATTCGAGAATCTATGTATCTATCTACGGTAAGTATTGTGCATTTTTATGTAATGTAGTATCATAGAACATGACTAATGATGTAATGATATAAATGACTACCCAATATTGATTACAATTGTACAGGTATTTACATAGGTATATTGTATTTCTAATAACTAAATACCTGTAACATATTTTATCACATTTATCAATTTCTTATGATATTTTATTTTAAATATTTATTTTAATGATAAATCCTTCAAATAAAAATCACAACGCATTTGATTGAACTTTATCATGCATACATCGATTTTAAATATATTGGTTTTGATTTTAAAATTATTATCATTTTGAAAAATACTGTAGTTTGAAAACATTTTTGATTTTGAATTGTGATTGCATTTAACGCACATAAACCATAATTGTTAGACGTCATTATTCAGCATGGATGAGAGAAAATCTTATCACAGATTCATATACCTAGTTTATATTTCCCATTTACGTTATTCTTCATGGAATGTCTATCGCATTCGCAAGGATATAATTTTCAGAATAATTAGGTGTTCAGTTAATCTTTAAACTTTGCTCGCTTTGTAAATTCAAGTAAGTTTTATTTATTAAAAACTTCCAGTTAGCATTTTTGGAAGCTACCTACATTTTATCACGAACACGTATTCGCGAATACATAATTCAACAAAGATGTATTATGGAATTCATATAAATAAGTTAGTTATCCATGATCAAATATATTATTTATTTGATACCAAGTACAATAGAATTTCCTATTAACTATTCGACGATTCAAAATTATGCACATCCATGATTCAAATATTTGATCTAAAATTATTATAATTCTCACCTTCAAATGCCAAAAATTATGTTTATCTCTCTGTATCTGTATTATAGAAATTATTTCATAAAACTAACCAAACATTAATAAAAGTTTGGCCTATGCAAGTATCTGTATTTATATAACTATTTATTTGTATAATAAACGTACATACCATTCATTTATAACTATAATGTTCATTTAAAAAATAAACACATTACATTATACAAGAGTGGTGGAAAGTATACTATATATGGCATTTACTACATTTCAATGTTAAAACTTTCCTGATACGATAATATTAAGTGCACGAATATGATTCATAATTTTTCCAAACTTTCTTTAAACTATTAAATTGTGAAGAGTGACATTCAAATGAAGGAGTTTTTTCTCTGATTTCAAGATCAATCAAGTAAGTAAAGATAATATTATTAAACATTTATCAAAATACATGATTATTTACCATATAAGTATATTTGTATATAAAATATAGTTGATAGATGAAAGTACAATTTTTAAATATACGAGTACTATACAGATACTTGCAAAAAGGTAAACGGAGGTGCATGAATGCAAATACATAGAGTATGTATCTGAAATATTGATAATTGCCCTCTGATTCATAGTGTGGCGTAAAGTAGTAATAAGAAGAATGTCACAAATCAATTTGTATATGAGCTTATTCAATGTAGAGTATGTACATGTACTATGTAGATATTATTTATACAATATTAGTATTGTCCATATACTCTAAATAAATAGTTGTTGACCCTTTGAAACTGTAGGACAAAGAAAGGCATTTGAGTAAGTACAGATATAATGTATAAGCTTTAATTCCTCAAAAACCCTAATATAAAAATAAACAAAAAAGAGTTTCTATTTTCTTCAACGATGAAGTTTCAACCTTTTAACTGGCCACTCAAAAGCCACGTAGTATTCACTTAATACGGCCAAATAATATTCACGTCAAAGGAAAGGAGTCATATTTCAAACTTATAAATATAGAGGTGCCAATGAATATTTTTACAGTTTAAGAAAGTTAAGGGCCAGACCATTTAATTAAGATTCAAAGGTATTGTTATATTATAATTTACCTTAATATGCTATAATATCGTTTATCTCAATTTTCTTCAATGAGTAAAATAATTGTACATTGGGGTAATTGCTATAAACATTTGTTAATACCTAGTATATAAGTTTATTAATTATTGATATTTCTTATTTGTGAATAGGGTTGGGGCAATGAAGAAATTTATCATTCTCTCTGTAATCTGCTTGTTCTTTAGCGCTTTTGCCAACCAGGAAGATCCTGATGATGACGATGACGATGAAAATGAAATGGAAGAGGCTAACTTTCCACCACCTTGGGACGACGGTGCGACTTTTCTTCCAGTCTTATAGCTTTAGAATGAATTTGTATTATCGAAGAGAATTGCATGTTTTAGAGAATTTTGTTTAAGCTTTTCTCTTTTCCTTTTCACATTTTTTGTACATTTCAATATTTACTTTCTAAATGGAAGAGGTTTAATTGTTGCTTAATATACCACATAACTACCGTAATACTCGTATTAAATAACTCGATTAGTTTCTTATTATCTAATTGGATGAATGCATATTTTTTATATAGAAAACAATGAGACAATGTCTCAATACATGAAGGGTTTCCGAGTTTTGAAGAAGATTTTGAAGAAAAGAGGAGCTTCTGTTTCAATTAAGTGATATGTGGTTAACATAATAATGATGCAAAAAGCAAAAAAAATCTTTGTCATACTTTAAATACCTAATTATGTTTTTATGTAGAATATTCATATTTATTTTGTTCAACTTTTGAATAACTTGTTTCAAATAAAAATCTTATCACATGTGTAATTTTTATTCTCACATTTGCCTTTTATATTACTAAATATGTGTTAATTAATTAATTAATGCATATTAATTCAAAAATGATCTCTTTATGTCCCACGCTGTATATGAGTATAATACTAATAATTATATTAGTTTTATTTATTTTTTTTAGATTTAAAACTTATTGAAAACTTATTAAATATTACATACACTACATACAACAGACTACGGCATACCTTTACAATATTTATAAATGAAAGAACTCAAAATTGCATAAGCAGTTAAATGGTAATTCTATTGGCTCTTCCTCAACTCTTTAAATAATCAATTTTCTATTGACTATTGAGCATTGGGATTAAAAATGCAATTCGCAATGCTTGAGGTAATAAATTATGTTAGACGACGGAACCTCTATGAGTCATTGAAATATCATGTGAACGTTCATTTGAATGTCTTCCCATTTTCATGTCAAACACAAACTATGTATGTTTTATAGATTATAACATTTAACTATCAGCTGAGTAGTAATGACATAAAGCATTGAAGACATATGAAATATAGAAAGGTATATATAATAATGAAGAGGCAATCAATGAGATCGATGGGTTGGTCGTAAGGACTGCGTGCAGGAAGGTTTACATGTAAGAGGAAATGAGGAAGCGCCTTTTTGGTCTCCTTCATTCGACCACGTCGGTCGGGTCGTACGGGAAGAACTTCAATGGGGAGTGGGACAAGTGAGTCACAACTTGAGTTTCTTCTCTCTTCACCTTTTCGTTTCAAGGTGCGAACATGATGACCGGGAGATCCGCCTTCATCGACGCCCATCATCACGGAGAAGAAGGGTCAGAGTTCGAGTGTGAGATTTCCTACCCTCCGCCGCAGCCACCGCCACCCTCGGCTTACTGGTACTGGTATCATGTATACTCTCAACTCGCCAACGACAACGGAGGAATCCCGTCAAAGTAAGGAAAAACTCTTGGTTCGTATCCTACGTGTTAGATAACGTTACCTAATTGGGGAAGTTGTCATGGGTGAGGGGCATTGTTATAGACAGGGTCATTATTGAGACTTTGAAAGTTTATTTCTCCGTCGTTCGCATGGTTGGTCGTCACCTGAGCGCTGAATGCTCCAAGAGCTTCTATTGATTGGCGACTGCGTTTCTCAGGTAAAATTCAGTGGTCGGAGGCGGAAGTTGTTCGAAGGAATGAACTCGTGCTGAGCAAAGTAAACCTTCTCCGGTCATTAGTCTTTTGCCTTCATTTCTCTATATTTTATACGAGCGTTATTCCTCCGCCCATTGGGGACACGTAAGGGAAAGAAGCGTGTCAAGTGACGAATCACCTTATAACAATAGTTTTACGATCCATCCTCACAATGGCTTTTTTCGGGTCGATCTTTCGAGAATTCCTCAGCGATCCTTTTTTCAAGTAAGTTTGTTTCATTTTTGTCATTGAGCATCTTTGATTAATATATAGTTATGTAATATTTATGTATAATATAAAACATATCATTTATTTTGAGGTTCTGATAATAAATAGAGGTGAGATAAGGAATTATAAGTATTTGTAATTGGTAAATGTAATTTACATGCATTATACTTTAAAAGTATTTATTTGGTTTACTGAGGGTGATGCACTGGATTTGAGAATGGGTTTATTTGATCTTTCAAGATTAATTTTCTTCCCCATTATAATAAAAATCAACTGAACCTTTTCTAAAGTTAACAATAATGTAAAGAATAAACAATAGAATATTTGGCGACTAA
The DNA here is from genome assembly GCA_034687125.1 of Neelides folsomi. Taxonomy (NCBI): domain Eukaryota; kingdom Metazoa; phylum Arthropoda; class Collembola; order Neelipleona; family Neelidae; genus Neelides; species Neelides folsomi. The sequence continues at coordinate 438,671 of JAQGBZ010000017.1, read as the reverse complement.
AATTTGCATATTAATATATGAATAACGACAAGATGCCACACCATTCTCAAATCCAGTGCATCACCCTCAGTACTTCTATTGAATTACAATTTATGTATTAGAAATACATATTGAGTTACAGTTTCAAATAAGTAATAAAATTGTAAATTATTCGAAGTATTGTATTTATCTTAATTGTTGGTTACTCTAAACTTTAAAACATTAAATTAGCAAATTGTATGCACATTCACATTAGATATTTTAAGCATTGTTAAAGTATTATTTTTACAAGTTATTAGTATAAGTAATTATAGGTATATAAATATAAGTGATATACACATATTTGTACTTGTAAAACTAGTAAATTATCAGGTTTCATAATTGTTTACGCTCAATATTTAGAGATTTTCACCATTACTATACTATTTGATAGCTTGATCAATGAAGTTTAATAGTACATATTCATTTCCCTAAAATCAATGGATTGATTGGGGTTTGAGTTTGTCTTTCGTTTGTAAAATTAGGCTAGGTTAGTAGTTAAAAGAAAGTTAATTAAAATCCAATAAGAATATTATCTGGATTAATCGTCTCTGCTTCATTAATACTTGACTATCCGAGAAAGTATGCAACTGTCATGGAATGACGTTACCTATGTATTTGTGTTGGCAATTTCTAAGAGTAGGTCAACAACCCGTCACTGGCTTTCTCATTATATTGTTTGATTACCCTCATTTCTCTCCAATTATGATTTTCCAACTCTAAAGAAATCCATCTTAACTTATCACATCCCATAACTTATTTTCCCTCTGATTCATTTCTCCTTAATGTTATAATAAATGTGTCATTCATTGGGGAGAAATTCAATTTTTACTCCAGCATTCTCTTCTATTATACAAAGTACTTTTATTTGTACTTTTATCCTAATGTATAAAATATGTGTGATAAATATATGGTATGTATGTAATGTAATAAAAATAATGATTAATGATTTAATGATAATGGTTAAATATGCATAGGATAAGCGAAAATTTTGATATTATCTAATATATCTTACCATACATACCTAATACATATAAAACTATAAATATAGCGCGTATTTAATGATTTTTATACGAGCTGTTGGGAATCTGAATTATAAAATATTCCACGCGTGTAAGATGTTATATTAAAAAAGTAAAAATGCGTAGCAATTGACTAAAAAATAGTTGGGAATGGCATTTATCTTTTTCCTTGATATTTGTTTTAAGTTCGAAGTCAAATGTTTTGGCATTGGTTAGAAAAGTTATTGACAAAAGTTATGCGACTAATAACCGACATTAGATTTTGATCATACAATTTCTTCTGGGCTATAGACCAATAACGCAATGGGTTGGACAATCACTTAAGTGTCAAAAAAGAAAGTTGAGGGAAAGGAACTCATAAAGCAGGAATGCATTGTAATAATAAGAAAAACATTTACTTATTTATACAAGAAACGTTGAACTGTCGACTGATGAAAGGTGTCTGATTATTTCTTTTCACATTTTTGACACTCGGCAATAAATGTAAGGTGTGCCTGGTTTTTACATTATGTTCTAATGAAATTTGCAAATATGTAGTGATCAATAGATTTAACTTATGTATGTAGGTATGAATGTTTTGATTCATGATTCAAAGTACATTGCCATTTCCCAGACTTCCCACATTGATTTTTTTGAATCCATATTCCAAAAGAAGAAAATAATATAATATACATAAAGTTAGAATGGATATACTTAATCAGCAATACCTATAAAAATACTGATTTTACGATTTCTATAATTCTTATAAGTTTAGTTAGCATTGATATAATAGGTGTTATTTGGATTAACTTCAACTCAACACCTGCGAGGTGCACCGTGCACGTCCGAACACGGTTCTTTGCATATGTTGATTTCACTGGAGAGGAGTTAACCCAGATTCCTTCATTGACAACTCATGTCTTACCAAAGCCGTGACTCTTTCGATCCAACTTTGCTTTCACTCACAGTTTCTCCATACACTCCGAACAAGTGACACAGAAAAAAGTTCCCATACAAGTCGATTTATTATTAATCGTGTGCTATTATTTCACCCTATTCCAACTTACTCAGCGGATTTCCTTAATATCTTGTTTTGTATTTTAATCCAACACATTGAGTTAACATTGTAGAATAAAATAAATAAATTTTGCATATTGGATTTTATTTTGATAAAAATAATTACCAATGCATGAGTCAAAAATATTTTTTTTAAAAAGTTATGAATAGGAAAAAGAGGAAAAATTATGGACCATGATAAAGTACCTTAAATTAGAATAAGCAGTGATATAAATATATAATACGTAATACATTTATTAAATTAAACGCTTAAATCCCTTTAACTATGTAGTAAGCCGGTTGTGATCGAGTTTGTGAATTTTAAGAGAAAGTGAGGACTTTAATTCTCTGATAAAACACTAGTACTCGCTGTCTTTATTGGAATTTTTTTGATGTATAATATTGTTGCAAGTAACAATAATTATAAAAAGGTACATACTACATGCATAGTACCTGATAATAAAGTGTATATTGTGTAAATCTTAAACCAAGTGATTACTCTATGAGATGGCTAAGCATGAGACTTAAACTTCCTCCAATTTTTCGATGGTAATCTTCAATTCAATTTTAGTTAATAATGTACGAGTACATAGGACGTAGTACACAATGTACTTCTTTTATAATTATTTTCCATTATAATCATTTAATCTATCATACTTACCTGTAATTTATGTAAAATTGTATAATGTACCTATAATGAATCTTGCCTTGATTCAAAGGCTGATACTAACATAAAACTCATAGGTATATGTATTGTATTTATATGTTATATTTAGTATGTACATAATCTACATACCTATTTTAATAGTTTCATAAATTAATATTAGATTCAATTCTAGTGTTTATTTATTTTGAAGGAGAAAAAGAAAGGTCAAGTGTATGGTACATAAATATTGAACAGGGAATAAAGTAAGGGTTTTACAATAATAATGGCTACATAACTATACAATTGACAAGTCTCAATGTCGCATAAAAGTGACTTTGAATGTTTCGGTATTAAAAGAACCAAAGCGAAAAGTTTCATCAGTCTCTCAAGTCAAGTGATAGTTAAGAAAAGGGGGTTAAGGTTTTCCCCGCATATTCAAATACATGACGGTTATTTCCAATCCCCTGTTACGACTGCTAAACTCCAGGATGATCATTTACCAGTTGACCCATTTCCTCTCCCCAACTAGGTCAGAGTCAACGTCAATCAGAGACAATTTAATAATTGGGCCAAGTTTGCGGTAATCGTTAATCGAATCATAAACGAAGATTCTCACACATGTCAGAAGGACAAAGAATATTGAGTCTCTTGACTAGATTTTAGTTTTCTCCGGGGTTTCTGACATGTTTATTAAAGAGTTTTTGTGTTGCAGTCCTCCTTCTCCACCGCCGGCTCCACGACAGCCGTTCCATCAAATGGCCCGCATGATGGACTCACTCATCATGGACCCATTCATCAACAACCCGATCTCAATGTCAAAAATGTCAATGAACAAAAATCATCACAACAAACCAATCGGCCCCGTCCGTCCAAGAACAAATGCACAGAATAACAATTACAACGCCAGAATTCGACATCATCCAGATGATCCTTTTATCCCGTCCAATCCCAATACTGCTGGAGTGGATGGAAGAGACCGGAACATGACCCAGAGAACAGAAGATACATGGAAAGCATCTTTAAGAAGAAGAGATCCAGAAATTCTCCCAACTCTTCCTCTCAGATCAAGGTTGATAATAACTTTATAATAAATCCTAAATATTTAAAAATTCCCCATAAGTTAAGTTTCTTAAATTAATTATGTTGTTGCAATTTGTAATTATAAATATTTAATTTAATTTTAGGTCTAATTCTCAAAGCAATCCAAGTTCAGTTAGTTCAGGAACAAGCAATTCAGACAAAGAGAAAGTCGAGTTAAATGGGAGTTTAAACATCAACAAGAAGTCAAAGTCTATTGACCGAATCCCAAGACTTCCAGATAGAAAAGATACCGGGCGAACTCGAGCGACATGGAGAGTTCCCAATAGAAGAGCCTCGGATCTTGCACGCTCCAACAGAGGAAGTAATGATTCAAAATCTCCTCGAACCCGATCGGATGGAGAAATTGATGTAAAATACCATATTTCTTAATTCATATAGATTAGAAAAATTAATTATGATTAATTTTCTTATATTAATCTTTGCTTTATACTTTTTTCAGTTCACAGAAGAAGAGAAAGAAGAACGAATTTTTCCTGGTCTTGGTTGGGAATCGCATTTAGTTGATATTCTTGAACGTGACATGCTTGTTAGGAATTTGAATATTTCATGGAAGTTCATAGCAGGGCTTCATGAAGCAAAGGCTCTTTTACAGGAAGCTGTTGTCCTACCCCTCATAATGCCGGACTTTTTTAAGGTTTAATTGAAACTTTTATTACTAATATGATAAAATTAAAAATAAGAAATAGTTAATAATTTTTATTTTATTTAAAGGGAATTCGACGGCCGTGGAAGGGCGTTCTCATGTTTGGGCCTCCTGGAACTGGAAAGACTTTGTTAGCCAAAGCTGTCGCGACTGAATGTGGCACAACTTTCTTTAATGTCTCTTCCTCCACTCTTACATCAAAATATCGGGGAGAATCCGAGAAACTCGTGAGGCTTTTATTCGAAATGGCAAGATTCTACGCACCAACGACTATTTTCATCGACGAGATCGACTCTCTTTGCTCCATGCGAGGAACTGATTCGGAACATGAAGCATCGAGGAGGTTCAAGGCAGAGCTTCTCATACAAATGGACGGGTTGGGTTCAGGGGCTGAAGAGAAACCTGTGATGGTCCTTGCGGCGACCAATCACCCTTGGGACATTGACGAGGCTTTTCGGAGGCGTTTCGAAAAACGGATTTACATTCCACTTCCCAACAGTAACATGGATTAATAATTCAATATTTATAAATTTGTCTAATTGGGGTTATTAACAGATGAAGCTAGAGAGTCTTTACTCGAATTGAGCCTAAAGGACGTGTCGCTGGATGGAGATGTTAAATTGAAAGACATATCTAAAAAATTAAACGGTTATTCTGGAGCTGACATAACAAGTGTATGCAGGTGAGCTCGTACTCATTTAACTTGTGTTAATAATTGATCGTTAATCAAATCACACCATAAGTACTGATAAATTAATCGTATTCTTGCCATTGATGTATAAATGTTACAATGATTCTAATGTATTGGTATAAATCAATATAGAGATTCGGCAATGATGACTATGAGAAGAAAGATTAGCGGAAGGACGCCTGACGAAATAAAAGCCATGAAGAAAGAAGACATTGATTTGCCTATAACCCATAAAGATTTCGACGAAGCTATTGGAAGATGCAAAAGAAGTGTTTCTGACACAGATGTCAAAAGGTGAGATACAAAATGTTCGCTTAATAAAAATTATAAAATTTTATATATTTAAGGAACAAATATCTAATGATAAATAAATAATTAAATTGCAGATATGAAAAATGGTTGAAACAATACGGCTCTACATGAACGATTGGGCTAAAAGGCTGAAAAGTATTTACAATAAATATACAAAATTTTAAGTTGACTGATAATTTATAGACTTAATTTATAATACCTCATATATTAATTTGAAAATATCTTTAAATACGTATGCACTATCATGACATTTAATATTTAGACTACATCATGATTAACTTTGATAATTCGGAACCCCAAATATTATGAACGGAAATAATAAATCAAATGATACAAGAAAATCTTTAACATTTTATTAATCATTTAAACATGAGCCTTCGATGAACGTTGTCCAATTAAATTACTAATTGCAACAATTTTTAATATTATAATTGAAGGATAAACAATCCATATTATCCTATTTTTATTCATACGTTTGAATATAATATATAAGTACAAATGGCATTTAATCACTTTCTTTTTAGTTCAAGTAGTTATTTATATTTATAATATATAACAATGAGTAAAATTCTTAAGCCAATCAATCTAATAAAATGGTTAACATAAAAAACGTAATGTAATAAATTCAACAAAATCATATTATTTTATAATTTTTCTGAACAATTTCTTTAATTTTCAAAAGATGGACAATAATTTTAGAAATATTTTTAAAAGATTCTAATTGAAGTTTAAATGCAGATTTTCCGCATATAATTAAGATTTCAATTTAACATTAAAGCTCTTAAATAATAATTAAATGCTGAGGAATAGAGGTACTGATGACCCTTTTTCAATCGTTTGTGATGACGGAATGGGACAAGACACGTAAACTTCGACACAGGTATTATTTATAAAGGAGCAATATTCAAGGTTTCACAGTCTCAATTTAATAGCTAGATAGAAGAGATTGTCAAGAAAAGGATAGTATGAGTAATAAGAATAAGTGTTTGAAAAAATTTCAGAAGTAAAATCGTCAAGTCGTGCGATGAGCATATGAGGTGAGGATCGAATAAAAGATTATTAGTTCTTCTTTACACAATAATGATACACACTCGACGCTTGGTTAGCTCCATTTGATTGTCCGGTCAAAATATAATGACGAACACATTTACGCTGTCTTTTTAAGAGACCAGGAGTTGACAAGCTTTGAGGCAAAGGCAATCGAGAATCCATGAATTTGAATAGCAATTATAATGAACGCGTACCAAAGAACGGCATAAGGATATCCCTGAAATTTAATTTAAAATTTTTAAGATTTTAAAATCTAATAAATAAGAAATATAAAATAAGGATGAATAATTTAAAATTATTAAAATTAAATGGACTTAAACCTGCCAAACTTGAATTCCAGCTTGAGAGCGAGTTGAGAGATACGTGTAAACATCTGAGAAATAATAAACAAGTCCGAAGAGAACCGGAACGATTCCGTTGCAGATCGTTCCTCCAATGTAAATTTGCATTGATTGAACATTGTTTTTTCGAATTGAAGATAGACCAACGAACGTCACTGGGATGCTTACACACCACCAATATTCCCATATAAGTGGCTAATAATCAAAAGATCAAAATTATTCATTATTTGAAACTCTAAAATTAAACTGTGAAACATTGAAAGTTAAATAATAAAATTGAGATTTAATACTGACCTTAGGTACAAGTAGCTCTTCAATTTCTATTACAAATATATCAAACTTGTCGAGGATGACTGGAAACATTCTGACGAGCATGACAAAGAAGAGGATGAAGTGAAAAAAGATGCATACTTTCAGTCTCGATTTGTTTATAGCACTGCAATTTTAAACATGGTCGGTGTGAATTTAAGGAGTTTAAATGGGAATATTTGTATGGTACCTGCGCTGGTATTGAGAAGCCACTCTTTGGCGGTGCATAAAATCGGTTCCATCGGTGCCCTCAACCACTGGACCACCTCGGGATGCCATTGTCAGCAAAGAACCAGAGGAATTCGGAAATCAAAAGGGCGAATTCATTCAACGCTACCCGCAAATTGAGCAGCCAGCAAGGGCTGATTTCGAGAGATGGATCCAGGATTGGAGGATTCTTCCAATCCTTCTTCGCGGAGTTTTTCGACCTTGCCTCTAATTAAAACAGATCACAAAATGTCAATTTAGACAACTATAATAATTTAATTATCACCTTTAAGTCACAAACACCAAAATCACATGTACATGTGAAAATGTTAAATCATTTTTTATATGAAACAGGAAGTGATAAACTCGTTCCTTATGCAAGGGAAACGTGAGATAACTCTTCTTTAATTCTTACAAAGCGAACAAAGGATACCTTAAAGACTTTAACTGACTATTCATTTATAACTCGTTAACAATTAAATGACTATATAACTCAAGCTTTTTCTCCTTTCTTTGTTCACTCAAAGTTAATGCTCTATACAATATGCAGTTTTGCTACTGCTGAATGTGCAATTTTTATCTTCAAAAGGATAGAGTTTTCCAAAGTTCAATTGGGAATATCTCCATTTGCAAGTCCTATAGCACATAACATGAATCCACCATTCGTATTATTCCTCACTAGCAAAAGAGCTCCAAGTTTCTTGTCCATTTTAGCCGCCCCCTAAAGGAAAACAAATGTGATAGTTCAGTTTTAAATCATTAGATGGATGTAAAAACGAACAATCTTATTTTAAAATCTTCATCTAACCCCATATTCAATTGAATCCAAACCCTAAGCATAAATGCCCATGCTCTAAAATATTTAATATCAAAGTGGAAATTGGGAGAGAAGAGAGATGAATTCAATAGACTATGTACTATGATATTATCAGCATATTCAAAACCACTCTTATCGACAATTATTTTCTTTATGAATCAACTAAATAATCTACCAGAATAGAGAACATGTACAGAAAGAGCAATGTTGGAAATGAGAATCATATCAATGGTTCCAATAGGAGATGTTTGGGAGCATGCTGAAAATAATGATTTTCATTTAATTTAAAGAACATGTTGTTAATTTCGTGTTTTATTGCTGAATGTTTTGGGATTGAGAAGAGAGAAATAAGGATGAATTGCTTGAAAGAATGAAGGAAACTCTTGATGAGTTTAGAAAGAAAGCAATGATTTACACTGCCCGTCGCTCCAATCTAACTATAATGCATATAAGAGACAAACATGCGATAACGTGTATTTGAAGCTCGCTGCGTATTTGAATAGATTGTTGAGAGTGTCCTCGAGAGTTTGCAAATCGAAGGATTGCAAACTCTCGGCTTCATTGTAAGGCATTATGTAAGGAGACGGAATAATAGCGAATTGCTTGAGGCGACTGCCGACTTATTGCAAGCAAAACGCATTAAACCATGTATAATGTAATGTCCGTATTTATGCATTATTATACTCATCCATTATTGGAATGCCGAGTCTTTATACTCAAGCTCTTATTATGTACTTGTATGTGTTACATACGATCAAATATATATTTTCTATGCAAAAAGTATAATATAACAGATTTTGAACAAAATCATAATTTTCTTACATGTATGCCCAAAAGAGTTGATGATTTAGTTTACGACATAATATTTCGTTAATTTTAACTTTTCTACTAACTTTTGGAATGAGTCTTTAATTAAAATTCACATATACAATGCTACAGATAAGTATGAATGTCTAAATACGAGATGTTTATTTTCATTCAATTCTTGTGTGAAAGGGCAATTTGAAGTTTCAATGTAATATTATATATTTTAACTTCTCATTCAAATCGTCTAACAATGATGATTTTAGAGTTACAGTAGAGCTAATAAAACTTTTAACCTATTACAATAAATGAAGAGTCATCAAAATCTCATCAAAAGAATGTATGTATATGACTTCCCTCGGCATGAGACAATAATATAAATGTGTGTGTATAGATATATTTTATTTTATTTATGAAAGTATTTGGAATTCGCAAACATTGCAAATGTTATTAACATGATTTCTTTCCATCGCCGCGTTCATCCTTCATCCCCATCTCATTTTCAAGCTATGAGAGAGTGTAATATCGAGGAGTCGATGTACAGAATCCTTCCATAATCCCATTCCTATTCTGAACCTGGAGGGGATCTCAATCCCACTGCAATTTAAATCCAAATCAAACTCCTCGTGTAGAGACTTTTCCACATGCTGTGATGAAAGACGCTCGCAATAAAATAAAATCTCTCCCAGCCGCTTCAACTACATTTTATTGGAATTTCTTTAATTTTTATTTTCCAACGCTCAGCAATTCGTTGATTTGATTCTCCAAGATTCAATCGAAATATTATTACTCGAGTCTCAAAGTCAGATTGGTTTCTGATGCAATTATAGAAAACACGTATTTTAAAATTAGTATAAACTCAGAGTATAAAATGCGCGTGTGAAATCAATATTTATCAGTTAAACGAGTATAAGTAATATTGTGTTATTATTTATACAAACCAATTTATAAACTAAATGCATTGTTTTCATTTGTTTCATATCATTTACAATTCAATTCGGTAGACTCGAGTATTATGCAATGCATATAAAATACTTGTCTATTTTACTTAAATACATTAGAAGATAGGAATAAACGATACGTGCTGCACATTTTGCAATGACATCAAAGGAGAAATCCATTACATTATTGCTCCCGTTATGTTCGGAATCCTATGTTTATATACTTTAGCTTAATGCGTTGGTATAGATGTCGAGGTTGGGTTGCAAGAAGCAGAGACTCAAGGAGACTGAGAAACTCTCGATTCCACCGGCAAAAACTTCCATTTCCCTCTCTTCATTTTTTCAAAAGGAAAATGAGAGATATAAGTGGCGGAGAGGAGTCGAGAACACATTATATATTCAGGAGTGATAGTAGAAGGAACACATCTTCTCTGCCTCATTGTCTTCTCCCCTTTTTACCTGTCCCTTCCTCTGCTGACTTTTCCTTGGAACAGAAGTTGATATGACGCATCTTGGAACGAAACCCGATGCTTCCATTAAATTCAAACTTGGGAGTAGTTGGCCCTCCGGAGTTTGTAGAGCACATATCTGTAGATCATTTGGTAAGGGCTTAATGGAGAGTGCCTTTCTCCCAAATTCCCCAACTCCTCTAATCCTCCGAGTGTGACATGCAATAAAAATATTATAAAGGGAATCATATGCGCTCCACTGCCGTCCATTCCACTACAAGTCCAAAATGTGTAAACAACAATGTGGGGGAGTGGAGACCATTTTTCGACTTCATCGTCGTCAAGAGGTTCATCAATGAGTTTGGCTCAAGCATAAATAAAATGCATCAATGTTCCTATGGCTGGTCATCAGTTCTTTCTCTCACTATAGTGAGGGAATAAATACAGGACGTGAATTATGGAGGAGTTGCGAAAGGAGGTGAAGGAATCTTTCTCCTTCTTCATTCCATGTAAAAAAATGGATGAGTCAAAAGAAGTTTATATTCCTCCTAGAGAGGTGATCGTAGATGGATGCAAAGGAGATTCGCAAAGAGTTGGTCGAGGGTTGGAGGAGAGTGAGAGAGCCGGTTCTCTGGGAACACCATTTGATGAGTGGATATCGTGAAATCTCCTCTGCTGGTTCTCAACGAAGCAAAAAGGAGCATTAGGGCCCTCGTCTCTCCGTCACTCATTATTTGAAGAGGTAAATGTGAAATTGTGAAAGTCCAGTCTCCTAGAACTCTGCTGTGTGGAGCATCAGAGGTAATTGTGGGTAGGGAACGCCATATGCCAAGTGAAGAAGGCAGGTATGAGGAATGTGGAAAGTTGGTTCGTTCGCTATGGGTCCTCAAGCTCAACTATCTCTTGGAGGAGGGCGGAGGCAAAAAAGGAGCGTAGTCGTCGGAAAATACACAGGGGAAGATGGGGGCTCAGCATAGGGAGGCACATGGAGGGAAGCCGTTTCCTTCCACAGCCATCATCATCGGCAAATGTACCTCGGTCCTATGGCGGACTTGGCGTCCTCAACGGAGCCCGAGGGTTCCCTCCACTCACTCTCGAGGATCGAGGAGAGATAAATTCAACGCCCTGGCTATGCTTCGAATGAAACTCCGAGAGCTCTATAATACATTTCTCTCTCCCACCCGCCCTCCCTCCCAGCCACCAACAACAAAGAATAATGAGGAACGGAGAGTCTAGAGCCCGCGATCCAATCTTCAAAACACGTTCATCAATTCCCACGTCCTCCCTCGATCGGACTCATTGGACTCAATCCCCGAAAAGAAGTCCTTCTAAAAATTGTCATCATGCAAAAATGAACCAAATACCGGGTAAAAACACCCCTCCCTCCTTTTCTTGTATCCCTTGGGTCGCTAACGGGCCCAAGTGGGCAAATAATTAAAGGGTGGTTAATATTGTAGCTGAGGGAATTTTGACGCTGTTGGTGGGACCAGGCGGGTAGCTGGGACCTTTGTCTCCCCAGCCCGAGTGACTGTGAATAATGAAGGGGAATGGATGGGCGGTTGGGAAGTTTCTGGCAGCGAAGTAGAACTCGTTGGCCACGTCGAATGGGTTGGGGGGGAAGCATTGTGAGCATGGAACGTGGGATATATGTAGTTTTGTAGGCAGCAGCAGGGGAAGTTTTTATCTCGACGATGCGATGCGATGGTGGGGAAATAGTGTATGTGTTGGGGATAGGGGAATAAAGGCAAATGGTTCAAGCATTGGTAAAGCAGGCACAGCGACCCTTCTTCATGTTCTTCATTCCATTTTCAAAAGAATGACTCAGACGCACCACCGCCTTCCACTCCGACCCTCCTCCGCCAAGCCCCATTAATTGACCAACTAGTCCCTCCTTTCCTTCCCCCTGGCGGAGGGATTCCTTCCCGGCGGATTCCGGGACTTTCGGGGGCAGGGTGACGGAGGGGAGCGGCGGGAAGGCGGGCCATGACCCTCGGACCCGCCATATGGATGTCGGAGGGCCCAGGACCCGCTCATGGCTTCCTTCTCTCTGATGTGAGAGAGCAGAGGCGGAGGGCTACGGGCAGAGAATATTGAGCTGCCTTGCCTTTGAGTTCCCCTTATCTCTGCCGAGCTCGGAGTCTCAATGCTCTGTGGACTCAGTGGTAGGGAGATGGTATGGCCAGCCAGCCAGAGTAGGCAGCCAGATCCGCTCTCCCCTTCTCACTGATGTGAGAAGTCCTCAAGAACTGAATACAACTCGACGGCCGAGGTCGGCCAGGATTTATATTGAACCCCTGGAACCCGCCGCGCCCAGGAGGAAACGACTCCGAGAGAGGAATACTGGGAGGGTGAATAAGTGCACGAGTGGGACGCGAGTTGGGAATGTGTGACACGAAGAGGGACTTGGAGATCCTCAACGGCCCTTTTGACACTTTGAGAAATCCACGACCCCTGACCGGACCTCATGGTGTGTGATATGAGAGAAACAGGAAAGTTGTGCGGTTTCTTTTTTAAATTTTAAGAAGAGGAGGTCGGGAACCCGCCCGACCAGTGATTATTCTCCCGCATGATAACCCGCCCTTATCGGTTCGTCGTCAATATTCCGCCGGTTAGCCGTCAACCTCGACCGGCTGTCACCTCCCCGATTCTCAAGACTCGAAGACGATGAATGGCTATCAGCAACATCCATATCCTTCTCAACAGCCGCCTATGAGATTCCCCGGTAAACATAAGCTCAGTTCGACTATAAAAGATCGACTAGAGAATTTCGACGATGTGAACCAATTTCCCTCCTGGTATTTTCAATCCCGTTCGACCCCAAAGAGTTGAATTTATTCCAGAGGAATGTGCTGAGCGGAAGACTCATTTCTTCTCTATTATTTACAACAACATGCATAATTTTGATGCGATCGAGAGATATGGAAAATATAATAAAATGTGAGATGTTGTTGTTGTTCACAGGTAAGCCGCAGCAGCAAGGACCGGGATCTGGCCAGTATCCTCCTCAGTCTGGACAGGCACAGCAGAGAGGCGGCTACCCGCCGCCGCCTAGCAATCAACCGGGTATTTCGGGCCAAACGATCAGCCAGGCGGGAGGGCCGACTCCTACGCTGAATCAGCTTCTTCAGTCGTCGGGCGGAGGAGGGGCTGGCGGAGCCCAGCCGATGCCGTCAGGTCAACACATGTATCCGCCAACGGGTGGGTATGACCATGGCTATGCCCCACATTCAAAAGGCGACTACGGTGGCCACTGGGCTCCAGGGCCCCCGCCACCCTCCAATGGACCTCCAGTCAATTCCTACGGTCATCCGCCCTCGTCTCAGCATATGCTCTCGCAGCAGCAGCAGTCCATGTACCGCCAGGTAAAATCCTCATTTAATCTCACGTGTCAATCCGAAGAGTCAAATACCTCTCTCGGAGTTCCTCAAGGGTCTCCAGTTTCATATCAATCGAGAAGGCATCCCAGGAATGTTGCATAATCGGGATCCAATTGGCAATTCCGTCTTCCGTTCTTTTCTCCCCTCATTTAGAGGATTTGCTGGAATGGGAGAGAATCGAACTTCTCGAGTCGCAGTGTTGTTGGGAAGACTGGGCATTGTCGGCTTTTTCATCTCCTTCATTGGATTGAATTGAAAAGTGAGGAGAGCGAGCACGTGGAGTTGGTCCTTTTTGGTGCCGAAAAAGTCCACATTGAACATGCTTCAATCTCCTTCCCTCCGATGGCTTATCCCTTCGAATATATATGATATGCTCCGACTCAGCTTCCTAGCGGGACACGCCTAATGCTCATCCTAATACAATATAAACAGTCCCCTCTCCCACGACAATCAATTCCACTCGACGGCCAAAAAATTCACTTTTCCTCTCCTTATTACCATTCCCAAACGACATCCAGCTCTTGCCCTATGACTTGTGTCTACCATTATTATTTAACTCTCACCATACCCAAAAAGAGTCAGTTTGGGCCTCAGACGCAGACAAACGAGTTTTCATAACTATTAAAATATCTAACCACTGCAAGGTCTAATACAATAGATGTACAATTGGAAATAAAGTAAACAGAAGCACATGGAGGTTATCATATCCAACAATTTCATACTAAACAGATTGACAACTGACTAAATTACTTTGTTATCTTGTTAAGATGATTTACTCTCACTGTGTATCATCAATGAGCTGAATGACCCTATATGTTCGTTTACACACTTTTCCTATTTCCTCATCAAGCTATACGAGTTTAACCTTTTGCAGAACCGCTGTTTTAGACGATGCGTTCAACTTATCTCGAAAGCACTAATCCTATATTTGAAATTACACACATGCCTCAGCATTTTAACAATATTATATGAATAAGACGGTCAAAAGTTCAATAGTCTTATAGTCCTAACACGTATATAATATATTATGCGTAAATAGCTAAATACAAAATACTGAATATGAATGACTCTCTTTACTTCTTTTACTTCTTTTACTTTACATACCGCCGTTGATAAAATAAAAATTAACTTGATTAAAGGTATGATTTAATTCACTGATAGACATTGTGAATAATACAATAGAAGAAACAAACAATGATTATTTATATTGGTCCAATCTTCCTTGATAGCTTTTTATTAGATGTAAAATACGCTGATTTGGAGTGAGTGGTCTTTCAAATTCGAACGAGGTCTTATTATAGTGGAGTATAATGGAGGGAAACGTGCAAATAATTGATGAGTCAGGTCTTTTGGGGATGAAACTGATCTTGAGCATCTCTGCTGGATGGGCCTGCTGGTTCGGGATTCTCGTAAACCGGCCCATTGTCCAGGATAGGTCACCATTGTGTTGAAGATAAAAGAGATTGTCAAATGAGTAAGGGTGGGTGATATGGGTAATTGTTCGAGGTGGTGATGGAAGAGCAGGTGTACGACGTAAGTCACCTCAATGAAACCAACTCAATGGATTCGATGAATGGAGCTCCCACTTTAATTATTTCCCTCCAAGATCTTGACCTACTCACTTCACTTTGTAGGAAGAGAGTTGTTGGGAATGAGAAGGACTCTTCCTATATCATATCGTGATATATCCCATTCCTTTTTAAATTGCTTTACTTCCTTCTCTACCCTCTGCTTCTCTTTAATTTCCCTCGTTCGCCCGCCAATCTCCTTTACTCAACTTGCGCTTTCATCATTCTTTGATAAAGGAACCGTGAAAGGAGTTCAAAAATATTTCTAGGCATATATGCATGAAATTTACGATCTCTTCATTTTTAGTCTACTGATACTACGAAGGAGTAGTAAGAAAGGAATATTCAATGAGCTCAACACAAAAGGAGTTTTTGAGTGAATTTATGTTTAGGGTTATATGGGTCTCGAAATTCGGTGAATATTGTCGCATAATTTCCTGGTTCTGAAGTTAAGTATTAAAAAGCACCTAGTTTGTCGTCTTATCTGAGGCAAGCTAATTAGAGATTATATACGACTCAATTCTCTCTCGTTCAATTTTAATAAGGGACATTAAAGGAGAGTGCATGTTCGGAATAAGGTCTATTACTTGCCAAAGATTTGACGCTCTGTAGTCCGGAGAGTATGTGGAGTCGAAATCCACACTTTTCATCGTGGTGTGTATCAATGAAGTTTTTTTTCGGCACGCACGTTCCTTCATGACAGATATAAATACAACTTACGATCATTTCCCTTGTTTTCACGAGAAGCTTTAACAAGATATAATATGGATCCAGGTTTATATAAAAACCTTGTACATATTTTATATATTATGTTCGTAATGCCGGGTCCACTTTTGATTCTTAATGCTTCCTTCTTTTCTTACGTTGATTGTAAATTGGGAGTGGAAGTCAGCGTGTGACCTTTTAAAGGTCTCCCTATTGACAGACTCATTTTTTTGAAAATGGGACTCAAAGTTTTTATGGATCTGGAACATTGTCGTTGACATTATGACTTTCACAATGAGTGGAATGGGAATGGAGATGGGGAAGAGTAAATAAAAGGGAGCTTGTGTAAGTTTCCTTGTATTAAATAATAAATTGAGAGCTGGAGGGCTTACACATATATAGAGGCTCAATAAATTTAATGAAGGAGGAATCGTCAAATAGGGATAGTTATATGTAGAGTATGAGTCAAAGCAATACGATATGTAGAAGATAGAAACCTTTAAAACGTGTTGGCCGAGAGGTAGGTAATAATAAATGGGGCTTCAATTGTAGAGTCCTTTTCTCCCGTTAGCATGTGAGTAGATAGAAGAGAAGTGCCGGGCTTTGTTGACACCTCCGATGGAGAGATATGAAGTTGGAGTGACTTCTAATGGTATGCAGGGCATAAAGGAAAAGTTCCACGTGGAAGATTGCCGGCTCTCTAGAAGGCAATTTATCGAGCCCCTCTTTCATCCGCCTTACCCGATTTGCTGAAATGCCGAAGTTCCCCTTTACTCCAAAAGTAAGTCCCATGTTGACCCGATTTCTTTCTCTCCCGATCCTCATCTCTACTCTAATTCCCATTCACCATTCCACCCTATTTGGAGTTCCCGTGCTGAGGGAGGGAACGAGAGCTTCAATTCATACAAACCCACCTTCCCAATCGTAGACCTCATTTTGTTTCATTTGATAAGTAGTGGGTTGATTGGGGTAAAAGCTCATTGAGAATCAATCTTCATGAATTTTGATCATTCAATAACTTGGACGTTGGAGGAGACTGGGCTGTCTGGGTAACCTGGGGAAGGGGGCTTTTGTTGACCATGGGTCGTGATTCTTGGGAATTTGGAAGGGAGAGGGTAGAAGTTGGATAACTCTTCTGGCTAAACTTCCCGGTGACGAAGAGGATGGAGAGTAGGCGTTGGATAATGTGAGAGCCAACGTTTCCACCGAGGTGGATGAGAAACTTGAAGTTTGGTTCGGGCTTGTCTCGAGTTTCCAACCATCCATTTTCTCCTCTATCCCCGACTACCCGGGTTTCCTCTCTCTCTCCCTCCCTTTGCTCCCTTCTCCTCGGGTTTATTTCACGAGCTGAGCTAGGATCGATACACGTACTTCTCTCAGTTCTCTCCCTCTGCCCAGAATATTTTCCTATTCTGGCTCCCTATCTTTTCCCTCTTTTTACTATGCTGAGCTTCACTCGGATGATACGAGTCTCTTTTTCCCTTATCCATTCTTCACATTGAATAAAGGAGCCTCGGCGGGGATGCATCGTATTTTTTAATTAGAAAATAAAGGTCTTGGCGGCGGATTCCGCCGATGGTTGTCTTCAACAGAGGTTGAGGCAGGCAGTGAGTCCGAATGTTTTCCCTGGCTCGGGGCCAAAATGAAAGGCGGATGTTTTGTGAGGGAGGAATCGCCGTAGTTCGGCTCATTCTCATACTGACATGCTTACACAGAGGAAGGTAATGGGAATTTGCTGTTTCACCCTAGTCGGGTTAGGGAAAATAGTCAAGGAGCCTCGGGTCTCACATCATTTGCCGGAGAGGCTTTGTCGAGGAAGCATCTCTCCCGAATATTTCTCGGGCAGTTAATAATTCACAATCCACTGCGCCCGACTGGCTCTTTCCATGCCTCACTGGCTCACTCATGGAAATTGAAATAGATGGATGATATTAATTGTAATAAATTGTAATTCCATTGCCAATTAGCGACTCGTCTCTCTCTCATTGTATAATTTCATTGGAAATATGTAGTTGGATGGACGGGAGAAAAGGAGTTGAGAGAAATAATTACAAATTACACCAGAGCTCCAATTTTGCCTTCTAGAGTCCTAACTCCTGAGTCAGCGCCTGAGTTTGACAGCTCTCTGCAGACTTCCTCTCTTCTACCGTATATTCCAGGAAGGGATCTGAGAGATGGATCAAACTGTGGCTCATTACTAAAAATTAAATTCCCCTCACCTGTCACATTATGTATCCTTTTGACTTCCAATATTACCTTTTCCCTTACTTGGGATCAAATCTTGTATTAGGAGAAATATTTGAGCTTGTGCTTGTTTGTGGTCAATTTCTTTTTTTACTATGTATTTACAAACTTCTTTTTCATGAATGAGTCAAACAAGTTTTGATATTGTTCAATATTCGTATAGCCAAGCATTTTGATTTCAAACCTCAATTATTAAATGAGTTATAATGTCAAATTGTATTATTATTTAATATTTATTCAATATTTGTATGCCTTTTATGTAACATATTCTTCATTATAGAATTTGTAAGTCATTATTCAATCCCTATGGGCTTTCTCTTTCGGTATCTTGAATTCGGAATAAATTATTTATTTTCAAATCAAATTCGCATAAAATTCAGAACATTTAAATACAAAATTATTTTAAATGAGGTTAATGCTACGAGGAAAGGAATGATTCAATTAATTGTATAATAAACAATTTTCCTTTATTACGATTTTACGATTGTATTAATTAAGATTATAAATGTTGTTAAAATTTCATTTTCAGTCCCTAACTTTTAATTCACTATGTTTATTAAATGTTGCAAAATGAATTTTTATAAATGTATCAATAATTGCATTCAGAAAAAGGCGAAAGATAAATCGGAGGTGTAAATAAGTTATGAAGTGGAGTGGAAATGTAAATGGAGTAAATAGGAAGTTGTGTCTAAGAAGGAAAGTTTCAGAATTTCCTAACCTCTCTCTCTCTCTCTCTCTATCTCTCTCTCTCTCTTTCTCAATTTTCTCTACCGCCGGATGGAAGGAGGATAGAGAGTGTGTGTGTGTTTTATTGAATAAGAGCTCCCGAGTCTCCGAACAGGATGCCCTAATAACTTTGTTGAGAATTCTTGGGAGAAAGTGGAATTGATGTGATATTATTGGGAAAACTGGGATGTTCTCCCAAGTAATGAGGAGGAGGATATGGGGAAGCAGTTTGAGCAAAGGTGAATCAATACCCCATTTCATATTTATAGCCTCCGCTTCCAATTGGATTCCATTTAAGGCTCCCTTCTTCTTCGACTCCTTCCTCTCTTTCACTTCCTTCGTTCCTCCGCGTCCGATTTGATAGTAAATAGAAACAAAAGGTTTATCTTTTATAGAAGAGCTGGTCTGGAGGACTAATGGCTCCCTTTAAAGATAACGTCCATTTCTGTACCTTTGCCATTCCTCCTTTTTCCTCTATAGACAACGAAGTGGAAATAATTGAAATTCAAAGTCGGGTTTTAATCAAGATAATATGCCTTATATCGACGATGTAAGTTCATTATTCTGGATCTGAATCTTCGAATAAAATGTGTGTCTTTGGAAGTTTGGAGCTGAACTTGAGTCTAAATGTCTATTGGCAAAGTGTACCGGATGTGAGAATCGTCTTGAATGAGAATGAGCGGATACCGAGATGTGTATATGTCTGTCAGTCTGAGACTACTTAAGATACGAAATGCATTGCTCAACTATTGTAACTACCTATCTATTTTATATACCGGGAGTATTTGGCTCTATTATGTAGATATATGCAGTCTAATTACCTTTTCGTTTTATAAGAAGCCATATGTGGAGAAAAGTACTCAAGATAGAATGGTTCAAAACTATAACAATCACTTTTTATCACGGCTCTAAAACGGAATTAATATACAATAGTCTAACGTATGTATAATGCATTTGCAAATTAATTAATTATTTAACCCATTTAAGGCTCGATGATTATAAATTCTAACCCGCGTATTCAGTGGTTCATTTAATTTACATTCTCTGACTAGTATTAGTGAATGAGGAATTCAGACCGATGTAAAGTTTTATATAAAAGCCCCTTTTGAGCTATTTGTGATCAAGGGTAAAAAATGAGAATATGGAAGTGCGGGAATAGTAAATGGATGTGGAATTTACGAGTGTGTGAAGTTGGCTATATAGTGAGATCTTGTATTTGTTACTGAATGAGATAGAGAGGAAAGAAGGTCAATGTCAGGGTTTCATGAATGCGAATTGGAATTGCATAGGGTTTTCTCCTCGAAAAACTTTTCTCTTTTATCTTCCTCCATTCTGAGATGGAGTGGTTGGGTCGTCTTACTCGTCTTTCCCGAATGCCGGGTCTTTCTGAATTACCCACTGACTCTCTCCATTCTCTACCTCCCCTCATAACCAAATTCAAGCAATTCAATAAAAGCACATGGGGTCAAATTCAAATTCTTCTTTGCCAATGCCATGGGATATTGCAGTCACGTCTGAAGCACCACGACTCACGCCTCGTGATCACGTCGAGTCTACATGTATATTTGTTTTACCCATACGGCATTCAATTTAATTCAGAAGAAGAAAATTGAAAAACATGTTATATATTTTCCCGAATTGGCAGTGGGCGGAAATTGGAGTCGGAAATCTTTAACGAATTCCGAGCTGTAGATCAAAAAATGGGGGGAAATATAGGGAATTTGGCGAACGTACGCACCGATGATCACCTCCCAGTTATGAGCCGCTCTGAGCCATAATTTTCAGAGCGCCTCCCCATCTTCCTCCTTCCCTAACCTCATATATCATCTCGTACTTTTGGGAGAATTGGAGGAAGGGTTCATGTATTATGCAAGACGACCATTTCCTTTTCCCTTCCTCCGCTAATTGACTCATTGTAATTTCTAATTTCAAGAACTCAAATCCTCAATTTGAGTAAGTCGATAGAATGAAAGTTGACATTTTTGTTTTCTTGTAGGGTGCTCCGCCAGGACCCGGAAGGGGGCCGCCTGGACCGCCGCCGCCACCATCGGGACCTGGGCAATATTACAGTCCGCATCACGCTGGAGGAGGTCCGCCCCCGCCAGGGCAACATCAACAATTTCCTCCGCCTGCTCCTCAGTCACCCCATTATCCTCCCCCGCCTTCGCAGCCGCCTCATGCTCAACAACAACAACAACGGCCGTACCCCCCGAACCTCCCTCCGCCCCGACCTGGGGAGAATCAGGCCCACTACCCGCCTGGACCTCCTCCGCCTTCAAACCAACAACCCCCTTCTCATTATCCTCCGGTAAGAACGAGTATCCTTTCCTCACCAAAGAACTCATTGACGATGAGTCCCATTGAGCACGTGGGGGTTTTTGGTGGAAATTAGGAGGCCTGCCGAGATTCCGGTTCCTCACACGGATTATAAGTAAAATAGCGTTTAATGAGGAGGGCAGGGACGGGTTTCATAAAAAATCTTTACCTCTGGGTCGCCGTCATGAATATGAATCATCATGACAGGACAGAGCTGAAGATTGGAGAATTGCGGTAGGTTCCGGACTTATATCAGCCGGATTTTTTTCTAAAGAAAAAATGTCCGTGAATGGGAAGATAAGGTAATCGTTTATTCCTACGCGAAGAGTTTTTATGTACGGAAGCCCCTTTTTTTCATTCTTTCTTCCGAACTTCTTTAGCTAGAATAAACTCAGTCTTTTAGTATATAGTAAAAATACACACATACAACTTATGTACAGATCACTGAATGGCAATGCATTGTATTCCAATACATGGTCGGAGATAAACTTGACTATTCAGCTCAATGCTCAGCTTATGCATTGCATAATTAAACGTGAATGCACTTTCGGATTTTGTTGTTGTTCATTTAAATATCATACAAATAGTTTGAAATGAGTTTACGTTTATTTATGCAGTGGTTTTAATCATTTCATCGTGTGTTGAAGTGACTGATAAGCAAAGTGAAAAGTAGGACATTTGTACACACATAATGTTGAAGTGCGAGACTTGTCGTTGTGTCTTTGGAGTCAGGGACTAACCTAGGTTGAGTGAAAAAAACTTGGGGCTCTTTTCTAGATAAATTGTGAGGCAATTATGTTGAGTGTGAGTGTGTGTGTGTGTGTATTTTGGTTCACTTGTCTTTGCTTTCGTTGAGGCTGGCAGACTGATTTGATGAGGGGAGGCTGGGTGTTGAAGATCTCAAAGGAAAATTTCCGGTTGTTGAGGCATTCCGTAGTTGGGAGTGCATGCCAATGGGTCCCATTATACTCCTCCAGAGTACAAATTCGAACCACAGCCTTTTTATATATCTAAACTTCCCTCTTTCTCCATCATTATATACGAGTATATGTGTTAGATTGAGTGAGGGTCGAACGTGGCCTACTACTCTACAACTCACTCGGATGAATGAAAGACTCCAAAGATTAATTATACCCGAATTTCTCACAACTTTCTTCGTTTGAAGTTCAAGGATCCTCTGAGGAAAGAATTAAATGCGACACTTGACATTGCCTCATCCTATCTCACCCAAACACGATCCTTTTACACATTCTCTCTCTCTCTTTTTCTCTCACTCAAGTGTATATTTAAATGCTAGGCCTGATTTTGGACTCATTTCCCCGTACTTCCTCTCCTTTCTTATTTCGGAAGGGAGGGAATTTCCGTCTCCGTCTCAAACTTTTTAAAGAAGTTGGGCTGAATCTAGATTTAGCTGGTGGGTGGAACGAAATTGAAGAGTGTCTGATTGTAAAAACTCTTTAAGAAGAGTCGAGGTGGAGAAAGAGTCCAAAATTTTCTATCTTTTCTCTTTTTTATATGCGTGGGTTGGATTGGTTATGGAGGCGGGAAGAAGGTTGTATCCGAAGGCAACCCTAAACTATTGGCATAATGGACTGGTCCATTTCATTGAGAAAGTGTGTGCTCCTTCCTGTCCTCTCTCTCACAAATGAAACCGAGAGTTGAAGTTCAGGAGGGATAAGTAACATAATAGTTAAGGTCGTATAGGAACGGGAGATTATAGGGATATAATTTAAGTGGAGGATATGCGGGAAGCAGGAAGGCACATTGCATTTAGACCCATATAAGTAAAGTAATAGGGGTCCCTATTTATGTCCTTCATTTGAGAGACGATCAAACCCTATAGTTGGGGGTTCATATACATATATACCAGAAACAGTGTTCTTTATCTCTGGATCGTTGACGTGAGGCTTTATCTTTACACTACTCCCCAATAAACGCGACCTATGTGAGATGGTCATCCAAGAGAACACTGCGGGGTCCTCCCGACCTTTTTACTACGACCAACTCCGTAGAGACTTCTCTCATGCTCCAACTTCTGAATCTCAAATTCATTGACCGAGTTGAGTCTCGAACGTCCTTGATGTTAACCTTTAATTTCAGAGGAACTGATAAGACACGATGAAATCCCGTTTGTTCTGTTTCACTTTCTACATTAATATTTCATTCACTTGTGTTTACATTGGGTATACACCCCATGCTTCTCCAGTATTTAATTTAATTCAATGAATTATTTGTACTGTTTGAGTGGATCGTTACACTTTGATGATTTTAAATGAAACAATGATGATTTTAGTGTTATTCAAATTACGTGATACCGTAAATTGAGTCTAAATGTAATAGAAGAATTTGTAATTACATAAATGGATGTAAAGCTTGGTTTATATACTAACAATATGTATTGACAGATAAATTAATTGTATATTTACTTACATCTACGTTACGTTAAAACGTAGATATACATTATATCACTAACAATTTAATGTCTAACAAGTTAAATACCTAGTTAAATGGTCATTGAGGGTGATCCATTTTAGCCCATATGGAGATAATAAAGAAATGCGTGGGGGATGGATTCAATTACAAATTCTTTTTTTGAAGTGAATCCGGAATGAAGTGGCGATTATTATGGTATGTTTGAAGAATGGTAGGTCAAGGCTCCTTATGGTCTCCACCAATACTTTCCTCATTGGGGCTCATTGTCTCGCTAATTGATCTCTGGCGAAAGTGCGTGCCAAGAGAGGTTTTTCCAACATGTTCCTATTTAATTCAATTTTTGTGTTATGTTTAGGGCGGAGTTGGGAGCGAGTCTCCGGGCCTTCCGCCGCCTTCAAACTCCTCGTCCAGTGGAGAGGGACAGCCGCCGAAGTCGACTCCGCCGCCGCCGCCTTCACCTTCCCTCGTTCAACAACAACACCATCATCAAATGAACCATCAGAGTGGAGGTCCGAACCCGCCGTCGCCCTCAGCTTCCAGGTCTTCGGCCCAACCTCAACTGCCTCCACCACAAGGAACCAACAACTCGAGCTCCCCATCCCACAGACCACAAGGCTCCTCTCCTTCCAATTCCAACTCAAATAGCAACGCTTATCCGGAGTCAGGGGTATGTAGTTCGTTTATTATTAATTTCATTGTCAGTTGGGTATATATCGAGAACACTCTCGAGCCTCGAGTGTCTCTACTATTGCTTTTTACATTTTCCTACTCTGACTAAAAGGCCTCATAAGTCTCGGCGGAATTGTTACTTAATGCCAAGTTATAAATTATATAAATATCAATGTCAGAGGCGAGTCATGTTTCATCCGTTTCTAGTGCGAAACGTCATTTATATTTTGTCTATAATTGGAAATTTTGGGCTTCCCATTTTTGAAATTCCAAAAAGTGACGGTTCCTTGACAGGATGCCACAAAAGCCATGAAGAGTCTGGACGGGTTGAGTGGGCGGAAAGAGGAAGTGTTGAAAGAGGTTGAGAGCAAAGAGTTTATTGCGGCTAGGCTGGCGGGATTAAGTTGATTACTTTTGATCATTTATATCATATATTGATTGGAAGAGCGTCGAGAGTAGATTTTGACTGAAGGTGTTGTTGGTGTCATAGGTATGGGAGGTTGTAGCGAAGGGAGCTCCGGTTGAGTCGATTCCTTTAAACCTTGTTGGTGTGTGTGTGTGTGTGTGTAAGTGTAGTATGTATGTGTGTGCTCCACTCTCTTCGGCTCAGGTCTCCGGATGGAGAGGATGGCAATGGCTGTGCTGAGAAGTCGGTTGATCGGGTAGGCCAGCCGCGTGACGTCATTTTAGGTCGACGGCGGGTCCGGGTCGTAGTTGGGGCGGGAAGATGGAGGGAGAAGGGTGTTGTAAAGAAGGGGAACGGGTCGTGGTAGTTTGGCGGCTGGTGGTAAATGCAAGAGGGAGGCAAAGTGAGTTCTACCTCGTCCTTTCGAGCCTCGATGGCTGATCGAGGAGGTTCGCCCGGGACTCCATCCTCCTTTTTGCCGCTGTGGGTCGATATACGTGGGGCATAGGGACATGAAGATTGCATGGACTCTGCCTTCCACCATTCCAACAGACTCACCCATTCCCTTCATGATGAGGCTTTTCTCCCAAGAACCACCTCCATAGGCTGGCTCCATAAAAGCTCAGCTTTTTTACTCCCCTCTCTCTTCTCTCCTCTACCCATTGTCTGCTCCTTCACGTCATGGGCTTATGATGTCAGGTCTGCGAAAGACTCACGTTTGCTCTTCTCTCTATGTATTTTATATACCTCTCTTCAACTGGTTACTTCTACTACGTATACTATTCTACGCCGTATGAGAAGGGAAAAGTCTTGAAAATTAATAATGGAATTGTACAAAATTTTTATCAATTGATTAGGAGGACAAATTGAATTTAGATTTAGTTTGATTAATTCAAGTTTACATAAGAAATAAGGAGTTGAAAAGGGAATTGATTCTTTTAGGCAATATTTGTTTCTTTGTAATGTACGAAGAGGCTTCTCTTATTCTTATTCAACTGAATCTCATTATCATTAATAATACGACTCGTTTCGAAGAAATTATCTCTTGGGATCTGAAGATAAAACGGTGAGGTCGTTATGGACCGTAATGACTTTCTCAGAGCGGCTCGGCTCTATGTTTAGAAGGGGGAAAATATCCGTGTGGGAGAGAGAAAGAGAAAAGTATCATTCTGTATATAATGGTATATACTACCCAAGAGCATAAAGGTTTGCGCGCTCTCTTGTTTGACGATTTTTTTATTTTGATGGGTAAATTAAAAGTATTTTGCGTTACATTTAGTTTATAAAAGAGAATATAAGTTGAAATTATTAAGTATCTTTTATAAATATACTAATACCTATATAAATATACACTATGTAAAGACGTTACATTTATAGATAGATAATACTCATTTTGAATATTATCTATCTATAACACTTTTATCTTCTATAATTTTTCTTCTCTAAATCTTATTAAATTAATTATCTCTGGTGGTGTAACTTTTCCTTCCCCATATTATTGTAAAAAAGAAAAATCATTGGTGAGAAATAAAATGATGAGATAAAATTAGGAAAGTTGTCAAACCAGGGAGCGCGCAAGCCTTTATGCTCTTGGGTAGTAGATGTGATGGCCGGATTGCGTAACAAATAATAGTAGGGCTCAAAATACATATAAGGGAAAGAGTTGTGTGTGTTTCGCAGAAGTTTTACTCCCCATATATCTAATGCTCTTCTCTCCCCTTCATCGGAGTAGGAAAAGGGGATATGAAGCTATGGAGGTATATGTTCATGTATTTTATTGGATGAGCGGTAGAGCCTTTTTCCCTATTAACCTTATATGTGCATCCTTTTGAGTCGCGAGAGAGACGCTGACCTTTCCCTTTTCTCCTAATTCACTTCTTTTTTTTATTTATTCTGTTGAAGGAGTTTGAATTAAAATTATAATAGTTTTGGATAAGAGGGACAGAAGAGAGCGAAGGAGGCTTCATGGCTCCCATGCACTCCTCTGCCTTCTTCCATTGCTGAGGGTGTGGACCGAGTGTGCTTGCTGCTGCTTTCTACTGGCTCCACATAGAAGATCCGCCATCTCGACTCTTCTCTCCGCCTCCTTCGGCCATCCTTAAGTTCCCCATGTAGTGGGGGGTGCAAGGCACGAAAACGGGAGACTTGAGGCAGTAATTAAGAAATATGAAAAGAGGGCCTTCTCTAATTTCTCCTAGTCCAAGAGAGAAGGATAATAAGATGAGGGATGGTTTAATTAATTCCACATTTACTCCCTCCTCCGTGTTCCTCACAGAGAGTTCCTTCACACACGAGCAGAGAATCCTCCTGTTGTGAGCTGACTGAGCTAAACGCAGTTGGAATGGAAATAACTTTTATCCTCAATTCCTCAATGATAAACTTTAACTTTGTTCTTAATTCTCTTTCCAACACCCATTTTTGTATGGGAGGTAAAGGAGTGGAGGATGGGAGAGACTCCCAGATACTTTTTTTTCATTGTCAGTAGTTCCTCGTAAAGTTTGAAGGAAAAATTGGGAGTGAGAAGAGGTTCCATATCTTTGTATAGGGATTACCTCACAATCGTGTTTGTATTTTTCCCTATACAGACGGTTTCTAGTTAATGGGGCTTGTATAAAAAGACTTTATACCCTTCTTTTCTCTCCTAATAGAGAGTGTAAAGTAGTTAAATTGGTAATACTTTGTTTTAACGTGGAAACATTTTTATCTCCACCCTCGTTCCTCTTCTGTCCCCTTGTCCCCTAATGACTTACCAGGGTTTATTGTTCAATTTTTAAAACCCTTCCATCCATGAACTCTGCTCATGAATCCATTCAATAAATAATGAGGGCTTTCTCATTCATTAGTAAAATTATTTTGAGGTGTGGACAAGTGTAGTGAGAGCAATGTCAATTCCTTATGCAAGGTTACCCCCAAGAAGTTCACAATGAGGTGGATTTCCTTTCTCAAAAGACTTTTTTTTCACAATGGGGAGTTCTTCTCATTCAATATTGGGTTATTTATGTATATTGGAGTAGGGAGTTGATGTAATACACAAACGAAAAGTTTGTTTACTTTAAACTTGAGTTCAGCCGAGTTCACATAATTTCCTAACCTATAAAATGCTGTATAAATACATTACAACTTACAACTATATTTATGCGAGTTTTTTTATGCGGCTCATTAAATTGCTATCTTGTTGATCATCCAATTCATAATACATGGTAGAGTTAATGCAAATTTTTATACATTAAGGAGAGGTCATTGGGTAAAGAGCTTCTTAGTTTCTTATTAATTGAAAGTCTGTGTTGTAAAATGATGTGTATTGACGTAGAATGTTGTTCCACCATGAATTTTTAGTTGAATTCGAGCGTAATTGTGGTGAGCCGCGTGGGTTCTTTTTAGTGTAATGAGCGTCTACTCGTTATTCAAGAGAGTAATTTGAGCTTCAATGTTGAAAGAAGAATCGGAATTCAAACATCTCTTGTTTTCTATTCCGTTTATAAGTATAGGTCTATAGGGAGACTGTTCATCTTGGAGGGTTCGGCGGCCTTTCGGAAGTTTGAAGGTCTTGTGGAATTTGGGTGGAAAGAGCCGTTTATGGGATCTATACAATGAGGATTGGTACATAGTAGACAATGAGGAGACGTGAATGAAATAACAGGAAGATTCCCCCGAGGAGGAGGAAGTAAGTAGATAGCACTTGAACTTCAGGCCCCCTCCTCGGCTCAAAAAGTCATCAGGATCAGCTGTTTCGGAAATCTCTCTATCAAATGTAGTATTTACCAATGAAATGATTGGGTCTATCAGCGTCAAGCATAGCTATTACGTTTTTTATAAAGCGTCAACCGATATTACTACCATAACAGATCTACTTATGATTTATGTATGAGCACATTCAAATCAAGTATGTTATGATTGAGCTTTGAATTTGACCAATTATATTAACTTGATCGAGAGTGTTGATAAAAGGGTCGGAGTTGATCATGTGATTGAAGTGTTTGATTCATTCTGGTGATGATCCCTTGAGTTGGGATGGCATGTGAGTCCCAACATTGTTTTCCTTTTTTTCTTGGCCCGAGGCCAGCTGGAGTGAGGGTGTGATTAAAGAAGCCTTTACAGAGATGAAGCCTCATTATGTAATAGAGGACCTAGAAATCGTGATTCGAAAGATAAGCCACAGTAGAAGATACGAGTAAATAACTGCCTCTTTCTTGTCTAGGTCAAGGCTTTGAAACTGTATGGGAAATGGGAAATATTAGGATTTTTACGAGGATTCGGTCTTTATAATATTAATTCTTTTTTTATAGGAATGCAACAGTAATGACAGCGGTGGAGCTCAAGGTGCCCGCCCGTCTCCTTCTCCGACACCAAGGTCCATGTCGCCAGCAGTGGGTAAGTTTCACTTTCCATCTCTTCCATTAAATCTATAATATCATTATTGTAAGCTATTAAAGAGTCGTTGACTAATTGAGCAAGATAAAGAATTGTAATCAAGTTGTTTTATTTTGATAACAACTGTTTGTGTAGTGTAATAATAGATAAGATGCATCAGACATAATACAACGACATGGTCATTACAAAAAATTGTTCTAGTAGTTTTAATTAAACTGAAACGAGATGGCTATAAAAATTGCAGAATTCATTTATAAATTTTTCATGGTTTTTTTAATTGAGCTAAAGGCCAGATTTTGAATGAGGAAGTGAGGCGTGTTCATTTGTAAAAGCATGAATGGAGGAGTAATATTGAATTTCTCAATTGAGAGAAAGTGGGGTGGATAACTGGGTCAGAATGAGGACATGTAATGTAAATGCAAATGAGGGAGGTTGAGCTGAGCTTTCCGGTTTCCGAGAAAGCTTTAAAGTCACCTCGAGGATGTCGGAGGAGCAACAGATGAACTTTCGCCATCTTCTTATACATCTTTACACATTCACCACAAAAGTTTTAATAGCCTGGGTTGGGAGTTTAAGGCTGACAGATTGAGAGCGGTGGTTCTTGAGAGTTTAACAAGAACTTCCACACACATCTCTCTTTTGATACGAATATCATATGGACTATGCATACCAAAGGGGGATCTTCCCATTCTCTCAGCTTGGATGGAATTGTGGATTGGTAGATTGTATTAGTTTGGGTTTGCCGTTCCCTCCATGTGTGTCTTCATGGCATGTCAATAAATTAGGTGGCTAATGGGGTTTCCTGACATCCCCTGCTCCATTTCTCCGGAATGAGACGTGGAAAGTAGGGAAGCCGGACCCCACAGCAAATGGTTGTTAGGTAATGAGGGAAATGGGGACCGCCTTGGATTCTCTGAGACTTCATAGTAAATTCATTCAATTACCTCTTTGGGGGAAGGAGCGGAAGACGGAAAAGATTTTCATATAAAAGAAAAGAAACTATACTTATAAGAGAAAGCATTAGAGTGTTAAAGTCATTTTATGAATGAACAAATGTAGGTTTTCTCATTGTAATGTATTCATACTTATAAACATCATTCATTTTTTATTGAAAAGTACATTATGTTATACCTCTATAAGGATAGACATGTGGAGAATAATGTCCAATACATAGAGATGAAAGTTGGTGGATTGGTTCTGGTTATGTCCCCGACCTATGTTTCATTTCCCTTCAGCTCATTCGACCTTTTGTGTGAAGCGAATATGAAGGAAAATTTTAAACTGAAGTTCAAGGAAGTTTCCTCATGATTTGGATTAGATTAGCTTTGTGAGTTCTCCTCCTTTGGCCTTTGATTTATTGCCCCTGGTTGGTCCTGACTGAGCCCTGTGATGGTTTTTCAAGAGGAATGTCTCCATTGAGAAGAATAATGAACTCTCCTGGATTGAAGAGGAATCTGTTTGTTTTCCTCCCCTTTTATCCTTCTCCGACTCCTTTATCATCGAAAGGGGACGGATGATGAAGTGGAGTTGGAACCTCTTGACCTATCCTACAGGATTACCCTGCCAATTCACATGCTAATCTCTTCAGCTGACTACGAAACAATGCCCCTGATATGGAAATCACTGACTATAGGGACACATTATTAAACATGCGTGTGATGGGATGAAAAGGAGGAAGGGCAAGGTCTCGAGTCTCCTATACTCGACTCCATGCATTGACTTCAAATGCACATTTGAGAGGTGATGGTTCAATAAGGATGGGTGTATAGGACTACTTTTGTGGAAAATCAGGTAGATTTGTAGATATACTCAGAAATACAATGAGTATACTTTATAGTGTAAATACAGGGATTGGAGATAGGAAAGTTGGGTAGGTATATCCCTTATTTGTATCGTTTTATATGTAGTAAGAGTTTTAGAGGATTACATTAGATGTGAGTGAATGAGAGTCGTCGAGTTGTATAACGGATTTAAGTGAAGAGTGTAAAAATACGCTCAAATCGTCCTTTACTTTCCATGTCTCGATGGATCAACTAGTGAATGACAGTACTTGCTTAAGTTGCTTAGCCGTTTTTTTCCATCCCTCAATTTCACTTTTTTCTCAATTAACCTAACATTTGAATTGGATGTTAATACAGGTAGAGATACTTCACACTTCATTATTAACTTTTTCAACAATCTTGTATGTTTGTTTCATTTTAGTGATATAGGCTTTCAGGCTTGAATTTGAAGTCTTATAGTTTCATAGTTTATCTTTCAACCTGTCATTATACTTAATAATTGTAAGATGAGAGCTGTACAAAAACGGACAATGGAAGTGTATAATTTCAAGTGACAATTTAAAGATAATTACTGTATAAATCCTGTTCTTCTTATTTATTTTTATGAAAAATCTGGGAAAGGAACACAAGTAAACTAATATGTAATTGGAGGAAACTTGAATATTGTGTAATTTGATGTGTTGTTTGATTTGATTGAGAAGGGTTTGGTGAATGAGAAATGAGTTCCTTTCCTCTCAATTGTTTTATTTTGAGGTGTGTGGAGTGTTAACATGTGTTTGATTGAGGTCATTCCACTTACATTATTTGAATCTATTTACTTGCAAGCGTTATACAATGCATAGTAGAGGAGTACATATTATAGGAGTAACAAACCATTATGAAGAATGCACTTCCACGTTTTATATAAATGTCATTATCAGGGTCTTAATTAAACTTTATTTATCTATCTGCTTCGAACATAACAATAACAAGCATTCAGATTTATTATTAAATTAGTTTTAATTCTGGTGCATTGTGTTTATTCGTGTTCTGAAGTTCTGATATACAGATTTCACTTTTCGAGTAATTCATTATTAATTTAAGAGATTAATAGAATTATTAATAAGCTGACTTTCATTTTCTTTGTTAAACTTGGTTAAACCATCATCCTAAATGGTATCCGGTTTAGTTTCAATTATGAATTTATAAAAATTGGGTAGGAAATAGCATGTTAAAATTTTATAAGCATTGTTTCATGTTAAATGTCGATAAGTTTGATTTGTTATAAGAATTGATTGAATAAATTATTTAACTATATAAATCATTTTCTTGAAATATGAAGACCATTGAATTGAGGAGGAAGGTATAAAGTAAAAAATTGAATTGTAATGTATTAAATAATGTAATGATAAATAAACTAGGGACTCGAGGGCTCGGCGAAGGAAAGGGTATTTTTAAATTTAGGCTAAGGCCCCGGCTTCATATTTGTTTAGGAAGGTTTTTGTCCAATTGTCACGAAATGCATCCCCGTCACGAGATTGAGTCCCTTCTCTCATTTACATACTTGTGCCAGAAATGGAAGCTGTATGCGTACAGCCAACATACGTCATGATGTTGCATTTAATTATATCATTGTGACAATTTTCTTATAAACGAGAATATTAAATTGGTTTCAATTGGGTGATCGATAAACTATAACATAGAGTAGAAGGTCAGTTTATGGTTAAATGATGAGGAAAGAATATGCATGGACTGTGAATGAGTATCAACATAACAGACATTATACCATTTTGTTTTGAAATAATATTTCATTGATAGCTGAAGACAATTAAAACAAACAATGAATATTATATCTGATGGAGGTGTGAATATCGAAATTAAATAATCATTGTGGCAAGAAAAATGGGATGATTGACAAATCTGAAGATAGTTGATGTTTTTCCGTCGAGACTTTCACCTCTGCTCATCTGAATCTTCTCAAACGAAATTCGAAGGTCTTTCTTATCATCACATTGAGATTCCTACAGGATGTCTCGAGTCACTTATTGTGTCAAACAGGCTATTTGTGGAGACATTCATTGATGCACAGCATTCCACCTGAATAAATTAGCATTTCATTAGGAGCAGGATTCCCCCTTCACTCTTTTATTGAACATTGTGCTTAAATGCTACAAGTGTAAACCACGCAGACAGAAGAATGCCGACTTTGATTTCCTTCAATTTAAGCGTAACCTTCGGGAAACGTGAAAATGGTCTCATTGTCGACTTTCCTTTTCACATTGAGTCTAGCCACCAATTACTATTCTTTATTGGAACTTTTGTCAAGCCGCGGGTGACAGTTTACCATGTGTCAAGTTCTTTGCCACATTACAGATCTATGCACATATCAGTGAAACATTGAGTTTATTTACTTTATATTGTACACTGCACTCTAGGCAGTCTAGGCTCTGTTCGAATTATTATTCATTTATTTTTTTAACTTTAGGTTAAAAATGCTGAAATAGTATTAATATTGATTTTGTAAGAAATGGCTCGAGAAGGATGATGGAAATGATAAATTAACAAATATTTATTTTTATTTTTTTTGAAATTCATTAGGAGGCTATCCTGGGCAGTCAATGGCGCCTCCTCAACATCATGCGATGTATCCAGGAGGAAAATTGAGCCATCTTCCTCAAATGCAACCACACTATCAACAAGGGCCACAACAACAACATTGGCAACAACAACAGCAGCAGGTCTATCCGACTGGAGCCTCGAGACATCATGGGGGATACCCGCCTCAGCCTCCTGGTCAACAACCGGGCCCAAATAACTATCCACATCCGCTGCCTCCGCAAACGCGGCCGAACCTTCCGAATCATGTTGCAGGGACTCCGCCTCCTCCTCAGAACCAATATCCATATGGTCCTCCACCTCCTGGTTATGGTCCCGGAGGACCACCTCCTCAACAGGGCCAGAATTGGCCACCTCCTCAGGCTCAACCGCAAAATCAGAGCCAGAATCCCCAGCAGAGATCTCATCCACATTATCTCAAACACCATCTCCAGGTAAATGAAGATTCCTTTCATCGTTACACTTTCAATTGATTAAAAACGATTTAATTAAATTGGATCTTTATAATTTAAAATAGCAAAAGATGGGGTTTGGATCTCCACCTCATGGGGGAGGTTACGGAGGACAAATGGGTCCGCCATCGGCTTCTGGGCTCCCATCAAGCAGTCCAACACCTCCACTTGGTTCTTCGGGTCCTCATCATCTTCCGCCTCCACCTCACGAGGCAGAGAGTGCCGAGAGCAACGCGAATCCGCCAAACATTGTGTCTGTTGGACCGGACGGTGCCCCGGTGGATGAAGCATCACAACAGTCGACTCTCTCTAACGCTTCAGGGACTTCTGGGGGAGACGAGGGACCACAGATGCCAAAGCTGCGAAAGGAGGGCCCTGTAAGTCACACGTACCAAAGTCATCCGCCGACACCCCAAGGAAATGCCGTCCACTCTCCTGGGGCTGTCTCTATGGGCTCCATACACGAGGAGTACGGTGAAATGAATAGCCCTGGTTGGCCAAAAACACCCGCGAGTCCTGTAAGTTAATAGAGAAAATTAGATTTTATAAAATGTTCAATTTTATATATTTTATAATCGAGAAAACTGACGACTAAATGTAAACCTTTAATTTTAGGTGCTAAATAGTCATCCCCAACCTCCCCCGCCTAGTGACCATTACAGGTCGAAAGTGAAGGTAAAAAAAGTAATACATTTTTCTTTGTTTTTGGTAAACGTTTTTTTATTTCCTTTTTGGTGGTGGTGGGTGTTTATTTGAATCTTTATTTATTATATTCTTTTGATTTGTTAGAAGCCGGACAGCATGAACAAGTTGTATGACATGGATGACAACCCTGAGCGAAGAATGTTCCTCGATAAATTGCTTCATTACATGGAGGAACACGGGACTCCGATTACGGCCTGTCCGACCATTTCAAAGAATCCCTTGGATCTCTTTAGGCTCTATTTCCTCGTGAAAGAGCGCGGCGGTTTCCTTGAAGTAAATTGTGCAATAATGTTATAAAATCTAATTTTTGATGTTGAAAGGAAAACTAACTTTTTCTCCTTTGTAGGTTACAAAGAACAAGACATGGAAGGATATTGCAGGGAGCCTTGGCATTGGTGCATCGTCGAGTGCAGCATATACATTGAGGAAACACTATACAAAGCATCTCCTTCCCTTTGAGTGCAAATTTGACCGTGGCGGGATCGACCCTCAACCGCTCATCAATCAGGTTGAGGCGACGTCGAAGAAGAAGGGGTCCAAAGCCGC
The DNA here is from genome assembly GCA_034687125.1 of Neelides folsomi. Taxonomy (NCBI): domain Eukaryota; kingdom Metazoa; phylum Arthropoda; class Collembola; order Neelipleona; family Neelidae; genus Neelides; species Neelides folsomi. The sequence continues at coordinate 403,391 of JAQGBZ010000017.1, read as the reverse complement.
ACCAGTTCCTTCTCCTGGATCCTCCAATTCTCAGGATTCGTTCCCTGGCCCAGCTGCTGCCAACAACTCCTCGATGGATGGATTTGGCGGCCCTTCATATCCACCCTATCCGCCAGGAGGTCCAGGAGATTATGGACAGTCAGCTCCGCCGGGCGGACCGCCACCCTCGGCCCCTCCTGGTTCTCAGAGAGGACCTCCTCCTCCTGGCCAGTCTCCCCAAAATCAATCTACTCATCCTGGTAACTCACTCATTCTCTCTCACTCCTCTTCCGCTTGAGCACAATTTTTTCTTGGGATCCTTGACTTTACATCCAAGTACCTCAATTTTATTTAGAGTTAACCGGAAATTAGACTCTTCGTTCCTATTTCTAAATCCTTCTACTTTCAATTGTAACACATTCTAATGTACCGAATGTTTTGAACCTCTACTTATATAAAACCTACTCGTCAAGTTCAACTGTAACATGACTAACTTTCGAGTAATTTGAAATTTTTTTAACTAAATTATTAATAATCTTTTTTGGCCTTTCTCCTTCCTATTTATATTTTTTATTGTTTTGAAGGGTAAGGTTTTTTGCCATTTTTTTCCCTGGGGTTGTTTTGGAATAACTTTGCTTGAGAAGACTTTGTTTTGTCGTTGGATTGTAAGTGAGGATTCTCCAGTTGGTCTGGTGGAGGGATTTCTCATTGTCGCTGGGGAAGCGTATGGGCAAGTCTGATGAATGTCTCTCTGACTAGGTGATAAGAATATCAGTGTTTCGAATCCGTTCGATGACATGCATCCGTCTAACCAATACTTGCATCAATTTCATCCAAGTCATAACCAACAACAGCAGGGTGGTAGGGCCAATTATTATCCTCCGTATTCGACTCCTCCACCTACTGGTACGTGTTTCAGGCCCTGTTTTCTTTCTCCTTAACACGACCCTTCGTGTATTTTTAAAAACTCTTCCTTCTCCCTTGATTAATTGATCTCTATATATTACTCATTCAATAATTCGAATCTTAATGTCGAGAAAAGACCCTCTGCGCCCTTTCTGATCTTAAAACCGGGTTTTAATCTTTTAGAAATGCGAAATGAAACTTTGCTTTGAATTCCAATTTGCTTCTTTTTTATAAATTGAGATTTAAAATTGATTTGACTCTTTTTTCAACGGAACCGCTTTTTTAAAAATAAATCATTTGAGAAATTTTAAAAATATTATATATAATTAATAAATTAACAATCTTTAGAAAATGTAAATTTAAATAGATTAGAATTATTGAAATTGGGAAAGAATTTTGATGCGTTGAGAAATTAAAAAAAGTTCTTTTAAGAAAGGGAATTTCTCCAAATCTGCTTTCTAATCACTTTCCACTTCCCAAATTGTCCTATTCTCAGATTGGGTCTTAACATTGTTTCATCACAGGGTATCAAGGACCACCAGGGAGCTATCCTCAGTATCCACCGCCACCAGGTCAAGAATACTCAAGAGGGCCTCCAGTAGGAGCTCCTCCGGCTGGTCATGAACCTTACCCGGCTGGTCAGCCCTACCCCCAATCCACCCAGGGCCCATATCCACCAGGACCACGACCAATGTATGGCGGATACCCGGGAGAAACTCCGCCGCCAGGAGTTCCTCCTGCTGCCCCATCTGCTTATCCTCCGGCCCATCCGCCGCCTCCACAGGGACCTCAAGGTGCGTCGGCCGCCCCGGCCCCCGCCGTTCCTCCACCACCTCCAAGTGAAGATGGGAGGTATAATGCGATGGGGCCGCCAACATCAACAACAGCTGGAGGGCCGCCACCTCCGGGACAATCTCCTTATCCTCCTCAAGGAAGGCCACCGTTTCCGCCACAGGCACCAAACGGATACCCGAATCAAGACTATTATCATTCCCAGCCGCCTCCACCAACTGATCAAGTATTGAATCTTTTAATCAATTTTCATGTCATTTGAGCTTTATTAAAATTGCTAGCCTATTTCGGACGCTTCATCCAATTTGGTTCACCAATTACTCATTCGTTCGCCACCGCCTGGCATTTCTACGCTTAAATCTACTTTAAAAGTACGAGCTAATCAATGTTTTTTTATGTTTTGTTTAACCATTTTTAACTTAAGCATAAAATTAATATAATATTTTATTTTAATAAAATAATCAAGCTTCAAATATCAATACCTAATTTGCACATTGTGATGTATTTTATTGTTTTACTGACCCGCTAGGAAATAAAATAATGCTTTTTACAATTGTTGCTTATTCTTTTCATTCTAGAAGAAAATACTGAAATCCGCTAAGCGCTCTATACAGCTGCCTTGTAATTCTAGCCCCTTGATGTCCGAAGTAATAAAATGCTAATTTTCCATTTTATCTAATTTAATATTGAATTCACCACACGGCTTTAGCTCCTTGAATTGCTAATAACAAAATATTTTTTAACTATAGGGTTACCCACCGGGAAGTGGTCAGTCGTCAGGACCTGGATCCCATGGTAGTGGTGGTAAACATATGCCACCACCCCATCCGAGCCAAGGCAGACGTGTCGACTATCCACCACCGAAAGAAGGTCAAGCGGCGGGACAGCCGCCGAGCGGGGCGCCTTACTCTGGGTTCCTTCCGCCGGCCGGCAAGGAGCCTGCAGGACCAGCCGGTGCAACCACGTTCCCGGGATACCCGCCCCAGGGACAAGGACCGCCACAACAACAGCGGATGCCTCCTTATGGTACGACTCACTCAATTCTAGGAATTGAACCCTCCTCTTTCAACTTTAGATATAAAGGAGAATGTTCCTAGTTTGGTGTTATATAGCTCCTCTCTTCGTTCTCTTTGGTGGCGAGCCAATAATATCCTCATTTCACTGGAACTCGAACAAGAAAGGCCATTAAGAGTTTTTTGTCCCTCATGCTCCCCCCGTTCTCCTCGCTCTTTCATTTGATGGAATTGGCGAACGGGGGAAAACAATTGTAATAGCTTAGATATTTAAAATGAAATAAGAGTATTTAATTTCAAACTGCAGAACCATTAACTAGTCATGATTCCCCACTCACTTAAATACCAATTGTTGTTTAAGGGTATGGGTATTATAAATACGTACAATATAAAGATACAATCCGATTATACGCTATTAAATTTCATTTTGATAAGGAATAGGCAAAAGTTTATCGTGGAGTTTGGATTATCCTTATTTTGCAATTGATTTAATAGGTTGGCAGAATAGCGGCGGACAATATCCACCTTCAGGACCTCCTCAACCTTCAGCTGGACCTCCAACAGCTCAGCCTGGAAGAGGTGGAGCATATCCTGGTCCTTCGCCGACTCCTGGAGGAGCAGTCGTTCCATCACCTGGTCCTCCTCATCCGCATCCTCAAGCTGCCACGAGCTCAGCACCTTCATCTCATTCACCAGGAGCACCTCCTTCCAGTTCTCCAAGTCAGGCACCTCCGCAACCATGGGGTCAAATGCCTCCTAGCTCAAGAGGTCCCCAACTTGGACAACCTGCTCCTCCATCAGGCCAAGGATCATGGCCAAGTCCTGATGGTCGTTATGGTCCTGGGAGTCCTGTACCTTCTGCTCCACCAGTGCCTCAAGTCAGTCCTGCCGGTTCCTCATGGGCTCAACCAAGACCGCCTCGCCCAGGATTTCCACCTCCTCCTGGGAAAGGAGCTGACATGTACAAGAACTTCTCGACAGTTGGAGGAATGATTCCACCTCCGCCTCCTGTATCTGTCGGCGGTTCACCGGGCAAACCGATGATGTCTGGCCCTTTGGCTCATATGAACGAGCTGAGTACAATGAGAGCTGGAGGAATGGGCCCTCCACCACATCCACTCCCTCCTATGTCTCCACAGCCTCAACAAGCTCAATATTCCTCCTCATCGGGACCTGCGAAAAAGGAAGTGGCGTTCCCTCATGATAGTATTGAAGCTGTCACTCCACTACTAACAAGAAGACACAAACTTCACAAGGTATTAACAAATTACTGATACGATGTTCTTTTCAATTAACTGAATTGGACTTCATTGAGAGTGAGTTGAATTGAATTGAATGTAATGGGTAATTGAATTTGTAGAACAACGTGGCTCCCGTGGAGGCCTGGAGGATAATGATGTGTTTGAAGTCTGGACTATTAGCGGAAACGACATGGGCTTTGGATGTTCTCAATGTGCTTTTATACGACGATCAATCCGTTTCATACTTTTCTCTAACTTATCTTCCTGGCCTTATGGAGATTCTTTTGGAACATCTTCGACGGTCACTCATCCTTATCTTTGGTCAAGCCGTTGGGATTGATCAAGGAGACCTGAAAGCAGAAGAAGGCTTAAACTCAAAGGTATATTATATTATTGATTAATTAGGAAATCCAATAATGTACTGGCTTGGGAAATATTTCGTAAATTCTCATTATTTAAATTGTAAATTGAATTTTTTTTCATAGGATCGTAAATGGTTCGAAACGACACTAGCAAGTGCGGAAGAAGGTGTGGACATTGGAGTTCCAAACGGAGTTGATATGAAAGAAGGAGGTCGGACGTTAGTGCTGAGTGGGACAAACTACACATTCGTGAGCCGAATATCCGGAGATAAAGTTGGGATCTTGAACAGAGAGGAAGAACCCTTCATCGTTAGCGGTCCCCGTGAATGGGATTCAGATGAGAAGGCTAGAAACGATCCTGATTTTGTCGGACAGCCGACAGCTACAATGGACCTCACACGCCACGTCATCACTTCATTCTCATCGGATCTCAACATCGTTCCCACCATCAGAATTCTCAAAGACGAGAAAAAGGAGAATAAGGAAGAAGAAGAACCTCCAGTAGTGGTGAAGGAAGAACCAGTCGATATTGAAGAAATGAAAGAAATTCCCTTGCCAGTTCCCAGCCATCGGTTTCCTCTAAGGAGAAACAGTCAAGTTTTGAATCTTCCCCCGAAGAGGACCCGACGAACGAGAAGTGTCACTGACAACAACAACGAGGACGAGGCCAAAAAACAGAAAAAGAAGGAAGAGCTTGTGAATGGACAAAGTGACGATGCCATGAGCTTTACAGGAGAGAATTCCAACTCTTCCCACGATTTCCCTGAGAAAAAGCCCGTTGAGATCTTATTGTGTGAAGGAGGCATCCGTGTCAAAGATCCCGGTTGTTCCCTCAAGAGAAGAAAAATGGAAGAGTTTGAAGACGAATGTTATACACGAGATGAACCTAGTTTGTATCATGTGACTGAGTCTCAAGATTCTTTGGCCAGACGCTGCCTTTCCATTTGCAACATCCTGAGGAACTTGACATTCGTTCCTGGAAATGACGTCGAGTTTGGGAAAAATATGAATTTCTTGAGCTTAATGGGAAAGCTGCTTTTACTCCATCATGAACATCCGCTCAAGGGAAAGCCAACTTCTAAGAGAATGAAAATGATGGAAGAGGAATCTTCAGCTCTCAATGGAGCTGAAGATGAGGATGGGCTCATTGCAGTGGCAGCGGCTGCAGCTGCTGCAGCTGAAATTGATGCTGAATCCTGTACAAGCCTCTGTGGAGCTGATGAGGAGTGGTGGTGGGAGTACATGCATCATATTAGAGAACACGTCCTCGTCATGATCTCGAACATCTCTGGGCAAATGGACTTGAGTTCTTTTTCGGAAGAAGTGAGCAGACCTGTGTTGGATGGCCTTCTCCATTGGGCAGTTTGTCCGGCAGCGTATGGACAAGATTCGTTTCCAACTCTTGGCCCTTCTTCTGGTTCGAATTTGTCACCTCAAAGACTCGCCATTGAATCACTGTGCAAGTTGAGTGTGACCCAAGGGAACGTTGACCTCCTGTTGGCTACTCCTCCATATTCGAGGATAGAGAGGTTGTGTCAGCTCCTCTGCCGGTGTCTCTGCAGGACAGAAGACCAAGTTATTAGGGAGTTCTCTGTCAATCTCATTTCGTACCTTTCGGCGGCTGACTCGGGTGTAGCTAGAACAATTGCTCTCCAGAACCCTTGCATCTCCCTCCTCATCTCTTTTATTGAACAAGTGAGTTTTATTATTTCAATTAAACCAATAATTTTATTATAAAAGTTTTACTTTAAGTTTAAATAATTCAATAATTCTGATTAATTGATGTGTATCCAATTTTATTAATGAGATTATTTAATTTAACTTTCTTAAAATTTTAGGCTGAATCGAATGCTATGAGCATAGCGAACAACCATGGATTTTCGGTTCTTCGAGATAACCCAGAAGCAATGGGGACGAGTCTTGATATGCTTCGCAGAGCAGCTGGAAGTCTCCTTAACCTTTCCAAACATCCAGATAATCGTGGATTGTTCGTGCAGCACGAGCCGCGACTTCTCCAACTTGTCATGAGTCAGATCCTTGAACAGAAAGTGGCGGCTCTCGTGTCTCAAGTCCTCTACCAGTGTTCGACTCCTGAAGGGCTCCTTTCCAACAAGAGTAATTACAATAACAATGACATCTTCTATACACCTGCTCTAAGCCGCTCACGAAATCCAGCCCCACATCCTCACAGCAGTCCTCATCATGGTCAACATGGGCATCCGGGAGGTCCAAATGGGCCGAACAACGTCTCCATCAACGTCTCATCAAGACTGAGTTCTGGCAAAGAACCCGCCCCGAACTTCCCTTTCTTCAACAATCAAGTAGGGAATAAGCACAGTTCAGTGTCGACCTTCATCCCCTCCTCGTGAGTGGTTGTGACCCGTGTAACCTCTAATATTGTGATTTAGTGTAACTCCTCGAATTGTCGAGTGTGGTCACGAGCACGACGGATTTGGAAGCAGTGTGAAATCATTATTTAATTCATAACCGAGAGGAAAAATCTTCGACTTTTTGTATTTATCATACTTACAAAGCTTAGGTACAATTTTACTCTCAGAGTGTATATAAATAATTTAAATATTATTATAATATGCATTAGTGGCTGTGAGTCTCTTACCTATTCACTTTTTTTTCATTTATTTTAACTCAGCCAAAGGGGGGACGACGAAAATAGGAATTTATATATTTAATGAGGTGAAATTTATGATTACATTACAACTTGTTTTTTTAGTTAACTTATTATGTTAGGATCATAAATTGTGTGACTGATATTTAACTAAGGATTTACGAACATTGTAATTGCAGAGCCTGCATTTAAGATACTTGTTATATGGGGATATTCTCTACTTATTTTGAGACTAATATTTGTTTTTTTTTAATTAATATTATTATATTGAGGAATTGATTCATTGTTACTGCTTTGTTACTTTTTTGTTCCTCTCTTCACTCTCTCTTTGGAGAGTGGGAGATCGGGGTTTCCCTTTAAAACTGTATATTGTGATTCAACTCTGAGTCTTGTATATTAATGTTTTAACTTATTCTATACTACTACTCCTATTTACAAACTTCGTCAAGAGTATGTAAATTTAATTACAAATGATGTACTACAACACAAGTGACTTAAGGGTCTTTTTTGTTAGAGGCGATTGTACAGTAAATTGCAGGATTTTTTCTACTTTTTCAGTTTTGACCGTCAAGAGTTAAATGATAATTATTAGAACAATATTTTTAAACTTTTAAAAGAAATAACTACCGGAACCTACACGACTCTACACCTTCCTCAACTGGGAAACTTAAACTTAACATATTTCTACTATATTAAAAAAGAATAAGACTACCACTTGATGAAGAAATATTTTTGCAGCTTAGAAAAGTGAAAGACTAAAAAACACGGTGCTTTTTTAAACGTGACGAGGAAAAATCAACGACGTTGGGGACCGCGGTAAAAAAAGGACGTGGGAAGTAACTGGGCGTTCAGTATTCAATTGATCCTCTTGGGTGTCAAGTCAGTGTGGTGGTAGTGGGACGAACTTAACGGATTTTAGTGAGGAATTTGACCTATGCTCTTGACGAAAGACAATTTAACAGCGAAGAGAGTGAGTTGTTAAGGGAGTGTGGGCGATGTGGCGGCATCGCTCAGCTTCTCTTCTTGCCATTCGCATCTGTTGAGAGATGATTTGTTCACCATTGGGTTTCCAAAGGGTTGATGAAGGACACTTTGTATTCTGAAATTAACTGTGAGAGTAATTTTGGTAGGACTCGTTCAAGATCCTCGCCTTTTTCTGTACATAAATTGTATTCACTTTTTGTAGGAGCTCATAAAGCTTGAAAATGAATTGTATTTAACTATTGTGTAAATAGAGGATACTAACGTGAGCGCGAGGTGATTTTATGATTTTTTGATTATGATGTTGATATAAACAAGATTGTTGATAATGTATTAATAAAACTGTAAAAGTAATTCTACATACATACATAATATACTTGAGGGGAGTCTCCCTTGAATATTTAATTATAATCTTAAGTACAATATCTAAAATTGCTAAAATATTTCATCTAAGGTCATTATTATTAAATCAGATTTCAATACCAACTTGTTTGATTATTTCATGATTACTCTGCATTTTCATAATCAAGGGTCGTTGTCGAATCTAATCTCATATTGGCCGGTTATCAGACTTTGACATTAACATATTATTTATTTTCCTTCGTTAAGTTATTTTGTGTTAAACAATATTTGTTTTAATTATAACTCACGAGTGTGTAACTTGTATGTTTTAATTATTTCAACGTAAAACGTTCTCTTTATAAGTATACAACTTACATAATACATAGGTATTACATTTCAACATGAACAACGAGCCAGAATTTACGACTGTTGTATTCACATTTACAATTAATTTTGTCATTTTTAAAGAAAAGTATAATTATATTGCTATTTGTATCCAGTACATGGCATTGACTGATAGCTGATAGTACCCATATACCAATAAATATATACATATTATGTAAGTATTTATTTGCATGCTTTTAATTTTTTTAAATGCGTTTCAAAACTTTTGTCTTTTCCTTATTAAGTCATTAAATTCAAACTAGAAGTACATAGAGGAATAATGTTTGTTAAACTAAAATTTTGGTCATACATTTCATGCCGTTAGGTGAGTGTGCTAACAAGCATTTCACTAGAATTAATTGATGTGGACCTTACATCCCATTAACAATAAGATAGTTTTTAAAGAAAACAGGCATTAAATAAATACATAATGTATTTAAATATTTTGTATAAGTCATAAGTAATAATAATTATACCATTTGATACGAGAGCTACTATTAAACGTAATAAATAGGTAAGCTAAAAATTATACTATTATTACTGATTTGATCAAATGTTAATACAGAATATAATAAAGAGAAAAAATTATAATATTTGAGGACATTGTAATTACCTAATTTGCAAATCTCTTATGAATCGGTATAGGTATATTACATAAATTAGGAAAGGGATGGGTGATATTGGATTGAGTGGTGGTGAGATTGCCACTAAATTTCTCATTGCAATCTTCATCGTTATATTTGCAGCTATTCTATTATGCGTAAATTAGCCTTTTTTATTTACCTTTTTGCTTTAAATTTTTTTCATTAACATTACCATTATGTGCTTTTAACTACCATTATGACATGGTATTTATTATATCTCATAGATCTGTAATATACTTTGTTGGGAAGTTAAACGAAGTAAGTGGGAAATTTCTTTTCTCCTCTTTGCTTATTAATGAAAATAATAACATATTTGCTTACAGAACTAAAAATTATGACGAGAAATGCCGGGAATGCGAGCCATTTTACTGGTGATCGTCAAAAATTATAAGTTGTTAATTAAATAAATATTAATAAAATGTGTGTAATATCAAGCAATACGTAAAAGAATGTATTCTTCAGTAAATACATAAATATAACTTTTTTATGTAGCTATTGTTAACTTTAAGTATGATGAAATGAAATAGAAAGAGCTAACCAAAAGAGGGAAAGAAACAACTTCAACTAAAATATTTTGTTGTAATTACATTTTAACAGGTTCATTCAGAGGTTTGGAAACCATCAGAGCTGGGATCATTATTCCGGACAATCATGTTCTTGGACGTGAACTCTTAACGAGATTGGACCCTCCACCTCCTGCCTATAGGATCGTAATTCCTAACATTGATCTTGGACATGAACTCTTAATGAGATCGGAATCTCCACCTCCTAGTTATGAAGAATGTAAAAAAATTTCCTTAAAGTAATTAGGAATTAAAGTTGTATGGATTAATTTAGACAACTATAATGATTTCTTTTATGTATAATACTACATACAAATAGTTTAAAATTAAATTACATGTAGAAAAAACATTTGGAAGTTGATTGATCTGAGAATTTTATTTAAAAACATTCTACACACTTTGATCTTGTTAGTAAAAAATATTAAAAACGATTAATTAATTAATCTATACAAACAATCAAGAAAGTTCACTCGTAAATATTAAGCACCATCATTATAATTTTTAAAATGAATATTGGATTTTAATAAAACCAAAATTGTATTATCCTCGAAACCTCGAAGTTAAAACATATTTAAATATTGGAATAAAAATTAAAGTGGAATGCGTTAAAATGTATTGGACGTGATTATTCGATTTGTTAATTATTAATTTAATATACGTATCGTATAATAGAAGCTAAAATGTAATGATATGGCTGCCATTTCTTCCAGCTACGAAGAACCAAATTCGCTCATCCATTTCTCATATTTCTCCAGATCATCTTGACTCACGCTTTTATTGCACTTTTTGAGAGCCTCGTCGAAATCTTTTTGAGTAACTGGAAGGTCGATTTCCTCTTTGGGAAGAGTTTTGATTTCTTCTGGCCTTAAACCGGCCACTCTTCGGCGAAGTGCCATCATCGCAGCATCCCTTAAATAATTATTAATTTAAATTGGTTTGTTCATTTCTAATTAGTGAAAGCATAAAATTAAGATTTCTACCTGCAAACGCTCGTGATGTCAGCTCCTGAATAACCTTCAAGCTTCCGCGAAATTCGTTTCAGTTCCACAGTACTTTCCAATTTTACTTCGCGAAGATTGATATCGAGCAATTTCTGTCTTCCTTCGTCTGAAATTAAAAGTTAAAAAGAATTAAAACACATGATTAATTAACGGTGAATAAAATGACCGTAAATAAACTCAAATCAATTAAAATTAACCATTTGGAAGTGGAATGTAAATTCTCTTTTCAAGTCTTCGTCTGAGAGCTTCATCAATATCCCAAGGGAAATTGGTAGCAGCAAGGACCATAACCATCTTGAGGTCATCAGCTCCTGCTGATCCAATGCAATTGATTCCATCCATTTGAACAAGGAGCTCTGACTTGACTCTCCTTGAAGCCTCATGCTCAGTATCTGATCCTCTCCTTGAGCAAAGAGAGTCGATTTCATCGATGAAGATTGTGGACGGAGCGTAGAAGCGTGCCATTTCAAATAAAAGTCTCACGAGCTTCTCAGACTCTCCTCGGTATTTTGAAGTCAACGTAGATGAGGAGACATTGAAAAAAGTCGTTCCACATTCAGTCGCTACTGCTTTAGCCAAAAGCGTTTTTCCAGTACCTGGAGGGCCCACCATTAAAACTCCTTTCCATGGCCTTCTAATTCCCTACAAAATATTTTATTTTAATTAAAAAATATTAATTTCAGATATCAAATACAGTTCACAACTAGCTGAAATAATTTTACCTGTTATATTACTATCATACTTACTAACTCCTACCATATATCCAAAATATTTAAGGGTAAATTATTACAGTAAAGAATTGTGGCATGAGCATGGGGAGAACAACGGCTTCTTGTAAGAGAGATTTCGCTTCGGTGAGGTCTGCAATGTCATCCCAATGAACGCTCAAATGTTTCTGTAAAATGTCCCTCTCAAGGAGCTCCACAAGATCTCCATCAACTCGGCAGTCTGGCTCAAATTTTCTTTCGTCGTCAGCGTGGACTGTATTGTTGGAGGTGTCCGGATCCTGATCCTTTGAATCCATCGAGTCTTTTTGATTTGACATTTTTGAACCCGTTCCAGAAGATGCACTTCCTTTGCTTGTTTTTGCTCCGGCCTTTAATGAATAAGTATTATTGAAGGAGTCTTACAAAGAGTTTATTTTTACTATCACAGTATGTAATATTGTATAATGAATACCTTTGGATCTCTCTTGTTGCTACTTTGGGATCCGTTTTTCGCAGGAGGTCCAGCTTTTCCTCCTCTTGTGTTTGCAGGCGGTTGACCCTTTCTAATTGGTTTTGGTTGGGATTGATTTGGATTTCGATCTGGAGGAGGAGGCCACACATCTGGATCTCGCGGTGTTGAAAAAGCTGATGCTGAAGCCCAAAATTCAGATTCTCTTGTTGGCTCTTCAAATGATGGGAGTCGAGCAGGTCCTTGTTTTTAAAACATCGGTATTAGTATTAAAAACATAATAAAATTCTAATTCACCTGTGATTCTATCAGAATTCCCTTCAGTTCTGAAATATTGCAACGAACTGGCTACATTTTTCACATGGTCGTACTCAATGGCCATTTGTTGTTGAAGCTAAAAAATAAGAAAGTATAAGAATTTGAAATACATTTTAATTTGGATAGTAATTAATGAATTTATTTTACCTCCTGCCATTGAGTTTTTCTTTGTGGCTCGGAGATTTGCGAGAGGAGACGGTGGATTTGTTGGACAACACCTTGATAGTAAATTGAGGACATGTCATAATTGCCCATGAGGGCTTGCTCTCTCGCCAATTTAGCATTTTCAAATATTTCATTAACAACAACAGACATTGAGACAGCACCAGTTTAAACTATGATTACGATTACAGTAGAATTATTAAATTTAACTACCATTTGTTAATCCACTGATGCAGTCAAATTTCTCAATTTGACATTATAATGAGAATACTAATTTCAATCGTCCGCTTCCTTATCCTATTTCTTCCTCATTATAGGCGAATATCAACTTAGTGGGGAACACTGAGAAAATTACTTTATTTTCTCTAGACTTTCACTCTCATCATAATCTTGAAAATTCATATCCAAGTAGACTTTATTGAAAAACAAAATTACTTTTAATTTAATTTTTTTCAAGCGTCATTATAAATAATGTTTATTATATTCTTTATATAGCGGGGTGAGTATAGTTAGTGAGCATTGAACCATTGGACCATTAGAAATATTGAAAGACTTTTAACGAAATGGCATCAATTGATATCAGGGTAAGTTTTATTAATTAATGTCTCATGAGTGAAAATATTTTTAATACATTTTGGTAGCTTCCTCCGAAATGGATCGAATTAAATGTTACAAAGCGGGAGTGTAGTTGTTTCATCTGTACAGCAGAAGACGATTCTCTTTGTCAATGTGGGCGGAGAAAGATCGAACATGTCGAAGAGGCTCTTCATAAAAGGTTCTTTCAATTAGCCGAATAATGCGGTTTGAAAATCGGGTATTATTTGTATTTATTTAATTAAAGGGTCCGATTGGGCGAGAGCTGGACTCCGTCGCTCCATACAAGTATCCATCCAACTGATGCTTACGGAACGATTATTTTCGAGGGGGAACATCATCCGAATAAGGCTCATTACGTTCGACTTTCCTACGGTAAATATCCCCAATTACCCGGCTCTTTTAACTTTCCTCATTAGATTCTAGTCCGGACCTTGTCATCCAACTCATGACTTTGGTATGGGGGATCGAGATGCCGAAGTTGGTCATTACCGTCTGTGGGGGCGATAACAACTTTGAGCTTTATCCACGGATTGGAAAAATCCTTCAGGCAATCCCATAAACATAACTCCTTCTCACACGGCCCACAAAATAGAAATTAGTGCCTGTTAACGGCTCCGAGAGTTGGGGAAAACTTAACTTTCTCTATCGATCAGGTAGGACTAATTAAAGCCGCCAAGTCGACTGGAGCCTGGATTTTAACAACAGGGATCAACAGAGGTAGGGTCCGCCTGGGAGTCGCTCCCACTAACCCCCCTTTCTAGGAGTTACCCGCCACGTTGGGAATGCCCTGAGCAACGAACGCTGGCTTTTTGGATTCAAACGAGGGCGGGTCGTGAGCGTCGGCATTGCCCCGTGGGGCGTAGTGGAACACAGGAACGAACTCCTCGGCCGCAACCGAGAACGAGTCTACAATCCCATCGAGCATCCAAATTCAAAGTTTGTTCTCCTCAATCCGCGTCACTCAAACTTCCTCCTTGTCGACAATGGGTCAGTGGGGAAACTCGGCGGTGAAAAGTTCTTCAGGAAACGGCTCGAAAAGTGTTTAGAATCATATCCCACTTCTCCACGTTCGTTGATTAATACTAATACAATGGCACAATTGACTGTAGTACTATGGTACTACTATGTATTATGTATAATATGCAAAAGTAGTATGTGTGTACCATATACTACAAAAGTTTATCATGAGTTTCATGAGTCAATGGCCTTGTCAAATACCCAATGGTAGTAACTATTTCATATTTGGAATTAGATAGGGGCTGCGACACTCCTCTCATTTGCATTGTCATCGAAGGGGGATTTTACACTCTGAGGACAATTGGGGATTATTTGAACGACGAACCTCCAGTTCCTGTACTTGTTTTTGGAGGGACTGGAAGAACGGCCGATCTCATTATTTGGCTTTTTAAGAAACTGGAAACTTCCGATGAAACGATGGATGACATGAAAGATGAGATTTTTAAATTCATGATCCGAATGTACAGAATCAATCCTGCTCAATGCATCGTTCTCATGTCGGAACTTAAAAGAATCGTGGCAAAAAAGAACCTCGTATGTTTATTATTATCACAAAATTTTAATATTTATCGTAGGTGTACATTAGAGATCAAAAGTTAATGAAATTCGTCTATGTAATATGAATTCATGAATTCTAAATAATATTTATCATGTAAAAGTTATACCCAATATGAAAAGCAAATCTGGATTTATAAAAATGGGCGAGAAAGGGGAATTTGATCCGTGAGAGAAAAGACGTGAATCGACTTTAGAGCTTTTCATTAGATTTGATCCTTGTTTGAATGAGCATTTGAGTTTTCATTCCTTCTCATATTGCTTCTTCATGGGTGGATTTAAATACGTAATGTTATTTGAGGTGACGATTTACAATCCGCATCAGAGCGAAGAGGAATCTTTCGATACAGTGATTCTCGCCGCAATATTCCGTTCGCAACATTGGAGCCCGCTGCAACAACTCAGTCTAACCCTCGTTTGGGACAGAGTTGACATTGCGAACGGAGAGGTCTTTGTATATGGGCGCGATTGGTCCAAAGGTTTCAAATCTCTTAATCCTCATTAATTTAATTAAATTAAATTAAATTAACGAGCCAATCAGTCTGGAAACTCGATAGTCTTTTTAATTTTAGAGAACCTCGAGCATGCCATGATGGAAGCCCTTGTGTCAGACAGATTGGATTTTGTCAATCTCCTTCTTGAACACGGACTCAATATGCAAACATTCCTCAGTCCACAACGTTTAGAGGCTCTTTATACTCTCGTATTAAAGAAAAAAATCTTTAAAAACTTAAAAAAATCTTCACAATTCAATTCATCTTATTTTGTTAAATTGTGATTTTTTTAAAATGAACCATTTTTGATGTTGGTTTTATATAGGAAAAGACGCATTCAAAAGTGATGAGAAGTCTTCTTTGTGATCTTGCTAAAATTCGATCAATAAAATCAAAACAGAATAAAAATGGGCCACCTGGAATGAGAACAATTGGATCAGGATATGATCGAACTCTCACGCTCCACGACGTTGGACTCGCCTTTTCTCAAATGATGGGTCATCTTTACAAATCCAATTACCTCAATATTATGAGAACTACAATAAATGAGAATGTCGACGGTGATGACGACGATGATAATCTCTCACGTTCATTTTTTGAACGACCCTTTGATGAATTATTTGTACGACCTTTGACTTTTACATTTTATTAATCGGATTTCACATAACGCCACCGATTTTATATCCGTTATTATGGTTCATGTATGGATATTCATATAATATACCGAAGTATTAATATAAAATATATCATTTGGTTAAGGTATGGTCAGTTCTAACAAAACGTCATAAAATGGCTCTTTTGCTCTGGAGACATGGACCCGGGCCGTTAGCAAAATCTCTGGTGGCAGTGAAGCTTAATAAATATTTAACCACCGAGTTAGCGTCAACTGAAAGAACAGAAACGAATTTGGCTGCTGAATTTCAGGGCTATGCGGAGGAATGGGAAAATTTGAGCCTTCAATTATTAGATTCTTGTTTTAGAAATGATCCTGTTCAAGGTATGCTCAAATTATTAACAAATTCCTATCAATTATTTTCAGTTTTTGAGCATCAATATCAATGCTGATCACATTTTGGGATTTTCAGCTAGACAGTTATTAACTATGGATTTGAGGAATTGGTCGAGTAAAACTTGCTTAACATTAGCTGTGATGGCAAATCACAGAATGCTCCTTGGTCATCCTTGTTGTCAAATGCTCTTAGCTGATCTTTGGATGGGAGCTTTGAACTTAAAAAGAAACGCATCATTGAAAGTTCCTGCCATAAAAATATTTAATAAAAATTAGTATGAATAAATAGAGACATTAAAGCATTTCTTATTTTCTAGTAGATACTCTTGGGGATTTTCTTTCCCCCTTTGACCTTCCTTTGGGATTATAAATCGACTGAGGAACTCAAACTTCTTCCTCATCCAGAAGAGAAACGAGCACAGAGGAATTTGACCAATGGAGCCGGACTCGGTCCAAGTTCTCAAGTGATCGAAGAAAGCGAATCACTTCGGACGTTTCACTCTCGAGCGAGTTTCATGAGTTTTTTTCGAAAGAAGAAAACCAAGTCGGATAAAGCAATGGCTGGAGCTAAAAGGAATAAAAAGACAGAAGCAGATCTCAATCTCGTTTCTCAAGTGCTTGAGAAATTTCCTTATGAAACAAACAAGAAGAAGCCCCAGCCCCAACACCATCATCATCATCACCATCCAATTGTTGAGGATGAAGGGAAAGGTGAAAATAACGATGAAGTTGTCATAAAAGGGAAAGGGAACGCTCCAATTCTCACTATTGCTATTGAAAAGTTATCTACGGCTGGAATTGATTCCCCAGCCAATATTGGTCGTCAAATAGAAATATCGAATACACCAAATACAAAATACAACGTATATTTTCATACAAAACCATATTAAATAGGAGTTGCTGTTTATTGTTTATTTAGTCGATTAATTATTCTAAACTTCACATTCAAATTATTATTAATTCACAATATTTTAATTTTATTTTATATCAGCCGTCCTTAGATGTCTTTGGGCAAGGAGAAACATTCCAAGAAGAATATCGAAATAGTTTTGTGACAACAACTCAAGAATTGAGCTATTGGAATAAATTGTATGAATTTCAAAAGGCCCCTGTGACAAACTTTTACAGACACACAGTATTGGCAAATATTAAAAAACTTTATTAAAGTTCACTTCAAAGTTGATGTCACATTCAATTTGGCGATAAATGTTTTTTTCTTATAGTTGGCGTACATTATCTTTGTTTGTTGTTTGTCCTATACGATCCTCGTTCCTCAAGATAAGTATCATCCAGGGTATGTTGAATTGTATACGATTTCTTACTTAGCTACATTTGGGTGCGAGATCATCCGAGATTTCCTCTCGATCGACGCGTATAACTTAAGTCAGAAGTGGAGCGAGTTTCGAAACTCCGTTTGGATGCTCTCCGACTTTGGTGCAATTTTATTCTTCATGGTAGGAGTTGGGCTACGGTTCGAAGGTTTCTTCAATTACGGGATGCTCCTTTATAGGATTTCAAGCATCTATTGGAATCTGAGGTTGTACAAGTATATGGGAGTTCATAAATTCGTTGGCCCTAAAATTGTCATGATGTCAAGGATGATCAAACACATGGTGAGCATTTACCTTCCTTTTTTCTATTCTTCTAATGGGAAAATTTATTCAAGGCCTATTTCACCATGATCATCTTCGTCGTTCTCATTTCTTTTGGAATTGCGAGAGAGGCTATTCGATTCCCTGACCATCATCCTGAATGGAGAAATATTGCTGAAGCTTTTTTAGAACCGTAGGATATTTTTTTAACTTGCCATATTATTCTTTATCTTTCTATTTTATATAAAAGTTAACGGAAGATTTTTGGAATTTTTAGTTTAATTTTTTTTAAATTTTGCTTACATTATATTAGATATGTTATGATGTTTGGAGAAGTTGACATTGATGCTCTTTCACCTCAATGTGGAGAAGAAGGACAAATTGATTGCCCTGTCGGTTATTGGATTGTTCCAATTACATGGGCCATTTACATGCTCGTTGCGAATATCCTAATTGTCAATGTCCTCATTGCTGTCTTTAATGGAATTTACTCTGAAATTGATGCAATTGCTCTTGAAGTAAATATAAAACCACACATGTATACATTTGCCCATTGTACATATTTACCATCAACGCCAACAAGGAATTTAAGGCTTGTTCAATTAAGCCATGAATCATTAAACAAACTTATTGTTTTTTGATAGTTGTGGATGTTTCAACGTTACACATTTGTAATGGAATTTGAGCAAAAACCTCTCATTCCACCGCCATTCATCATCATCTCCCACATTTACTATATTTTAAGATGGGCATGGCGAAAAATCGTCATTTGTGTTTGTGAAGAAGAGATTGAAGTCAAAGGAGTGGAATACGAAGAAGGTCGGAGGGTCATAATGGGAGCTGACCACAGTGTGAAGACTTTCCTCAGCCCTACTCAAGCAAACATTGTAACATAAATCATAATTTAAATCTAATCCTAAATAATCTATCGAGCTTTACTTCAATTTTCCCTTTGAAGGTGATTGACTTTGAGGAAGACAACATGGACGGGATCAACACGGGTGTGATTTACGGGGAAAACGGGAAGGTTGTGAAAGAGCGGGGATTCAACGAAACAACTATCGGGCCAACGTCTGGAACGTCTGCTCTTCCTGACCAGAGAGCTCTTCAGCAAATCACCCAACACGTGAGGGATCTTTTCATAGAGATGGAGAGTCAGAAGAACAAACTTGACAGACTCATTGAATTTTGGGAAGTGCGACACGAAGAGGATAGCATGAGCAACTCCGGGAACTCTTACACTCGAAACAATTAGTTCATATAATAAATCAACCTTTTGTGACGAGGTTTATGTGCATATTTCGCAATAGGGACCTTATTCTCATACATTCATAATGATCTTTCCAATTAATTTGAATTAAAAATGATTAAATATTTTGCTCTGCATTCTGCTAATTAGAACTTTAATTTAACAATTTGATAAAAATATCTGTATATCTCTGTGTACAAGGTGGGTCCGAGTTAACCCTAATTTTTTTTAAAAAAATCAGAACTTTTTTTAATTTTCATTCGAATTTTCTGACAAATGGTAATTATATTCTCTATACATCATTTAATAAGTACAATTATCTCATTTTGAGACTTGAGCCCCATCGGCTTCAATACAGCGCTCAAACCGACCAACAACTGCTTCACAAGCCCTTTTGCACATAGCAACGGACATTTCTCTGAACGCTTCGACAATTCCAGCTTTGAGCTGAACAATATATGCTGGATTTTTGGCGTAGACTATATTTTTAATATATCCTCAAAGAAAAAAATCAAAGGAGAAAGGTCGGGAGATCGTAGTGGCCAAGATAGAGATCCACCTCTGCCAATCCACTGGTTCCCAAAGCTATGATTCATTCAAAAAATTAGGGTTAACTCGGACCCACCTTGTATTTCTTTATGGATCTAAATGAAATGATGGTACAATTGGGGATTAGTTAGAATTTTTTAGTTAATTGAAACTAAATCATGATAATTGTTTCATATGCCTATACGTTTTTTAAATACGTCGCTATAGTCTATAGCCTATAGCAACTATGTAATATGTAGCAGTTTTTAGAATTTTGAGAGTAGACGCATAGATTCTGTTGCGCTAGTGCTACAGTAATCATAAATCATAACATAAATCATAACATAACATAAAATTCTTTAAATTAAAAGTTAATTATTTAAAATGTCCGAATTTTCATTCAATTGCTCGTTTTTGTATGATCTTCCTCCACTACCCCGGGAATTGGAAGACGATTCGAGCTCGAGCGATTCGGATTCCGAAACGCCGAAGAAGAAAAATCCGCCTCCTATCATCGCTCCTCCAAGAGAGGTTGTAATCTCAAGGAAACAAGTTCCAAGAGCACGGAGTGTCCATAAAGAATACGCTGGAGTCAAGACATCAGAAAAGCGAGCGCAAGAAGTGAAAATGTCGCCACGACCAGTTGAAAAGCCTGTAATTGCAAGTCAATTTTATTTTGTATAAATTCTTACATTTAGTCCCCCTTTTTAACATTTTCACATTGATAAATTGTTTTTTATAAAGGTGAAGGTTGACCCTAAGCCAGATCCTCCTGAATACAAGGAATTTTTGGAATACGTCGAAGCTTACAAAATGAAGGTTCAACATTTTCGAGATAAGTTGATCAAAGAGCTTTCAACCAACTAAGGTATGATTCCTATATTTAATTTTACTTTATATCACATTTAATGATTTAATCTCATTAAATTCGTAACCTATTGTAATTGTATATTTGCAGGCAACGACGTTGATTTGAATGATAATTTAACAATCTGGGTTTCAATTGGACTTTATGGACATGTTGACTTCTTTAACTTTCAATATTTATTTACAACATACCTTCATTTTTTTACTAATTGTGCTGTTCATTCTAACTGTTAGTGATATATTTTAATAAACTTTTCTTTAAAACTTCAATGACTAATTTTTATTTTATCAATTTGTGAAATTTTAAAGTTATTTAGCCAAAATTCCATACATAAAAGTGATTGAAAGAATTTAATAATGAGGATTCTTATTCGTTTCATTGAGGGGGGTTTGTGAAATTAAATTGGAGAACTTGGGCGCATTTGTAAGAAGATAGGATTAGGATGGAAGCTCGAGTTTTCCATTGAAGTGTGGGTCAATCATTCTAAAAGGTTGTCGAAGCTCAAGACATCTCAAGAGGAGTCGAGGATTGGAATTGAAGGTTGATTCGTTTGTAGACGAAGTTGTCTTCGACCTCAGCAGCCGGTGCGGCTCTCGAAGACCGACGAGGGCAATTTTCTTCCTTTCTCTCTCGAGTGGAGACGTCGAGAGTTGAAGTGGGATTTCTCCTTTAGCTCCAAATCACATTACGAGTCTCAAGTCCTTTAATAAGGGAAAATATCGAGAGGGGAGGAAAAGTCGAAGAAAAGAAAAATAGGCTTCTCCCACTTCCTCCCGGAGAGGAAGATAGTGAAAGTTTTTATAAACTTTTCAGGGAATGCATAATGGGACTTTATTGTGGATTCTCTTCCGAGCAAGGAAGAGCTTCGTAATGGTTGGAGTCTGTCGAGAAAGGGTTTTTACATTAGACATCCGACGAGAGTCGGTTACTTCATAGGTGGGTATTCTAATTCGCCTCTTATTCATCGTCACTCTCTCGGTTTCCTTTCTCGGAGGTAATTGAATTCCTGGTTGTTGGAATAGAGGTAGTTCCCGGCCCCTCAGCCCCCGCCCCGCATCCTCCATTATGGTTGCCGGGTTTTTGAGGGAACAGCGCCAAGGCTCTTCTTCCGCATCCCAAATGATCCAGCGGAATATTTAAATCTCGGGAAAGTATGCTAATGAGAGCACTTACCCCGACATTCTCAGTACAGCGAATCCAAACATAAAATCTCCGACAAAGGGCATTCGAATCCTATCGAAATCACGATCTCCGCCTACACCAAAGACCCAAATGCCCAAATTCTCAATAAACATTACTCCTCCCTATTATTCTCATACTAATTGAAACTTTTATCTTGCTCGTACATCCTCTGCGGAAATTTCTAAACTTTTATTGTTATCGCCATTCCGACTACACATGTTCAGGACGGATATACCGAATTGCCTTCATACATACACAAACAAGTTTTCATTCCCTTGAACAAAAATCATGCCTTTCGGAAAATAAGGCCTATAATAAAAGGACCATTTTTACTCCTTTGGTGCGTAAAGGCGAATTTACAATGTTTAAAAAGGAAGTAGGGCAACCTTTTGATTACGCAATAAATTGGAAATAAAACGGATTTTTTATTGTTAAATAAGTAAAAGAAGGCCGCAAATAATTAATTGAATAGGACTTCCCTCTTTAAATAAAGTAACATAACGTTAAAGGTCTATTAGTTAGGACTTGGGAATTTTAAACCCTGTGTAATCATTTAAATATTTATCCGCAGTATTATTCGAGCGTTCGAAGCATAGGGTGAATAATTTACAATTCCTGTCTTCAAAACTCTGCCTAATAATATATTACCTACTTAACAATGGTTTATAGAGCTGAAATGACAGTTATGGCGGCTCATAATATTTATAATGCCCTTTTTCCTTAGGACCCTGAAACCCAAATGTGAGGGAAGCTCCGACCAACCAGGAAGAGCACTTGAAGGAAATCCTTCAGGACATCTCAAATATTTGCCAACATGCTTATGAGGAAATGATCTGGAGTTCCTTTGAAATCGGCAAAACAATGAATTACTCATAGGACTCTTCCCACTCCCCATTGGGTCTTCTGGAGTGATGTGGATGACCCCTCGTTAGCATTTATAGTCCAAACTCTTGATTCTGAACTGATGGAAAGAAAGTCTTTTAATTTGATGAGGAAGGACGTATTTCTCCATTTGAGCCTCGGGAAGTCGGGTGGAAATGGAAAAGTTGGGGAAATGTCACTGGGAGAGTTCGAGGGTGATGAGAGTCCGCATCTGTTTAGAGGAAAGCGTTCGGAAAACGCCTGCCTCAATTTACTTAATGATGATGAAGAAGTTTCTTAAATCGCTGTTCTGGGTCTATGGAGGTCCATCGGGTAGGAAAAGAGCAGCCGCTGCTCAGATTACGATCCAAAATTCTGAATTTCGAAGATGGTCGAGATCTCCATCTCTTTCCACTGCTCTCTCTCTCTCTCTTTCTCTCTGGCCGGGCTCATAAACAATAACGAGAGTTTTTATTTCTTACAAAGAGTGGTAGAGCTTCAGAACATGAATAAATGAGTTGGTAAATGGAGTCTGTGAATAAATATGCAAATTTACATAGATATTAAAATAATCAGGAGAGTTCTGGGTTCTTTTCCCGCGCCGTACGACTTACGACGACGACCAGCACCCGCGGTTAGGAAATGTTCAAATTACTATGCAAATGCCCCTAACTCTCTCAATGACCCATTATTTATCTTTTCTTCCACTGGCAGAGCACACGCACCGACTCAGGGAGGATTTTTCAAACTTTCCCTTCACAACTGTTGAGACTCTCGGCCGAAACGCGTTCAATTAAACTTTCCAGCCCATCCAGGTGCTCTCTATTCAATTTATGGCAGGGTCGAGAGGGGAGAAGAGGAAGGGCCCAAGAAGACAATTTACTTTTATGTTCAAATTTCCAAAATTTTGAGGGAAGGAGAAAATTTCTTTCCTTTGATTTCTCTTTATGATCTCGTTTTTTGACGGGGAAGGAAGGAAATTTCCCGTTCGGACGTTGAAAGGAGGGATTTCCATCTTGCTATTCCTCCCCGCAACCTCTTCAAAACTGAAAGTCCGTCCAATGCATAAGGAGACGTCTTCTTTCCCATATAATCTATTGCATCATAAGTGGGAAACGAGCTATGGGTAATACAGCCAGTATTTTATACACACTTATAAGCTATAGCTATACATACTCCTTACATTTCTATACATTGTAATACATACGTGCAATAATATCGCCCGCTCAAAAACTTGTTTGCCAGATATCGATCCGAATCCTCGGATCCGAATATTATGTAACTATACCCATACTTATAGTGAATCTCAAGATGTAAAAGTATTCACTCAATTCACTCCGCCTTTCACATTTCCAATCCGCATTCAACATTTATGCATATATTCCCACTTGACATGACACTATGACTGAGAATGTGTCTTTACTGATTTTATATTTATAGCTAAATTTTAAGAATTTCATATGTATTACAAGGAAATTTTCATACACGTGCCATTGGTTTGAAATAGGTATAGTATTGAAACAGTATATTTAAATTCTTCTATCATTTATTTCGATGGTAAGGATAAGGATCTGAATATTGGGAAACCAATGAACTTTCACTCGGAACAATAAATATTGAAGAAAAAACCCGCAAACCGCATGTGAGACTCTCATGAATGTTTTCATGTTATGTTCTCGTTTACCAAATATGTTCAAGAGTTTTGTTAACAATGATATGAAGAGAAGTTTGAAAAAGAATTTGATTCTCGAAGCTCCTCAAATGTCTTTCTTCTTTTCTCTGGACACTGAATGGGAAACTCCCGAAGGAATTCATGTTGGAGGACATATTGTGACTTTTTCTTACATTTTACATTTCATTTGACGCAATAAATTGATAAGTTTCCAAATGGGCCAAACTTTCCAAATGGCTTTGAATTCAGCTTTACTACACGAGTATTCCACAACTGATTTTTTACGATTCCACCAAATAAGTAAATTTGACTAGTTGAATGAATGCCGCGAGAAGAATCAGAATTCCGACAAATCCGTTATTATTTCGCTTCAATTCGGAATACTGCATGTAAAATGTAATCGCGCATACTTGCCATGCATTTCCATGTAAAAGGAAATACGTGGGCATGTCGGAACAGTTCCTGAATTTGGGCCAAGTTAATTAATTGGCATTTTGTTGAATTCCTATGTACTTGATGGTTCTTTGGTCCGGAGATGAATAGGGATGTATAGAGGGGTTGATTGACAATGAAGTCGAGTGATGGAGTCATTTAATAAAATTAGCCTCTCAATTACACCTTTGCACCCGAACAGTCGTGGCTTTCCATTTATTCCCCCATTTAACCACAAAGGATGGGTCATTTGAGAAAAAGAGCTACTAATACCATTGGTATATTTACCATTGTGGGAGAGTAATTGGGAAGGAGGCGGATCGCTGATTAATCAAGAGGCAAGTCGCGAATTCATATTAAATTTTGGATGGGCGAGTGAAGATGATGGTGTTGGAGATGAGCTTATTTTTCATTTGCGGATCGATGGTTGGAGGCGAAGCAGAGGGACAATTATTCCCCACTCTTGCAGAGCTTCGGTTACAGAGTCACTTGGGGAACCCGGACACGTTTTCCCGATACGGGGCCGGTCTTTTGGAAATGAACTCTTTGAGCCGTGGGAGTTTTGGGGCTGAATTCTCCTCAGCACCTACTTGAGAGTTAGTTAGTCGCCCGCCGCACGTCCCACACCTTAAAGAACTCCAATGGCCCACCTTAACATTTACATATAAATCCTCATTTGGCTGTTCCTCCACTCGAACGGGAGATCAATGGGGGGAGAGATGAATCTCGGCGGAGATGATCATCACTCACGCTAAATAACTCACCCAGACTCCTGTCCTGCTCTTTCTTACCGAATAAGATTAATCGGCCTCCTTTTTATTTATCCCTCGCCTTGAGAAATGGCGGACCCCGGAGGAGCGAAAATCCAATCATAGGACTCCTCACTCAATCCCATCACCTCTCACCACCTATTTATTAGGGGGCTTCAAGACATATGTAAATAGTCAATTCCCCCACTGGGACGTTTTCGCGTAACATGATCGAGGAAATCTGAGTTGATCCACTTACAAATGCCGGTCAGATGGGTGGGGGTGGGGGAAATGAATACTAAAGGGTTGCTTTTATAGATATTGGTCCTCCAAGTGTCTGTCCGTGTTAAGTCTGTTAAGAGACTGGAGATCCGGGATGATATGCTTGGCTTAGAATACTCACAATGAGTGTCGTTGAAGCCTAAGCGGGTTCAATTCTAATGGTGGCCATTTTTCTCCCAACGTCTTCGTTTTTCGCAAACAAGGAGGAAGAAAATTGTGGACTTTCTCCACCTGACCCATTTAAAGGACTTGGGAAGTGGCTCTTCCCGCCCAGCTTATTACACATCAAATCCCAATAAAATACGGCCCTCTTCAAGATCCTTCCAACCGTACATTATAAAGAGGACCATAAAACCGACTATTTCCCACAACCAAAGAGTAAAGACGGCTTACGGATTATACAAAAGAGGGAAGAAAATGTACAAATAGAGAGCAACAGACTTTAAGTAAGAACTCGACCATCTTTCCACATTAGGGTTTTCTCTTTGAGAAAAGTGGAATTTATTTCTTCCCATTCCTGCTGTGTAAAAATAGGAGAAAATCCCCATTTGGACCCCAATTTTAACTTTTCCAACTTACGAGACTCAAAAAGGTCGAGTTTGAAATTTCGGAATCCATCATTTCCATCTGTATATCACTATTATTACCATCCATCCTTACATGTGAAGTGAATGGGAGAGAAGCTAAATAAACCTCATACATAACAATATTCCTCCCTACATGCATAAAGTACAAGAATGACATGACACGGTGACATGGAATATTGTATTAGGGAAGACAGCCATTTATTTCTTGGTTGGATGACGCGGGCGGCTTACGAATTCAATTCCCCTCTCCTTTCCGCATAAATAACGGTTTTATCCCTCCTACACAAGGATTTACAATATCCCTGCGAAAATCACCTCTAGATTAAATTTAATTAATGGCCCCACATCCGATATTTTCATGGAGGTAACCGGGGGTTCCTAACGAGCCCACATTCTCTCTATTGCTAGAGCCAATTGAGTTGACCGAGATTGCAATCTTTTCATCACCGCTTTAAAATGTTGAGGAAACATTAAGGGCTTTTGGTGACAAGGCGGTAGTTAAAGAACAAAACGGCAAATGGGCCATAACCAAGAAATTTGACCGCCTTCCTGATCAAAGTGTGTGGTAATGGGGAGTGTATTAGCTCGTCAGGAGATATGAGATATGAAGTGGAATTGTTGACCCCGAATTACTCAATAACTTACCTCCACTATATCAAGGCGCATAAAGGGAGTAGGGCACGTGTTTTATGGTCAAACTTTTCTCCTGACTTGTCAATTTATTGATGGATCTCTGTGGAGCCCACGAGGAGAGGAAATTGGAGTAAAGTTGAAGGAGTTTTGGCCGGTCAGCTCCGAGCGGTCCGTCCAATAAATCGGACTCTGGTGGAATGAGGTCCCTTTTATTCTCCCGCTCCTAAATGACCATAACTTTGATATTTATGGGTGGAATGTGCCTAGAATTGTCCTTAACTGACTGATCATGATGACAAGACAAGATCCTAGAACTCATAGTCCAATAAACATCTCCGCAATTTATTTCCAATCGGAACTTGAACAGACACCCCAACTACTCATGAACAACAATATTTAGTTGTTAACCAACGCGTACTATTTAATAACCCACTTCATAAAAATATTCCAGGTATAGGTTTCTCACATTTTTACAAAAGAGCACACGATTATCGTAGATTCAAATCAACAGCATCTCTATACATTAATAGTTATACATTTTTTATTAAGAGAGTATTTAATTCACCTTATAGAGTAGCTATAATTTTAAACAATTAACTTTTTAAATATTTTGACTATTCAACATTTGAGTAATAGTTAACAAGTCAATTGATTCACAAGATTCATACCGATTTAATTTTCTCATTGCACAACTTGATAGGTCGATCAAGATAGTTAATAATTAGTTTAAATTTAAAATAGTATACGTCCGTTGTACAGCTTGGACAAATTAAATAATAAATGATGATTATTATTTTAAATGTCCTATCTTTTAATAATGAGTGATTTGAAGGCACCATCCTGAAATTACAGATTGTAATCCAGCAATCAAACCCGGAGATCATCGAAGGGCGAAGGTGGGGAAGGGACACCTTGAGGTGCAGGAGGAATTGAGGAATATTTCTTGAGCGATGGCTTCAGCGTTTGACTTTGCCCTTGTTGAGAACCTGAAGAGGTCGAGCCGCCGCCTCCTCCTTCAGCAATGTTTTCAAGCCCTTGACCTTCAAGGTTGAACTTGACATTCGGCGTTGTTCTTTTTGGCGGTCGCGGAACTGTTTTGGATCCATTCATATTTCCCCCTCGTCCCCGTTCTGAAGAATATCCGGACTGACTCCCGCCCTCGTCCCCTGAGTAATGTCCGGAGGAAGAGCCGTGGTCTTTTAGCGTCAAACTAGATCTCCTCACATTTTTGAGTGGCGGACGGAAGTCGGGAGAACATTCGTGGGAGTGGGGAAAGCTCATATTCATCATTGCAGCAGCCAAGATTGCATCAGGCATTGTCATTTCATATGAATGACTCCCGCCCTGCTTAGGCTGTCGCTTCAATATAGAGCTTTGGGCAGGACCAGGACCTCCGTAAGTCACGGCCACTTCACCATGACCATTTTCCCCTGAATTCGGGTTGAGGAAAGAAGGAAGCTCTCCGCAAATATTTGGCATCGGATGAGGAAGTTGAGACATTTGAACGACTTGGCCGTTCTCCTTCCGTCTCAATGTTCCTCCTTGGATACCTTGCCTTTGTTCGAGGGTGAATGATGGCCCTGAGTCGTTCCTGGGGTTTTCGTTCCCTTCGTCCCTTCCGTCGTCTTCTTGGGAAGTTCTCCGCTTGTCTCGCTGATAGTAAAACGCCGCAAATATCAAAATGTTGAGGATAAGGAGAGAACAGCCGATGGCAATTGTGACTGATAAAGCTGTTGAGTAGATTTGAAATCCATCTTGGTCCTGAATCTGCCCCTGGTTGGATCTTCCATGGCCCATCCCTGGAGGCAGCGAAACGTTGTCACCTACAAACACAAACATATTACAGAAATAAATAAAAATATTTAGGTATATGTAGTGCTGATAGATTCCTTATATGGTATTTAAATTATTTATTAACACTTGAATTGATTACATAAACTTTTTTATACATGGAATTGTTTAAATAATCAATAAAAATAAAGAAACTGCAGATTTAGGGTAATATCAATGTATTTATTCTACATAGCTAGATAAATATTTTATTTTTATTAGAGAAACAAATGGATCAAGTGATGCAGAAAGCTTGAAAATCTTTAAAAGTAAGACAAGAAATATGAGATTTTTGCTCTCCAATATTCCAATACAATTCGCAAAGTTCGGATCTTTTTGAATGTTATGAAATAAAATATTTATACACAGCACTTTTGATTTTTCCACATGAGAAAATATTTCCTTTCCCATTTTAGCTCAAATGTTGAACTTGTAGCTTAAGACATCCTTAAAAATTTTCAAAGTGAATCTTCTACTAATATATGTATTATATTTGCAATACTACTATCCCTATATTCATTCAATACTTTTTGTACATCTTCCCAGATATGCATATTACTGATGTTACGCATGAATGTGTTAGCATAGACATTTTATTCCGATGATTGCGTACCTGTATTGAAAGTTCCCTTAGATCCTGAAGTCTGTTCCCAAGTGGGCGGCCCAACAAACTGTATGTCCGGCGGGGGCGGTCCAGTTGAGTTATGTCCTGTCTCGCTCTCGTGGTGACCAGAGTGGTTCGATACGTTGGGATTCTTGGGATGAGGTCCAGCCACCGCGTGGTGACCACCAGACGATGCGTAGCCATTTCTCAACAAGTCGGGGACCAAGTGGAGCCAAAAAGAGAGCTTATGGGCCCTATAGTGATTCTTCACCTTCGGCTTTGCATTTCCCTCTGAAAATTTGTTCTTGTTATTTCCCCACCTTTGGTACTTTACAAAAGAAGAAAGAAGTTGTCAATATTGACTTTGTCTCACCTACTACCAAGTACTTTTTGTAGAGCGGGTCGTACGGCGGCCACTCCACAGTCTTCCACAGTCTCCCCGATTTCTCTGCGGCTGTTGAGGATTGCCGTCCCCCGTCCCCCTCAGCACCCTCGTTGGGGTTCCTTGAGATGAAGTAGGTTTATTAACCGCCATTCCTCAACTTAAACCGCCTCTTACCCCGTCCGGATGAAATTGGCCCAGTAGAGTATCACGGTCTGTGACAGCTGAACCTCATTCCGGGAAAAATTCCCAGTGAAGAATCCTAATTTTCCCCAGCTGTCGTCGCCGTTGTCTTGGGCATCTTGGGACGCGGCTGCCGATGCGAAGTTGAGAAGCTCTGGACCCGAGAAGAAAAGTGGGACGCCGAAGACATACATCAAGTCCTCGCCATGAACGCAGCCCAAACGCTGGACCAAAATCACATCTCACTTAAATCTCATAGTATAACTAATCTTATATAAGTACCTATATTTTACTTAAAAAGAGATGTCATCATTTAAATGGTCAAAGGAGCAAAAAGCCACGAACCTGTTGGTAGTCGCTCACTTTGGACTGATATTCAAAGACGAAGGCGAAGGACCGGACGTTGGATTGAGAGTGCAGGTCTCCGGTTTTGATCAATGGGGCCACAACCTGAATGGCCGAAGAGTTATTATTCCTATTTATTTCCTTCAAAATGGCATGAGAGAGATGAAGAGGGCGAGGGTGGGAGAGGAATAAATTTCTTTAGCTATCTTTCTCGATACCTACTTAATAATCTCCCTCCTCCGACCTAAAGACCGTGAAGGAATCGCCGAGGATTCCACCCGCATTCTTTATTCTCTACCATTCTTTAAACGGTTTCGCAAAACTCCATTTCTTTCTGAAATGGGTCTGGAGAATTCCTTATTCCCTCCACCTTCCTTTTATGTCAAGATTTGGGTTGACTATATATGTATATATGCATCTTCTTCTTTGAGGCGGAAAAACTATCCATGTCTTCAGATGGTCAACGATTACAAATGTGGCTCCATCCGCTTTTCCCATAAAAGAGCCCTAAATTCCTATAATGTTTTCAGACTCGCGATTTATATTGGGTCTGTATTCAGGGAACGTAAAAGAGCTCAATGGAAATTAACAACAGTTAACTGGAACGAGATCTCCTTACATACATAAAACCACTTTCATGCTCAAATATCGAACTTTTGATTAAAATGTAAACTTCTGCATCTTTATCTTTGAGTTTGTAAATGCATAGAGGAAGAGTGTCCTCATTAATTAATTTGTTGTTTTTAGTATCGTGTTTCTGAAATAGTTAAAATTTTCAATGGAACGGAAGAATTGAAGTTGTAAAGGAAAATCTTGTTCGCGAATCCATTGAATCCAAAAGATATTAAATGAGGAGATTCGAAAAGTGTGGCCATTAAATAAAGAGAAGAGTTAATGAAGAGGAGTTTTGGTGGCTCAAGTTATGAAATGTTTCAACTATGAAAATCTCATTATGAAATTCCGCACTGCAGATTGATATTAAAAGCATGTATGGGTTACTCAAATAATTCAACTTACTCCCTATTTATTCCCTGGCATACGTTGTATAGAATTTATTTAAATATCCACAATGGACTTACTTGTGCATCTCCCAAAGCATCCAGAGTTTCGTCCCTCACACTTATCGGGTGTTGAATTGCTCGCTCCCAATCAGTGTACTCGTGGATTGCAGCTGCGAGGATCTCATTACGATGAATACTGCAAATACCAGAATTAAATTAAGTAATTGTTAACTACTGATGTACTTTATTTTTATTGGCAAAATAATTTGAACCCACTTGAAGTATTTTTCTATGAAGGCTTTGAGGATCTCTCTCCTTTTATCCGCCTCGATCCCGTACAGAGCGTCGTTCTCGGCCAGCATCGGCAACGCTTCCACTTTGGATACTCCGAAAAGAAGCGGATAATGAGAAAGACGATCACGAATGACGTTTTCTCTCAATTCTCCTTCAATTATGACGCCATCGTCGCTGGGACCGAACGAATTCCAGAGCTGAGAAAAACCAATTCAATTAAATATTTACACTTTGAATGGACAGATGTTTCTTCGAGACATTTGTTATTTGGGTGGAAATGAGAAAATGGCAATTAAGTAAGGAAATACAATTGAGCATGATGGATGGACCTTCGAGTCTTTTATTGCTACATATCGTAAAAATGGAAAACACTTGTATAGTAGCAGAGGGAGATAAAAAAGAATCATTGATTCATTTCACCATGCACTTTAACTGCATTTCTTCCAATTGGAACATAAATCTTGAAGAAGAAAAGGAATGACCGAATTTTTCTTCTTTAGGAGGCGTGGGATTAAACGGCGAATCGAAGGGGAGAATTGCATGCCCCTGCCCAATGTTGCCCTACTTTTAATCATTTCCACAAACAATGGATTCTCAAATATTAACATAGAATATTTCATTTGGTGGAGGAAATCCTGAAAGCCCCCAGGCCCAAGAGTTTCCAATTTTCCAATGGAATTTTCATTACAAGTCTCTTTTTGGCCCCGACTATTTAATTTTGAGGGAGAGAGGCGGGAGCGAGCGGCCCCCACCAAATAGGAGAAATTTCCAAGAGCCAATTCCAAACAATTCCCGAAGCAGCGTAAAGGCTCATTAATCAACCTCATTGTTTTTTTCAGGAGCAGAAACAAATTATTCATTCATTAAGAGGGAAAGGCCGAAGTTTGTAATTCCTCTTCGAAGGCTCCTCTTGACACTTCAATAAATACATCTCAATCTTCCGAGTCCGCTTGACTCCCAACTTTCCGGGAGAAAAAAGGGAATAATTTCATTATTCTTTCCCCCGCGCTACCCGTGGGGTTTTGGGTCGTTAGGTCGGAGACTTTCCGAGAGGAAATGGATGGAAATGTTAGGCTTTTTCCAATTCTGACTTCCAGGTGTTCAAAGTTTCACGGCGGAGAAGGGAGGCGGAAATTGCCCTTTTCTTTCTCTCTAAATTGCATAATAAATTGCTCCCGCACCTCCCCATAAATTCTCATCTAAAGTCAATCCGCTCTGGTCGTTGATCGACCTCCTCTCACCCAATTAGCTTTCACAACATCTCAATACTGCACTTTAAAATATTTTATTACAATTAATCATCTTAACTTGTCAATTAAATCATTGCATATCAATTAAAACGCTCCTCCACTTGTCAAAGTACCTTTGAAAATCTGCATGTAATACTAGTAGTAACTCTCAATAGTATAAATTTCATTATTTTAAAAGAAGATTGATAAATATGTTAATGTATATATATACGAATCGTTTCATTTACTGAACAAAATAAATTTGCATGTTTATCTTTGTGAAAAGCTCAGTAACAATAAGTAAGAAGAAGGTAAGTTTTGAATTATGAATATTGACCGGCGCAAGTTTCTTAACAATGTAAATTTGAGATAGAGATCTGAACATGCACTTTGGACTTGCCATTAAATTTTAAAGGCTAGATTAATAATTGCATAGGGGAAGGAGTAATGGATAGGAGTTATAAGGTGAAATAAATAGTTAAGTAGTTAAGGAAGGTTGTAAGGTTGTGAGATTTGTAGTCGAAGGAATGGAGTCGTGTGATTTGAGTATTTCATTCCCTATCCAAACTCCTGAGTGTGAATCTCGAGGCCATCAATTTCCCTCCTTGTCTCATATTTCAGGACGTGTAGGGAGCGGACCGTTGAGACTTCCAGCCTATGCAAATGACAACTGAGTGGAAATGACCTGAAATGGAAATGAATGCGACGAAGGTTCTCGGGGTTCTACATGAGCCAAATGGAGAAATCATTACAACTCCTTTCTCTCTCCTCCCCCATTAAGGAACATCAAAGAAGGAACTTGGCCTATAAACTATACCTATGAATCTCCCGAGATCCCCGAGAAGATGAAAGTATGAGCAATTAATTTAAAAGAAGTACAATAATCCATGAAGCGCGTCTTTTCCCTGTTGAAATGTGGGGCTGGCAAAGGATAACGAGCGGAGGGCGCTGCCACCGGGAAAGTCTCTCCCGGGAAAGAGCCTTAGCGAAAGTCGGGGAGCTGAAGGTATTTAGTGGAATCTTAAAAATCCCCTTACATTCGACTCAACGAAGAGCTGGAGAGGGATCTGGCGGAGGCAGTGGAGCATCGCCGAGGGCGGCTCAATTGGACACTTGACGGTTTGAGCAAATCTCTTAGCCAACTCTTTTCCATTTGACACGCCGGACACGAGAGGCGAAAGCGCTGAGCCGGACATCAGGATGGCCCGCTGGAAGAGAAGTCCTGTCAACCAAAAAAGAAAAAAATTCAGATAAACCCATTTACTTTTTCCCTATCTCCTCCATTACAGGAGGCTTTAAAGGAATTTGGGAAGAATAATATTAATAAAAGCTCCCTCCACATTTCACTTTAATCTCAATAAAGGAAAATACCTTTTCATAAGTAATCGAGTATTATGCAAGAAAGACGTTAAGCGGAGATATCTTGCGAATGTTTGCAAATTCAACTTTATACTCGTTTACGTAATACCCAGCCAATGGGTATTACGTAATATCCCTATATGGTGAGCATTGTATTGTACTTAATACTTTAAATGCTAATTGTTAATAGGTATACCTAAGCCCATCTACTACCTACTTATATACATGTACAATATTTAAATGTATTAAATTAAAGATGTAGTGTATTGGTATAGAGTATAATATAAAGTATAAATACAAATACTTTAGTATTGTCATTTTATATAGTATGTAGAGTATAGTATGTACCCCGAATTCCTATCTACCCCTTATGGTTTAATAATGTTATTTTTTACTCTCACTGTATTTACGAATTAATAAAGCAAATGCATTACAATGCATTATTGTATTTATGAAGTATGATTATATTTTGTTAATTCAAATTACCAGATAAGAATGAGTAATGTTATTAATAAAATTCGGTTTCACGTAGTATGTGTAAACGGTATTTAAGAAATTAATGGGATGATTCAAGAGTCTTTTCCCGTCTTTATTAGGCGCATTATTACTATCAAAGTTTTGTAAAATGAGGTTGTGGAAGGCGTGGAGGGAGAATGTGTTTACGTAGCGATTTAAGGAGGAGAGACAAAGTTAAAGACCATTATTGTGCGAGCGGAAAATAAAGGCCTTCTTGTATAAATTTGAGGGTTGAGAAGAGAAAGTTTGCCATAAATATCTGAAAGAGGATGGGGATGTAAAAAATTTAAATAAACAAAGAGAGGGAATGAAAAGATAAATTATCAAGGGTTGAGGGGGAATAAAAGAGGAATCGATTGGGAGTTCTATCGGAAGGCGCAAAGCCTCAGATGTTAATGCTACCTATTCTAATACATCTCGCCTTCTGTACACTAGAGCAGAGCAATGCAAAAAAATAAAAATGCAAGTGGAATGGGAGCGAATAAAATAAAAGGGGATTGTGTCGCTGTCCTTAAGCTTTGCAGAAATCGGAATGGGAATCGCAATTCACATAATCGTTCGTTCGGTGAGTGCGGAGGAATCTCGCATTCGAAATCCATCTTCTCTAACTATGGTACTAATGCGTGGGATCCGAGCTCTTATTGCTCTATCTCACTCCATGTGGCAGGAGAGTTGTCGTCGCCGTTATCCTTCTCGCGAATCCAAAATAAATATATTCCGAGAAGGAATCTCCCGCTTTCACCACTCACCATTGACGGCACTTTTGCATCTCTTGACTTATGACTCCCTTCATCTCCCAGACGAGGAAAAGAGTGGAAATTAAGGTTCAATTTATCTAGCCCAAATTCCGCACTAGAAAAATCTCACCCCATGACTCATCTTTCCCTTCATTCAGGATTCAAAAGACTAATATCCGTCTTTGGGGACTCAAAATTGTGTTAGGAACTCGAACCACGTCCACGGTCTGTTGACAGGAGAAGGACATTAATTAATTCTAGCATCCTCCCGAGTTCCGTCGTTACTTTCAAAAATCCCAATTCACTATTATTCTAATTCCAAGTCTCTTAACTCAATTCGCCGTTGTAATGAATAGAATTAATTTTTGCTAATTAGCACAATTAAAAAGGCATAGAAGTGAAGGAAATTAACTTGCTTTGAAAGTGGAAAAATTTAAATTGCATTTAAAAGTCAGAAAACATGGCATTTATTATTTATTGCGTCGTATGGTAATTTTTCCAAGACCATTTCATTGTTCTTGGAGTGAAATTCGATGCTAAATATAAAAATACGAACCTTTGGGAAACTTTTTCAAATGAAATTCAATGAATAAAATTCTCCTCACATCGCCGTTTCCTCATATGAAGTTGTACAAATTTACCTGTGTTCTTTTTTATTTATTCCTTCGCCTCAAAGTTTGTTTCATTCTTTATTTGAAGTTTTTATCTGGTCGAAAGTTTCTATTGTGTAGAGGGAACTCTTTTGTCTCTCGATCTTTTGAGGGCGAATGAGCTCGGGCGAATCCTCAACTACGAGGAAATGAAATGTTCTGAAAGAAGAGGACGGGAATAATGATAAGCTGTCGGCTATCTGACAACCCGCATTTATACCAACTTAAATAGAAAGTAAAAGAGGAAAATCCCTCAAGATTTTTCAAAGTCTCCTTAAATATATCCTATTTGTTTGCTTACAACCTCATTTATTGCTTTCATTTAATCTTATTTTCATTATAAGTACTCATATATATTTCATCATCTCATATTATCTCATATTGATATTATATTGATCTTGATCGTATTGTATTTTTTATAAAGAAATTGGAAAATAATACTAATAAAATAATTAAATCTTTCTTTCAAATTGGCAAATTAGTAACATACATGAATGTGTAGTGTTGAATTCAAATTGCCAAACACATCACACATTATGTATGCTTACAAGGATTTACAGATGAATAAAAAATGTTGATTCTTAATTCTAAGAATTTCTAGGCCAGCTGCAGCTTTCCCGGTCAACCTTCGTTGAGGAAGGAAATCGGGGATTTCCTTGGAACATCCTCCGAGTTAAAAGCTTTCTCTATCTTTCCCGTCTCGGATCTATTCTACTCTCTTCTCCTAATGATGAATATCAATGGAGGAGGAATAGAGATGAAACTCAGCTTCTTTTCCACAAGAATGTATAAAATCCTTAAATTCTCCGGATATTGTTGAAGGAGAATGTGAGGGAGAATGAAACTTCTTCTGAATTTCTAATAAGGGCTCCAATTCAGAGGCGAAGAGTAATTGAGGCACTCAATCAGATTCAAACGATCTCGCGTCTTCTCTTTACACAAGAATCAAATAGATGGATAGACAGATGGGAATTAGAATGCCACTCCGCACCTTCGCCCCATACCTTATAAAATCTGAGCCAGATGAAAGATAGAAATGTCCAAATAACAGAAAATGTCTCATTCAACTTCATGATCGGAAAATTTGATTGAAAATCTATGATAATGTAAAAGTCAAGTCGTCTCGCGTAAAAGTGCTTATTGGACAAAATGCAGAGTTTGCTCAAATGTTTGGGCATTTGAACCAGCCTGAAATTTATGAAATGCGACGGGCGGCTATTTGAATTATGCATTTAATAGTAACTTCTAGTTTTCCAGGAATGAATTGAAAGCCGCAGAGTCGGATCTCCACTTCCTCTCGTGTATTTTATCCTCTTTGCCCTGGTAGGTTTGCATTGAAGGGACTTATGAAGCGATTCGCTCACAAAGTCCTAAAGATGTCGAGGTTCCATAAATGGTCCTCTAAATATTTCCGAGTTCAACCGCGAGTGAGCCAACGTGACTTTGTTTCCCTCAATTCATGTTAAGAGTATTTAGAGATATTTAAGCGCCGGTTGATTTACAAACGAGCGGTTTTCCGACCCAAACCTCACTTTAGAAAGTAGGGATTGGAATTATAACTGCCCATCGGCTTATTAGAATGGGGTTGTTAAAAGGAATTAATTCGAGAGAGATCTCTATTATGGGGCTTCATGTGGAGGTCGATTATCCCGTGAAGTTGGGAATAAAAAAGTCGGGTTTGATAAACTGTGCTCGGTGGATTGAAAAAGCGGAAGTGGGCGGAGGGATGTGACTTCTTCCGCATAAGAACTCTTCGCGTGGCTCTCTTGAAGATAAGATGAGTTATGGGATGGAGAGTTGGGGAAGTCGAAGCGGGAGATAATTTGTTGTGTGCAAATAACCGGGAACCACCGTGTGACGACAGCTTGGGCCAAAACCCACAATCCGAATGCTAATTAATGGAAGTGCCGCAGGAACTCCCGACAACCTATAGATTTCCACAGCCCGTTCAGCATATTTAAATCCATTCTCTTCATCTCCATTGCCCCGACCACATGATTCGCACTCACTTGGCAAATAACTAAATATTAACATAAAGTGGGATTTTCACTAAAGGTTTTTTGAGGCTTTAATCCGTTTAAGCACGCGGGAATCATCGGTGTCTAATACGATCAATCTCTTCAACTCCACCAGGATTAAATAATCAAATGTTTTATGCCCATGTTAGTTATATTAATTCATTAAAGCAAGTTAATGTCTTAATTAAATTCATTAAAAACCTATGTTGATCGCTAGTTGGAACTGAAGAAATTAAGATAGGAAATTGAGAAGATGTTGGGAAGTGCATTAATGATGTTAAGGAGAACTCCTTGTACTTTCCCTTGTTTCGTTGCATGAGGGGATTAATATTGATGAGGCTCAACTTTCTTTATACATAAGTTTAAGAGTGGGGCATATAAATTCAACAGTTTGTCCCATCTTGAGAGCCGAGCTCCTCTTAATTACATTACATTTTAATTGGTATTTACGATACTATTATAGTGGCTCAACTACAAATTAGGCCATAAAGGGCGGAACGGCTTAATAAGTGCAAAGCCTCACAACATTCTCAAATGAATAAGGAATCTCGGGGAGGTTGGGAGAAAGGAGCAGAGGAATTTGAAGAGTTCGATGCCCCAACTAATAAACTTCTTCCGTCAATTTATTAATTCTAGAGGAAAGTACGAGCTGTGTGTGCGTTAATGATTAAACGTATCTTTTATATTGATCAGTATGTTGTCGAATCTCCTTCCGCTGACTGAGTTTTAAATTAAAAGGTCTCTGAGGGGAAGCGGATCAGTTGAACGGCCATTAAAAAGAAAGCAAGAGACCTCATTAAACTGATACCTCTTTTGCTCGATACGGGCAACAGTTTATTTTATTGCCGTTGCGCCTTCGACTCTTCCTTCTCGCTCATCCTCTTCTGATATTTCTATGTGCATGAATGGACTAATGGCTCCTACCACCTCCAAGACATCACTTGGGAGATTCCCATTCGACACACTTCAACTCTTGTTGGACTACCAGACCGTGAAATCGAGAGGAGAAAAGATGCAAAAGTTACGTTATTTACATACGTTTTACTACCGTAAAGTATAAGGTATTTACTGTTTTACTTTAGAATTGTATGTGGGAAATGTAAGAAATGTAAAAAGAACAACAAATTTTGATTTGACTAGTATTGCTTATTATGTTTTATAACATTGATCCACTTTGAATAATAAGTTTAATAAGTAGAGTATTTTATTCGCAACCTTATTTTGGTTAGTTAATTATTTAGTGGTTGTTTAATAACATCGAGCTATTTTTTAATACCAATAATATTTGAAATATTTGAAAACACATAACATATTAAGCTACATAGGTTAATTATGTATCTATACTTAATTATCTGTATAATGAATGTAAAAGGACCACAAAAATTTTGCGAGTATTTTGTGTTTGTTATAAATTATAAATATACTATCAGTACATATATTATTGTGCTAAATATTATTATGTATAACATTCAGAGACAAACAATAATTTTTAAATATTTAAGATAACTTAATTTAATATAGAGTATAGGTACTATTTATAAATAAATCGCTTCTCTCGAATAATTATTACTAAAATATTCATTTAAATAACATGAATATTTCATGTAATAATAGTAGTTAATTGTATAGTGAAAAAGAATATTGAATTTATTTTCATGTCAGACGTAAATATTTACAAGTTGGCATTATAAGTTTGCAATACCATTTAATTTAAGAGTCTCAGCTCTTCTTATAACAGCCTTTGGAAGATTGTTATCTGAATTGTAAATTGAGAATATAGGCATTTTGTATGCTATGTAAAATGGTTTATGCAGACCACCGCTTTCCATAAAGTTTTATACATACCGAAAAAAACGAAATTTATATAAGGAATATGATAAAATTATCATTTTGAGCTAGTCGTATATTTTCAAAATTAAATTTGGGGTGGAAAAATAAACGTTCAAAGGTAGTAGAGAAGAAGTAGAAGAATAAATTGTAAGGTAAACAAATATGAGGAATCATTAACTCGGCGGTTTACAGAATGAATTGAATCAATTGATTCAGCAGATCTTGTCTTTGAAGGCGGGTGGGGAGTGAAGGGCTTTGTGTAGGAATGATAATCAACCCAATTTTCTCTCTCTCTTCAACTTGAGTTTATCTCTCCTTTCTCAGAGAGTCTGGGCATCTATAGATCGAGTAGTCATATTCCTTTACGTAATTCAGAGTCTGTCAAGGAAGGCGTCCTCGTTAGTCAAATCCAATCCCTTCGCCATCCGACCAAATCCATGATCCTCTCACGCAATCCTTCTAATCCTCTTTCCAAAACTTTCTCTCTACCCAACCTCGGCCCAAACAAGGGATCTGCAACTCCGTATTAAATTGAACAATGAGCTCGTAAATCGCCCAAACTTTTCATTCACTAATAAAATATGCATTTAAGTGGTAATTAAATAGGCTTCCTCAAATATTTACTCCGCTCCATTCCAGCCCAAGCGGAAGCAACGGGAAAAAGCGGGGGTTGAAAGAACCATTTCATGAGTAAACTTTTTCCTATTTATGAATTGCAATTATATTTCTTAGTAATAATGCAAATCGTTTTTTATTAACGATGCATTTATGAAAGGAAAGGGACATTTGGAAATGGAATTACATTTCGTCACTCCTTTAGTCTCTTAGAGAATAAACGGCGGGAGGTTTCCGGTTCCGCAATGAAAATTTGAAGATGAGCTCCGGGCTTCCTCTCCCATTTCCAATGATATGGAGAGATGTAAAGTCCCAGACATAAATTGTGGAACAATTCTCCTCAAATGGCCTGTATGTGTTCCCCCAATGTTTCCCACATCCCTCCTTTTATTATTGTCACTCATTTGGAGACCAAGAAAGTTGGACCGAGAACAATGGGCGGCTCATAGGAGGGAAAACGAGTTGATATGAGAAGAGCTTCGCTGAGATAGATGGATATTTTATCAACGAACAAAGAGAAAATATTCTATTGTGCCCCAAATTATGTCATTTAATATTTTCCGTTATTATCCTTATTATGCAGAATAGAAGAATACCTTATGTAATATTCACGTCTCGCTGCTCAACGGGTCTTCTGGAAAGTCCATTACTTTGCATTTCTCATTTTTTCGCAATTAGTCTTAATTACTTATATATAAGATCTACGCGAGGGGAAAATGAGAAATATCCGCGGAGTTTCTCCTTTTAAAAGGTACATTCATCACAAGCGGATACCTCAAAGTTTGTTCGGGAAACTTGCTCGCTCCCGTCTTATTTATTTCCCTTCACTTCCCTCTTGATATGATAAAGTTTCTTCTCCCACCCGTGTAATCCCATTTGTAACACTTATTTTTTCCTTGTCTTATTTATTCAAACGGGAATTGAAAGCGACTCGAACAACCAACGAAAATCATTTGGGAGCAGGGAAAACGGAATAAATTGGATAATTTTGATAAGAAAATGATTTAAATTCGATTATGAAAGTTCCGTTAATTGAAATGAGAATTGGGGAGCCGATGGAGTGACAAAGTGTCATTTGTCAATTCCATTCTTGAGCTTTTGACAGTCATTGAGGACAAAGCCCAACTGTTTTGAGAAAATCCTCTATTTGGAAAAATGTATGATATATACCTATCTTATACCTCCTATAGCAAATTTCTATACCAGGTATACAAAAATATTACTTGCACATTTTACTTTTGTGGTCAGGGTCCAGTATAGAGTTTATGGGTATCCTTAGTTTTTTCTCGAGCGACTTTGGGAGATGCAAGCGGGTGGACATGTCGTGTCAAGGAGGCTGCCTGGCGCTAAAAGTAACTTTTCCGGAAGCGCCCATATACCGGAACGGAAGGGAAAAGCCGAGAGTAATAAAATAAACTTCTTTCTCCTCCCAGGATCCTCGGAAAACATAATGAAGGGCTCGGCTGTAAATTGCGAGCTAAGAGAACCGCACAAACTCTTATCCTTATAAAGCAATAAGCTGAAGATACAAAATATAACACAACTTTTCTATTATCAGCCTGGCATGAAAAAAGTTCTAAAATCCAAACTGTTCTACTTATCATACACTCCATGTCAACTACACCAATAATAGACCAAAAGAGACAAAAGAAATCTCAACCCACTGATAATAGTTATATAAGAGTCCTCATATAAATAGGAGAATAATAGAGTGAAGTTATTCGAAGGACATTACGACCCTCTTGAAGTTACGACTCCACGATCCAATAGTTCTTCGTTAGGAAAGAAAGTGTCTGCTTATTACGAGTCTTATTATTATTATCCCATATGGTCTTTTGAGTAGAAGTGGAATAATAATTAAGAGACCTACAAAGCACCTGACTTCCATCACTTTCAACCCATTATTGCTCTCTCACTCAAATAATAATGATTATTACAGGAGCTTCGACAAATAAGTTCAATTAGGACAAAACTTCCATTTCGGTAGAATTCTTAAAGCACATCCACACACGCATCCTCATTCGTCTCCCATGCGCCTTCACTCTGAAAGCTCTGACTCAAATTTTGGTTCAATTTTAGTGGAAATCTAAGTGTTCCTTTACGACAATTTCAAAAGATCCTATAAGTAATATCATATTTGCTATTCTTTTTGCAATCCAATAAATGGCTTAAAATGATATTATTGCATTAATTTTTCATATTGGAAGAGTCAAGAAACGAACCCTACTGCATATTTGATTTTTTAAATGGTGTCCTTTTATGGCTCTCTTAAGCATCCATATTAAAGGAGGTCGACTCGCGAACTCCTCTTTGTTTTGATCCTCAGACGTGGAGGATCTGAAAGAGAAATCATGAATTTTTGATGCACTTATTCGAGCTTTCCCCCAAAGTAAATCCATCTTCTTCTGCCCTTCTTGCGGAAGAGATAGGAAGGACATTTTTAATAGAACTTCGACTATGGATTTTCCCAGCTTCCTCTCAAAGTGGAATAAATCTGAAGAGTCATCTTAATCTCAAGCTTATACATTTATGCATTTCGGAGTGGGCGAAGGGGTCGAATACATAGAAGTAATATTTAGAATTGAAGTCGGGACTTTTGGGTGTGTTGAAGGACTGCGTGGTTGATCCATAGGGTCAGATCCCATCAGCCTCTTGAGAAACATTCTAATGTAAATGTTGAAAGTATACGTTCCCCATTTGTATAACTTTCGGGTCACGTCCGCATTTAGAAGAAACTTTTCATACGTGAAGAAGTTGAAGGAAAAGGGCAAGAGCAGCAGGCGACCCTTTCAGTTTCTCTTTTCCTTGCCAAAGATTCATATCGTTTTGATTGATAATTCAACCCGTCCGTGTTGAAATGGAAATGAAGAAATGACGGCTCTTAATTGAAACTAAATTTAGTCATAACAGTAATGGAATATGAAATCAAAGCCAAGAAAATTATACGCACAATTTGAGTTAATCCTTAATTTCAACTCCCTATTATTTCCCTCTTTCATTTTTATAATAAATACTTGGTATGTGATAAAACAGCACAATGTTTCCTTTTAAACAAATGTTGAAGCGGAGGAATGTTTAGTTGAAGGAGAATATTATTTCACGTGGATAAAAAATGTTTCATTGAACCGACAAGTTCAAATTGTTCTAGCATGGAATGCCTCAACTTCCCAAGAACTTCCTTTAATCTTTGTCGTAATAAACTTTTCTCTTTCAACGGCCCTTAACTCCCATGTAATTTGACTAGGCCGCATTTACAAGTTTGGGAAGTATCATAACTTGGGAGTCAAATGAAAAAGTTATTTCACCGCATTACACTAAAACATCCATTCTGCATTATGCACGTGATAAGTTCGAGTCTTTCCCATTTGGAAATTATCTTTATAGCACATCATGCAATGTCGGGCAATTTCCTTCAAATGTCATTTTAATAAACTAGGACGTGCAAAGTGTCCCGATCCTCATTCCTTCTTAACAAATTCCTCATTCATAATAAATGCCTTCTGCTCAGTCTTTGATTTTAGTAATGAGAGAAAGTCGAGGAGATTGTGGTTTATTTGCGCATCTCTCATTAACGTTACCTGAAAGTGTTTCATCCACATGAGAGCGAGTGCAAATATGTACTCATTAATTACTCTCCAGCCTACCATCGGAATAATTTATGCCCTCTCTCAAGTTACAATTCCATTCAACTCTTCTGGGACCTTACGACCGCAAATCAACTTTTCGGAGACTAAAGCGGATATTGAAGTGGAACAAGAAAGTTTCTCCACCCTTGGCGATTTAACAATCATTCAACTCTCCCAAAAGTCTAAATTCTTTAACCCGCCGTTTTGAATCCTACTTTAATTCAGCGTTACAATATTAAAAGGCCTCTTTGGTTTTACCGGAAATTCTTTGTAATTCGGGGGCTCATATGTTCTGGGCATGAATAAATGGATGAAACTTTGAGTTTCCACTTCTTCAAATATGAAGGAAATAATGCATGAGGCGGGCGAAACAAACCTTATGTGATTATTCCATGGTCCGTCTGAAGCTCAAAATATTATAGTTAAAAGACCCGGGATCGATTTGGAGGTACCGGGGCAAAAGTCCAAGTCTTATAAAAAAAGGGCCATCCTCGTATGTGTGGAGCCGTCCAAGTCGTATAATACGACTTCCTCTCTCAACCCCTCACGTCTCCTCACTCTCGTCATAAAGGGAGGGAGGACAAGTTGGGAGAGTTGAAGACTTCAATTTTGGCTCTACCTCCACGTCTTCAGCTGCCCTTCCTCATCTCACGTCTCCTTTCTCCAAAGGCTCAAGTCCATTGCCAATTTTCTCATCGATTTTTATGAAGCTTCCATGATCCTCCCA
Source organism: Neelides folsomi (assembly GCA_034687125.1). NCBI lineage: Eukaryota > Metazoa > Arthropoda > Collembola > Neelipleona > Neelidae > Neelides > Neelides folsomi. The sequence continues at coordinate 358,648 of JAQGBZ010000017.1, read as the reverse complement.
CCCGGTCCAGAATTGAAATTCAAAAGCGGAATGATCAAAATATAGGAGAAAGGGGCCAAGCATGTGTTTCTAGAGGTAAATTGGTAGGCGGCGGACCTCCGTGCCCTCCAATTCCCAACCACTTCCATGAGGAGAAAAACATTAGCAGAGAGTTTGGTCGCCATTGAAAATACACGTCCCTTTCATTCCCATTTGAAGATGGGGAAGAGGAGCAGAGAAGCATATGAAATGATGAAAGGGAGAATGCTGCTTATATAACCGCGGGACATTTTTCTTCCTCTTTCTCCGTCCCTCGTTGTGGAAGTGGAAGGGGAGGCTCGTTGAGGACAAAAATGGCTTTCTTCACGGCTCACAAAGTGTGATGGGGAAATCCTTCCTCCGCCTCTCCCTTTTACCCGGTCCCGGGAGTTGAAAAGGAGATTTTGCATACTCGGCCGTTCTTGAAGAGAAATGAGGAAAAAGTCCTTGCTATTTATTCCTTCTCTGTAGCCAGTCGATTGATCGGGGATGATAAGTGCCCAGATATCCCCAACAGCTGCTTCTCAATAATAGGAATCCATGAGATTCCCTTTAAGGGCCTCGCAACTTCCCAATAACATGCCTTGCGTGTAAAATTATTCTTATTCCCAACAAAAAATAAATGCTTGTTTCATTTATTTTGATGAACAAAAATGACACAATAACGTTGCATAAGAATCAGTTATGTTCCTTTACATCAAGGGAAGTTCCTTTCAATGCTTGTCACTTTCAGTTCCAATTCTTTCATTCTCTGCCAGCTCGAACTCACTCAACCTTTTTAAATATTTTCCTCATCCGATCATTTTGAAGTCTTTATGTAATCTTTTCTTTTATAAAAAAGGCTTATTCCACATAATGTAAAAAATCCTTTAAGTTTCTTTTGTAAATTTTTTAAATTTTCGTAATTTAATGTTAGCTAAAAGTAATATTAGCATCGTGGACATTTACTCAACAAATTAGTAAAAGAACTTAAGCTAACAACGTGATATTTTAATAACTTTTAATAGTTACTTTTACGTTGATGAAAAATGTTTATTTGCCTCGGTTGTGTATTTTGCTGCGTGGAAGGATCCTTTGAAAGATCAATGAGAAATAACAATTTCTCCATGAAATGTTGAGAGTCGTTAGGAAATAAATTAATAAGTGAGTGCAGAGGAATCTGATGGTGAGGCGTAGTGAAAGGCGCGTAAGAAGAGTCATGATGGAAGATCAATCTTCCCTCTCCGCTCCTCCCATGAACAAAGGCCACTTAGCGAGGAGATGGATCCCTCTTTACTGATCATTCTTCATTATCTCATTTTATTATTATTTCCTCCAGCCAAAGCAACTTTACCATTTCCATACATCTCCATCCGAGCCCTGAGGAATTTCATATGACTCCTTACATCCACATAATTGGATTTTTCCCAATCAAATCAATGAAGACATGGGGCCGGAAGGAGGAATAACTAAATTGGATTCTTTCCCGCTCTTCACCCAAATTACATTTTTACTTCTAAAGTGAAAAAGTGTCGAATTGGGCAAGTTGTAATCCTTGAACAATTTCATTTGAGCGGTTGAAACCTCTTTTGACAAACCTTGTCTGAAGAAGACAAGATGAAAAATTTATCTTTTCCGCCCATAATCTCCCGTCGATTTCATCTTATAAAGACCGGGGAGGAGGAGGCGGGCCGGGTTCCTAGACCGAGCTTATATTGATCATGGACATTATACCAGGAGAGCAAATCCCGCGAGAAAGACGACGGTGACGAAATGGCCCTGTGCTCACCAGGACCACCCGACTCCTCCTGACCGTTGCAAATTGCTGGGTTTTTTCTTATTAGCGAGAGTGAAGAGAGGCTTTCGAGGGAAGGACTTCATAATCGCTAATCTATTTTCTCGCTTCACTCGACACAGAAAGGACCAGAAAGAGCCTCTCTCCACAAAGTAATGAAAAAGAGAAAGGAGGCTAGTAGAGGCAAAAAGTTGAAAAGCCTTTTTGAGATAATGTAAATAAAAGTAAGGCTTTAATTCAACGGTTTGTTCAAATTAAACTTTAGATTCAATCCCATCCACTTCAAAAATCTTTGGAGTGAGGGAGGGAAAGATTAAATTTTTATAAATTTCTCTTGTTTCGTGTAAAGGAAGATAAAGGTTTGGAAAAGAAGGACAGGGAAGATCCATTAGAACCATTTTCCAGACCTTTTTTCTCCTTATTGGAAATTCGAATTTGAGAGGTTTTTAGGTTCGAAAAAAGGTGGCCTTTTATCCAAATATTCTTTCTTCTATCATTACCCATATCGGGAAACGTGATAAGGCTTCTTGAGTATTCAAACCTTTTTGGAAGAAAACTTCCCCTTTATTGTACGACGACTTGGAAATTGATCCAAAAAGTGAAATAGTGGAAAATATAAGGTATATATTTTGTTATAAGAAATAATATACGAAAGACGAGAGAGTTACGGGCTCGCGAGTCTTAAGACATCCAGCTGCTATCTTTTATGCATGCAGATGAATATTAGAAAATTTCAAGTTAAAAAATGTCAAGATTTCTCATTTTTCAGTTGTCGTAGCTCAATGTATTCCGTAGGTAATAAATGAAATACGTTTGAGGAGCGGAGAGGTTATTACAAGGAAATTAGATTAGCCAAGACCCTTTCTTTATTCGCTTTTCCCTTTCTTTTGAACAATGAGGAGGAGATCGAAAAGGTAATTTGGTAAAAAAAGAATTTTGATAAGAGAAATTCTTAAACTGCTCAACTACATCCGACATTAACCTTTGAGCTCCTCGGCGGCATTCAGGAGCGTAATTTGAGGGATTAGAATTAATGAAGCCTTTAGGTTGGCCATCTTCCCTTTCCTTCATGCTTCATTTCCACACGTTAGAGAGGCCTCCTCAAGAGGATCGACTCATTTCCACTCAATTCGAAGGGAAATTAATTAAGAAAGAACTCAGTATCCTCCACTGACAATGAGTAGAAGGAGACAAAGAGAGACAACTAATTATTCACTCATGTTGGGAAAAGTAAATTCTTTTGATTAACTCTTTATATATGATCCACCATTGTGCTGAACATTAATTAAATTATTCAAATATGTATATGTGAAGAAGATTTCAATTCAACCACCGCCTACCTCTGCACACAAAGGAGAGAAAGAGACGAGGGATCCATTCAGACGTTCATCGAGAAGATCCTCCCATTATGTACATTGGGACACTCATACCAGGATCCTGGGTGAAAGTGAATGGGAAGAGACCCGTATGGGAGGAAGTCTGTGCTCAAAAGTGCAAATCTCTTTATTTCCATTTTATTCACTCAAAATATTGATTTCTCTTTCAGTCAACCTCGGTCTACAGAGACAAGGTTCTCTATTCAACCTGCTATAATGCAATGCCATTAAATGACGGTTAAGTGCATTAAAGTCCTTTGGTGAGGGAAGATGGGCGGGTTCTCCGTTGCCCCAATACTAATCTAATCAGCATCATAATTTCTCCCACTAATTCCTCAAAGCGATAGAAGCTCCGTGAAATTCAACTTGACACTCAATAAGAGGATGAAACTTTGACACTTCCCAACTCTCCCTTTGACGAATTTTACAAGAAAATTATGAAAGGAAATTAAGAGTTTCCAGAGCGGGCGAGATAAAGTTGTCACTACTGGCAAATTGCCCTCTCACTTTCCCTTTCTCCAATGGGGAGAAGATATATGAGCCCCAGTTATGTACCTTAACACGTGTATTACATGAAACGCAAGACGGTTGGGATTTCTCAATTAAGCCTTGGTGGGAGTAGGCCTTTGAAAGTCGACCAAAGGGGTGGCGATTTGGGCACGGGTAATTTCCCAATCTCAGAGAGGTCAGAAAGAAAAATAATGAACGCTAATGTCTTGTGTGCTGCGCCCCATTCATTCCAACCTCATCAGAAAGACTGATGGTGGATGTAGCGACGTAGCTAGAATCAAAGTCTGTTCAGTTCGTTAAGGGTGGAAATAAAGAGTGAAATAATTCGTAAGCCCCAATGGTCGCCTCGCATGCGATGGGAGTGAATTGCCAATTACGTTCAGGTTTATTGGCTCCGACGATAGGCCATTCCTTTACTTCCAATTCTCGAACATAATTTTTCCCATCAACGTCATCCTTATTTAGAGAAAAGCACCTTAATCTAATTATCCCAGTTTTATTTAAAAAATATTGAATTAGCTATTGAACCCGACTCGGAAGTTTAGTTAAACAACACACAGGTAATTTTGACTAAGTCGGTGTTAGTCAGAGGGATCCGGATGTTTTCGGGAAATATGCTGATGAATTTAGCTGAGACTTATAAGTCAATTAAGCTTCTTTCCGCGTTTGCCAAAGGGAGGTCTGAAATATAATAATCCAGTCAAATCTCCTTCCGGCTCTTAGCCCAGATTCAATTTCAATCGAACTCGGAAGCTGAGAGCCTTTTACAGTGAGCAGATAAAAAAGATCTATTCGCTGAGCGTAAGAAAGAAATTTGAATCCAACAAACTCACCTTCTTTTCTTATTGACTTTTATTAGGGGAGCTCATGGAAGGGAATTGGAAATTCGAATCTCTTCGGACTCTCTCAAAGTAAACTCTCCTCTTTATCTTTTCCTCTTTTTTTCATATACTGTAACATACGTGTTATATAAGATAGAAAAGAGATAGGTGAGCATAGAAAGGAGCTAATATATAAAATACCATGTTACTCGGTCTTCTTATTCCCACTGGACCTCCAAGTGGAGGGAATGGATGGGAGAAAGCTTACAACTTATCGTTCAAACCCACTTTTTCACCTTTTAAAACCTCGAATGGCGTAAATTATCAAATGGAAAATAAATCTTTCCTCATTTTTTCCCTTCGCCCTCTGAGGCTGTGAAGGAGACTCAAGCAATGGTCGTGCGAAGGTGTGAAAGTGTATCTTTAGTATAAAAAGGATGAAAAGTGTAATCTGTAATCCGTTGTAAAAACTCTCCCCAGCTTGATAGAGGGAATGGAGAGAAAAGAGACGATAAATCCTTCTTACCCGTCGGAACGGCGCTTGATATCATCAAGAAGTTGACGAAAATCCCTCCTTTCCCGTGACCCATAAGGGTCACATTGCTCCGGTCCCCTCCGAACGCCCCAATGTTTTCCTAAGGAAAAATTACAAACTTTATTAGAACAATAAATCAAGTATTATAGAAAGCGAAGGGATTTGATGATGGAAATTCATGCAAGGGAAACTGGACGTTGAAAAATAAAATTGAAATCGATTCCTCCAGTGAACCAATGGAAGTCCATAAAGAGAATCAAATCAAGGGGAAATCCTCTTCTAGCTAAATAAAATACAGCTTTCCATGTCAATCCAGCGAGTCCAAGGGTCTATTTTGAGTCCCTTAAGAAAAGCAGATGAAGATTTATGTCTCCCCCTCACTAAATACATTTAATATGACCCTTCCAACTGTCTTTTACCACCCGTGAGGGACTTCCTCAATGGGACAAAGAATTGATCTTACAAGAAAAGACGTTTTCCCCTTTGTGCCCAAATCCCCTCGAAATATTTAGCTTAGGAAAGCACATTGATTCCAAGTGGGGTCCTTAAATTCGGGACTCCAAAGCTTTTCTGAAATGTTGAATTGGAATTCCCAGTCCTTGAACTGAGGCAGGGTAATTGAGTCACCCTTCTCCAAATATCCGGAAAATGTTCTTTTTTAATCTCCTCAACTTCTCCCAGGAGCTTCTCTGCTCCTTTTGATTTATTGCAAGAACTCCCTTTACATTCAATTCCCATAAAGTGGCCTGATATTAAACGATGCAATCTGGTGGGTCCACGGACTCTTTCTATACTTCCCATTCCTACATCCTGTATTTATGAGTTGATGAATTATAGAATATGTAAATGGAGAGAGAACTTGTAGGCTCAACATAATTCTTTTACAACTTTCGTTCTTTGAGAACATAAATGATTTTCTACTTTTATCTTAATTACCGCTCACAGAGAGTGAGATTAGATATGGCTGCTCATAACAGACACTTCATATATTTCTCCAAGGCTCAAAGCTTCATCGCCCACTCCCTCCCCATTACCAAAATTTAAAGATTAAGCTTAAAGGAATTGTGAAGGAGTTTATATTGGCTAATAATCCTTTTCACGGTTTTCCCTTAATCTGGACCTATGTTAGTAAATAAAGATAAGGGAGCTAATGTTGTAAAGCTGGCCTCTAATACCTCTTTAAAAACATACACTCGCATGTCTTGCAACTAATGTGAGTTTTAGTGAGGTATAAAACTTCATATTAAAGTAAATAAATACATTTGTGAGCATATACCTCTTACCTACCTAAAATGTAGGATACATATTTTATGTAAGTATAAACGAGTTGTGTATTTTCACAATGCATTTAGTTAGCGCATAATATGAACTGGATTCTAAAGAGAAATTGAGTTAGGTTTCCCAACGCCATATGTTAATGATTGTGGGAGACGTAGAGGGTTTTTCTTGGAAAAGAGCTCGTGGGGGATATTAAAATAACGAGCACATGAATGATATGATGAAAGAAGGAATGAGAAATGACGCAAAGGATTCCTATATTTATTATACATGGTACACATACAATAATACACACTGTACAACTCTGTATGTACCATAGATATTATTAATATTTATAAGTATAAATATTATAACACAATATTTGTACAATGTGCAAGAAGTATTGTCCTGCACCGAGGTATTCGCAAAGGCCATTATGATGCAGATGTATAGAGAAAAGATGAGGGCATATAGTGAGAAATGATGACATTAGAAGGATCCTCAGCAGATGCACTCAACTACCTTGAAGGAAAAGAGTCCAAAGGGACCAGACGTGGCCAGAAGAGACAAAGGGAAAAGAAGAATATGGAAAAAAGGGAAAAGTGGTGGGGAGTTTGGGCACTTCTGAAGATCCGTCCCCCACACTCTTGTTCTTTATGGCCTTCTCCCATCATTTATTTAGAGTCTGAGGGTGTATGAGGGCTTCATCTATATTAAACTCACTCTTATCCCAGACCACCCAACTTTTGTTTGATAATCTCCATTCAAATTGAATGAGGGGGTAATGGGGGAGAGGAGCAGTTTTCTCCCATTAACGACTCCTAACCCCACATCCCTTCAATTATTCAACGCATCTCACCCAAAGTGAACCAAGATGATTAAAATGTAACTTCTGGCACTCCCGCCCATGTAGAGAACCTTCGTCTCTCCCCAAATTGGATGGATTGGATAAATGAAAAGGAGGAATTTATGGGAATCCGGAACTCTCGTTCAGCTCAGAACATAAATTACAGCTGCTCTTTCTCTTAACCCCCGGAAAGCGGTTCGGAATTGTCTGCTGGGCCGAATGGGTAATTTCCACAATCAAAAGAGTATAGCACGCCGCTCGGCTTACCTGCACCCAATGAAGAGCTGAAATGAAAGAAAATAGATATATAAATATCATATTAAGGCCCAAGATGAGATTTTTTGAGGAATCAAGTTGAATTACCGGCAATCTGGTCAAGGAGAGCGAAGTTGGCAGGGGATTTGAAATATCCGTCGGCGTTCGCATTGAGGAACCCTGGAGGAATTTAAGAGAAGAAAAAGTGAAATATGGGGCTCATAATCGTCATACGCTACCCTGCCCCTTATTTCTTTCTATTCCATTTCTCATGATGGATCTCTGCGTAGAATGGCGAGGAGGTCCTTAAGGATAATCCCGCTCCTCCCGAGCCTCGAAAAGCGATCCATTCTAATAGGCAGCTGAGGGGAATGACAGGTCCCTACTCAAATAAATGGCTCTAATTGCTTAGACGTTCTCCTTGACAAATCACCTATGAAATACTTCCCGCCTTCCTCCCGATCGATTACTCCTCTCTTCATTGATCCCATGATTGAATTTATAATTCCCCGGGACAAATATTCAATTTGGGCTGAGTCATTATAAGTAAATAAATAACATTGGGGGTTCTTCCGAATTCAATATTTGGATTATAAAAGGAGATATAAAGTGCCAAATCCCCAGAGCAAACATATATAGTCAACACTTTGATGGGCTTACTATCCACTCTGCTTACGTGTCTTTGTGTGCTCCTAGTGGTATATCGTGTTTTTCTGGAGAGAAAGGAGCAGCTAATCCACCTCATGTGAGCCAACACGAGGTTGGAAATGAAAAACGGAAATGAAATCTGGGAGAGTTTTGGCATAGTAATAATCTACTTTACGTAGTTCCTGCTTAGCCCAACGGCGGATGTCAACCCGACTGATGATCAAAAAACAGATCACGAAGAGAGGAGGGATTTAAACTTTCCCCGGTCTCCTCATCGAAAATGTCACTCAATTTGCCGAGGCTCCTCGGGAATTTCTGCGGCGTTCCTCCCATCACTTCCATGTTTATTCTCCCTACACCCAATTTGTACGCCGGTGGTTATAACACTTATAAACTTATGTTCTACCTTACTTTAGTCAATGTTAGTTACCAGAACTCGCAGAATGCGAGATTGAAGAATGCCTGAGTTCATAAAGATAATTATATTCAGCTTAATGAGGGCGAGAGAGTTACCTAAAATCCCGAGCCGGTAATTCATGGTGATGACGAGGATGTTCCCCTGGCTCGCCAGCATTGATGGGTCGTATGGATGGCCCGCGCCGTACGAGAACTCCTCCCCATGGACGAAGACGAGGACTGGGAGGAGGTGGGAAGTTTTCCCGGCTGCCACTGAAAGAAAAATATGAATCCAATCAATTAATTATGTAATTCCTTATAAAAACTTTTCGCAATGAGGATCTCCCCAATTAATGAGGCCAATGGGTCGAGAGATGATAAATCCTCTTTTGAAAGGAGATGAGTCCCGACTCAGGGTTTCTAATTATTTTTTCCCTTGAGAGGGAATGGGAAGAATGGGGGAAACTTCCAAAGTGGAGAACAAGGGAAGAAATAAGATGAATTAACGTCTCTACATCTTGATGCATTAATGGTCCTATTAGCCTCCCGAGCTAACTATCCTATTAGACTCATAGACCTTCTTTCCCTTTGGTCTGGAAAAAAGTCGCTTTCAACATCTCTCCATTTACCCTTTTAGAAACCAAGTTTTTCTAGGAGAAAAACGGTCTTAATGAGTTGAAACCTCTCCGACTTTTCATCCTTTAACTCCCAGTTAACGAATTTCCCTCTGCATCGCGATGGAGGAAAGGTGAAGCATGGTAAGCTCATTAGCCTACGATAAAGGAAGTTAGACGGAGCATCGATTATAAAAATATACGCTCCTTTTCGTCCCTCTCTTGATGAGCCCTGTAACGTTGTGCACTTTGCGAACATTGCGTCCCTAACATTATACGTTAATTAATTTTTAATTAACTTTACAAACCTCTCCGTCCTCATCCGGTCCCTTAAGACGCGAACTTTGACTCTTGGGAGGGGTCGGGTTGGGGAAGTTTGCTGTGGAATTCTCTCTAGAATAATGAGGGAATTGAAGAAAGAAGAGTCCCAAGACGAAAAAGTAGACGAAACATTCTCAAAACTTTTCTCATTCTCATCATTATATGCTCCTTATTATCAACTTTACGTATTTCATCATATAATATTAATCACATCCATAAATGTATACCATATTCTATTTGGCTGGCATGTTCATGTATTATTTTAATATAAATATATCGTAGTTACTTATGTATAATAATTTTAAGAGGATTGTAACTCTTGGTTTAAAGGCTCTAGTGACTCATATTCCTTTTCTACATGGACCAAATTATCTCATTTCATTACCAGATTATAAATTACACTTTTCATCTCCTAATTCCACTTAATTCATTAAAAACTCAAAGTTGTGATACTCCACAATTACTTTTATCGATTCAAGAGAAAGTTGAAGAAAATGTTCAAGTCTTCATTGCGGACAAATTGGCCTTGAGAGTTAAAGACAAAGATAGGAAAGCCATCATATCATCCGGGCTGTGCAGATGTTTGAACAATTGCATTGGGAGATGGTTAAAGCGATTTTATGCGTAACTTATAGACCCTATGCGAAAGAAGTTAAAATTTAATTTAAGTGCTTTAAAGGACCATGTGAAAACTTTGAGACCTCTTTAGAAACATAAACAGAGAAACATGAGAAAGACTCAAAATTACTTTTCTTTTGTCTTTTTTTATTAATTCACAAACACAGGAGTTGAAACATTTCACCTTTGGGAAGGAGATTGTTAAGGCAAGTTTTGAATTTTGAGTGGAGCTGTTAAAACGAACTACCAAACTCAAATACAATTTGAATGTAAGTTTAAAAGTAAATGTCGAATATGGTTCTGTAAAGGGCAAGATTTGAAAAAAGATATTCCCTTCTTCTTCTTTATCCATTGGAATAAAAGAGAGCAAAGCTCGTTTTTTTACTCCTCCACGTTTTATTCATCTCGCTCAAGTTTTCCGTTGTCAATGGGCATTAATGGCCGCGAGAAGGCTGCGAAAGAGAAAATGGAAGAGGAGTAATGATCCCATTATTTTCCCCCATCTCTTCATTTGAATGAGATACATTAGACATTCCTTCAACCTGCCTTCGCTCGCTCCACTCCCTCCAATTATTCTTTCCTCATCTCCTTTATTCGGGGGAGAACGAGCGGATTTTGAAGGTCTTTTGTTGGAAATTAATTATCATCTCCCGGTTCTTCTCAGACGACTTCATAATCTTGGGAAGTGTGGACGGATGTTGACAGAGTTCCCATTCTCTCCCCATTCCTTCATTTCGGCGAGCCAGTCGACCAAGTTTGGGAAGGGAGACGAACAGAGAGTGAGGAAGAAACTGAAAGGAGAGCAATGACGTGAAATAAAAGTCTTATTTGAGAATTCCCTCTCGTTTCCTCTTCGACCAAATGGAGGAGTATCGACGGAAGGAACCACTTTGCGATGGAATTATCCTTCTGAGAAGTTCCTCATCCCTTCCAGTTTATTACATACTTTCTCAAATTCCTTCTCCTACTCTTTGAACGGCGAACACAATACGAGAGAATCTTTCCTAACGAACAACACGCAGATCGCAATGTCTTCTGCTTGTAAACAGAGATTCCTATTATTTCCACAAAAGAACCATTTGCCAAAGCAGTAACTTATGCTTAACTCTAATTCTCATATAAGAGTCTATTAAATAACACAGTTGATATTACTGTGATCAACCTATTAAGCATATACGACTTATTTTTATTCATTCTAAACTCATAAAATCTCTAGTATTCATACTTTTAATATTTATCATTCGTGTCATCTAATAATACCTAAATAATAATACATTCATAAATGGTATACATAGGTATTTGACTTGGCATATCAGCAGCCTTCTACATATTAAGGTTGGCTTCTATAATATTTTTATTATATACATACATATTATATATTTATTTATCATTAAGTTTTATGTCCCAATTTTTATCTTTTTACGCCTCATGTATAGCTGTAGATCTCAAATTTTAAAAGTATAAATCTTGAAATGCAATCTTGTCTAAAGAAATATATTGCATGCCTGAAGTATTATGCTTGTAATATGTATCTGTACTTATGTACCATACATAAATACATTATATAGGTAGTTATAATACATATAAATATTATATGTGTACATATTATGGATTTATTTTTTCGTTCATAAGAAAAGACCAAGTAAAGAAGATAACTATAAAATGTAGGATTTGATAAACTCGATTTGTATTGTAAGTCATAATAGAAGACCTTCTTTTGAAATGGAGAGGTGTCAAATATAAATTTCCTCATTTCAAAATGATTAGCATCATTTCCTTCACTTTTATCATTTTTCCTCTTGAGCACGAATGCATTGTTCAATAAAAGGTGAGTTTAAGGAGACGCATGGTGAGGAATTTTCCTAGCTCTCATCCCTCACCCTCTCGATCATGTCCCAAACATGGGAGGAATTTGAAAGAAAGCCCGGCCTCACAATGGATCTTTCACGGGATTATTCCCAAACTGCGGAATTTCCCCATCGTTTTTAAACATCGTATGACATGAGGGAAAGCGATACAGAGAGTGTGGATTGAGGAGGACAATGGGGAGTCAATGGCTCTCTCCCAATTCGGGCGAAGAAGAAGCGGAAATGTGTCGCGGCGAGGGCGTGGTCCTGAGATCTCCTTCCTCAGTTTCAATTCGCTCCCCATTCATTACTTTTGGCTCCAAATCAAAATCGAATTTCTCATTTGCATCTCCACTGCACTTCTTCGGGTCAAGGGAGGGAGGGAGGTTCTTTGTTTTCATTAGGGAAGAAGATGGGAGTTGGGAAGTTCCTGGCCCAGGCCCAGGACTCTCTCAATCCTCTTTAATCGCACAAAGACCTTTGTCTTAATTAAGATTCCTAATTAGCCGTCTTCGTTTAACTGTTTGTGACGAAGCCCTCGAGGCTACAAGTCACAATCTCCATACCATTACAGATGATGAGGAGTAAGATGTTCCAGGAGTGATACATAATTTAATTAATCAATGCATGATGGGCGCGAATGAGGAGAATAATTGAGCTCAACTCAACATAGGACAGGGAGAGGAGGGAGAAAGCGAAGCGGAATGAACCTTAAGTATATAACTTGGCTTAATGCCCGGGATTCGGATAATATAAAATAATAATAAACTGTTATGGATGTTTCGGAATGGTTGAGTGGCTATCTCCCTCCCCTATCTCTCCCTTCCATTGAGCAATCAATTAGGGGGTCCTATAAACCCAAAACGAAAGATAATATTTACATTTTGGAAGGGAGTGAAATTTTGGTTTCTCCATACAAAGGTGGGTGTGTGGAGGATCACAGTATAGCAATTCCCTTCATTTTAAATGATCCAGAATAAGGCCGGCCGGGGTCCCTCAATTCTCCCACACACAACTCACTAAACTCTCCCCAATAATCAACGACTGTCACAAGTCGGATCAACCTGCCTTGTATATCGCAAATTAAATGAAAGCCGAGGCTTGGGCTAAATATATTGAATTTAGTTCTCGCCGTAGGAAAGGAACTTGATCATTCCACGAGATCCAAAGTTTTGACGGAACCTAATCGAGTCAAATGTATGTGGGATTTGGGGCGGATCGATGGGGAAAAGCAGATGAAATTCCTCTTGTTTTTGATCTCACCAATAAAAACATTAGGTAATTTGTTTCCGGAGGCTCTTCCAACCTCGCTCAAATTCCTTCGCAGAGGAAATGAAGTTTGCCGATGGGTCAGGCGAATGGTGGAGTGTTGAAGGAGCAAATGTCAACGTTCTCCTCCCCCCGGTCATTTCTCATCTCTCCCTTATTCTCACTCCGAGTGGGGAAATCTTGCCTCAAATTGGATTTCCTTCCTCATCCTCCCGTCATGATTTTTCAAATGCTCCACTCCCAGGCCCACATCCAAGTCCTGAGGTATTTCTGACAAACCCGCAGGTTAACTCAACTCCCCAATTCAGTCCGGGTCCTTCGGGCATGAATTATTTATGTTTGATAGAGAGCTAAAAGTAAGAATGCGGAGAGAAAGATGCAAGAAAATTTTATACATAACATACCTATTAAGTAGGTATATGAATATATACAATAGTATGGTAGTATGTTATCTGTATGTCTGTAAGTAAATAGTAACTATGAAGTATTTGTGTTAGATAGCTTCGCAAATTAGCCTTAGTTTGAAAAGGGAAAGTTTCGAGCCGGGTCTTGAAAGTGGTAAAGTAGATTCCTCTCACTCTTAGCTAATTCCATTAAAAGTCTTTTCCAAGTTCTGACCTTGTGGAGGTGATGTGGGGGCGGGTCTCTTTGTTCTAAAACATACCCCACCAAAGGGATTTTTCGAGTCTTCGGCCCAAAGATAAATCAATAGAGAATTATCTTTGTAAACTTTACCTATAAAGTGGGGCGGAGGACGCTGTATAAAATTCCAGCTTCGTTTTGTGGGTCTAAAGAGGTGATCCATCCTTCTGCCACCATAAAATCCCCTTCATGAAAATCTAATTTACTCAGAGAGCTCCTCCACTCACTCACCTATGGAAGGGGTTCCTTTTTAATAGTATGCATGATATGCAGGAAAAGTGTGGACGAATATTATATGGAATGGAATGGACTAACCGACTCACGGAGAAACTTCCATACTTAAATTCCCATAAAGCGACTCCATGAGAGCCAACAAGGGGAAATTCATTTCCTCGCAGAGGATCCTTTAATTCATTCTCGTCTCCGACGTAGCATTTTTCCTTCAAGTTTTTATATTTTTAAGGAAATGGCCTGGCCCATATTCTATGTGTGTAAAATGTGCCACGAGCACAAACTTACATGACGTTTTGTATATCAATATGCACGGCATACGCTGGTTTAAATTGGGAAAGGGATAATAATTATATTTACTACTACAAAGTAAGTAGTGTGTGTTATACAAATAGATAGTGTATAAATAATGTACATATAAAGTTAAAATGTATGATATATGAGACAAGAGAATTCAAATGGATATGAGTATATCTCAGAGATAATAATTTAAAAATAATTCCAAACAGACGTGAGTCCATGACAAGGTATCTTGTACCATTTGCCAAGGACGGAGCTGAATTTGGAATCGAGAAAAGAAGAGATATTGGAAATACTAAAGAGAATTGGAGGGAAAGTGTATTTGTGAGAGAGTTGAAATCAATTTGTACGAATGAACTGTACCTCCTTTTGAGCCATGTAGAAGGCCGTCAGGTTCAATCATCTCTCGTGTCAATGTCACATTCATAAGAGGGTACGTGAGGTTCGTTTGTCATAGCCTTTAATATCCTCCCTCTCACCTCCTGTCTCCTCTGTCTCTCTCAGTCCCTGGCGGACGGAAGAACGTGCCGATACTGGCCGAATCGACCATCATCTCTCCACTCCAAACCCCTATTTATTTATGCTTATCCTTCAAGGAGAATTCGAAGAACTCGGGTTATTGGGAAATATCCATGGTGAAGGATCCCGGGTCTCTTTCCCCATCACTTCCCCCAGACCCTTTTTGATCTTTAGGAGTTCCGGGAGCTTTCCACCCTTCCAACTTTCATAAACTCAAAAATGGGGAAGCCATAAAGGGGGGAAGACATAAAGTACTTGGCTTTTTACTCTTACAAGCCCGCTCGCGGATCTCCTTAAACCCTCTAATTGAATTTAAACCGCTCAATCCAATATGAAGGTATGATGAGAGGAGGAAATTTTGGTCGGGATGAGGAAAAACGAAGAGGCCTGGAAGGGACAAAGGAATCAATAAGGGCTCAAAAGCCTCATTTCTTTCACACGTAAGAATAAACTTTTATGCTTCCTTGCCTTGATGAGTGGAAATTTGAATTTGAAAGCGTCCATTTTTGGGTCCTAGTGGAAGGAGACACTATCCCTTAAAAGGCCTTCACACTCGTGGTGTGTCTTAGGAGAGATAGGAGGGATTTCAATCAACCTTGATTGTTCCTTTGAATAGACTCCATTGCTTAGGGCTGCGGGGGAAACCCCTCTTCGAATTCCAAATCAGGAGGAATAATGTGGAATTTCTCTCAACTTGTCCTATGGCGGATTCTTACCAACTTTCTCATCGACTCCGGGTAGGGAAAATCAATTACAGATTCAGTGTATGCGACGAGACGTCTCCGAGTCTTTTTCCCACTTCCCAGGTACGCTTGGTATCGGCAGCTTTTCATTCCTTCCGATTCAATTTCCCCTCTTAAGAACAACCCTCATGTCGTTATTCCTATACTTCTGATGCCAAGGTTGGTTTATTCCTATGCTGATGGTGTGAAGTTGGTTTTATTCCTGAGAATCCACATTTCTTTTAACTTGAGGTTGAGGGAGGACCGGGGAAAATTTATGAAAAGCCTTATTAAATATGATTATTAGTGTGCGTGCGATAGTGGGGAGGAACTCCGTTTAATTAATGATGTAAGTATCCGATGGAGAGACAATTTCCTGGAGAAGAACCTAAACTATATATATGGGGAACCTATACTCTCGGGGAGGAAGTGCTTTGTGCGGCCGGGAACCGGGAACTTCCATCATTTTCTTATGCCCGGCATTTTCATAATGGCCCACTCAATTCTCCTTGGGGCAGTAGTGGAGGAAAAGATGTTCGCTGTGCGGAGTGTTCGCAGGAGATTATGGAGGGAAAGATGAGATGTGGCCATAACCTCATGAAAAATGCAAAGTGGGAGAGGAATTACATCTGAATAATTTCCCCATTTAACTCCCTCATTCTCCCATTGAAGAATTGCGTCTTCGAATGGGGCGAATCCGAATGATTCAAAATGGAGGGACCGAGACTATTTACGGAAAACTTTTCTCTTTCCGCAGAGAGAGGATCTTTCAATTTGGGGATTTATCGGAACTTTTGGCCAAGCGCCCGGTTCCGGTTTCAACCCAGGGGATCGGTCGGAGGAGGTCAATGAATTCACTCCGCTTCTCCATTACGTATTCCCTTTTCTTTCCTCAACTCCCGCTGCGACAGGGGATAATTGTGCGGCCATCAGGTGGAAGGTTTGAATCCCATTCCCACATTGCACCATTTTATCAAAGAATTTTGGGTTTAAAAAGAAGAATTGAAATTAAATTGTTGTGGTTCCTGCGGGTGATTGGGTAGGATTCCAGTAAAGAATCTTTAAATAACCCTTTGGTTTTATTATGCTACTTTATTCAACAATTATGCAATGTCTATGGAATAATTACCATTTGGGCTTATTTTACTTGAGTGATTTGAAAGCGAGAAATGAAGGGAAGTCATTTAATATGGATTTATCGATTTCTCAATTCTTTTCACCCAAACCGAAATGGTGATGAGTCTGAGACGAGAATTGGAAATGCAAATTACATGAAATATCGCTCTTTGTAATGCCGAGGATTTGGTTCTTAAGTCCTTTCCCATCTTAATTTACAGCGGACTTCCTCCTCTAATTTACGTCCCTGTCCAAATAATCTCCAGTGTCAGAGGGGAAGGAGAATGTGTCAAATTGAGGAGAGGACGATGGTCATTGTGCTTTTAAATTGCTTTCCGCTTGCCCAACGGGCAATTCAGGTTTCTTTCTATTGTTCCATTCCCTTTCTCCACGCACAACTGATTTCTAATTTATTCCCTTTAACAATTTCCGAATCTTCGGAGGCGTGAGAGCAATTCTTTAATTTCCTCACATTCACGTCCGCAGAGAACCCGCGCTATCCGATTTTCAACTAAAAGCCATGTAGTCAATCCCAAGCTGTTGTTCACCAAATACTTCCTCTCCCTGTTCTCGACATTCATGGGGTTTGAATGGGGGGAAAGGCATTAAAATCCTAAATTTATTCCTCCTAACATTTCTCTCTCGGGCCAACATGTCCTTTGAAGTCACAATCAAGGGAAAGATGAAGACTAAAAGCCTGGAACTTTTACAATCCACAAAAGTCCCTATTTATTGTCTTAAAAGGAAAATTGAATAGATTCTCTTTCTTTTAAACTCTCAAGGAATTCTTCATGGAATTGGAGAGCCTTCGGGAAATGCCGGTTCTTGAGCTGAAGGGCTCTTGTAGGGGAAAACCATTGGTCGACGGCTCTTCAACATCCTGATCGGCAAAATCCTCTGCCGTCTTCAACGCTCTTCACGTCTTCACTCCCGACACCACATATGCTCATAAAGTGACGTGAGAAACGGAGTAAGAACAATCTTGTTGTTTACTCTTCACGTCTTCACTCTCCTTCACTATTTAGATATTATGTACTTTAGAATGAGTAGGCGGACTGAGGGCTTTTTCAAGACTCGCCCTTTTAAATAGGAAATCATAACCTGGGATTAATGAAGGAGAGCGGGAAAATTGTGTCCTATGAGCCACTATGAGGGATGGAGTGAATACAAAAGTGCTGATTTCCATCGGTCTCAACCCCCAATTCTAAACTGATGGTCATTGCCGGGCGATAAGGGGCGATAAAGAAGGTTGAGGGAACGAAGAGGTCTCCTAATGGACGTGGACATGACTTAAAGTGGGCATTTTCCTCCCAATTTCCTACCCGTTCACCCTCGTAAAAATTGGCCCTCGCGGTCCTCATTTTCATTATATTCCACCAAGATCAAATATTTTATGAAGTTCCTCCTCCTTGAGGCTCTTTAATGAGGAGTTTGAGGGGAAGGAAGAGAGACAAGAAGGAGTGGACACATCGTTTCCTCATCCCCCTCTTCCCGCAGGGCTCCCGAGAAAGGTCGGGGAGTTGAATGGAGCTCGGAGACCGACTTTATGCTCTTATAAATCATGTCTTGCTGAGCATTAAAAACTGCCCAGGAATTATTACTCCCTTCGCCCTCTTTCCTTCAAATGGCCCTCGGGAAAGTTCTAATTGCAAATTGCTTTACACTAATTTATAGAACAATAATGTTACCTCAACCTTCTTTTATTAGCCTAATAAAAATTAAAAATTAATATTTGATTCTGAATTTTCCTATGCACAATATTGAAGAATTTGTGTATATTATATTCTATAAATACTATACATAATATATAAAAGGTCAATGGTTAAAATGAGATTAATATAGTCGAAACATAAATTAATTAATTTCTTTAAGATTCAAGTTGTTTGCAATATAAAAGAATTTTTCGACTCTGGTGTATTGAGTTCCCACTTTGTATTTTTGTATGCTTGGCGTATAAAGGAGAATTGTGGTTTTCTTTGAACAAAATGGTTTTTGATGATTTCATCGACTTTCTTCTACAGCTTCATTTTTATAGAGCTCAAATATCTCCTGAACGATGTTATAACGTTATGGAGTGAATAAATGGAGAAAGTTGACTGATATATTAAATTTAAAGGGAACAATAAACCCGGGGTCTATTGTACAATAACGATAAAAAAATTGACAGTTTTGGGGTTTGGGGTATATGGGGAATTTGAATGGCGGTGAGTGTTTTGGATTGAGCAGTTCCCACGAAATGATTTAAGGTCGAGGAATTATGAAATAAGACTCTGCGTCTTCAGATTCCCCTGCCAAGTGTATTGTAGGGAAATGTATTTGTATTCATTCTCACGCTCAGACAAATAGAATAGGGCTACCAGACAGATAAGGCCGAAATATATTGGGGAAATATATCAAAAAGATTTCTCTGGGAGTCTCTTTATACCGTTTAGGGGCTCTGCATGCGGAGGGCTCCTCCATGTGATACATCATTGATTTGGTACAATGGGAAAATGGCGAATTGGCGAATAAAAGGTTAGCCCTTTTCGACATACTCCATTTAATCTTCTCCTTTCTCCACCTCATAGCTGAAGAAGTGCCATTACTCACGATTAGGCACATTCTTCCCTGCCAGTTTATAATGTTATTTTGCAAATGCTTGGCCGCCGTCATTACTCACACACTCCCCGCCGGAGAAGAGATTCTAGGTAAAACAATTAAGGGCGAGACTTCATTACTAAATATGAGATCTTTGATAATGAGACGCGGGAATTTGAGAACTCTCCAAATTCCCCGTTTCCTATTAGAATTTCCCAATTTCCCAATCCTCTTATTTTGGGCCTAAGCATTTTTCCTTGTTATTTTCCAAGATAACTAATAACAGCCTTTCTAAAGGTAAAGAGATAAGGGCCCAGCTGAGCTCTCTCCAATTAAACCTAGAAGTTCTCACAACTTAATATGCTCAACGAATCCTTTCCTCTCCAATTCGGGATTCAATTACTCATTGCGATGGCGGATAAAAAATCCCATATATCCAAATACTAACTACATCAATAAATACTTGGCACTGCGATATGCTTCGTTTTTTAAAACATGGTTTGATTGCGTTATAAAGAGTTATAAGGGATACTAGATTATATTTATTTCTAAAAGTAAGTGTGTAATTCCTTTCGTGTGTATTAAATAAATATAAAAGTAGCAAGTTATTTACTTACTCTTATATATAATGCATACTATGTAAGTATACTATACACAAAATCTTTTAAAAAGGTTAGTAGTTATTTACTTTTAGTCAGACGGTAATTAATATAAGAAAAAATTTTAATTTTAAGTCTTTGTAATGCTTATAAGAATGGATAAACATAAAAGGATTTATAAAGTATAAATTTGATCTCACAATAGTAGAAACACGAAAAAAAGTGAAGTCGGCATTAAATGTAGAGAGGAGGAGTGAAAGTAACATTATGCGGAATTAAGTCGGTTATTCGAGGTTTTCATCCCATTTTCCATTGGGGTTTATGCCCTTTTAAAAATCACTTTGAGATTAATCGCTCGTATTTATTTGCTTGGTCCTGAGCGCCGTGGTCCGCCTGGGCCAAAATTTGAGCCCCCACTAACGCATTATACATATTTCATAGTTAAGACCCCGCAAGGGGAAATTCGTGAGAATTAAAAGTTTCTTAAAACAATGTCGATGGAAGGAAAATTGAGGAAAGAATTCTCCGAACGACTTGAGTCATGTCCTCCTTACAATCTTCATTCCCTTAATTTAATGTTCGAGGGAAAAGTTTGGGCGAAAGTTGGACGCAGACGATGAGGATAAATATTCATCAGATTCCTTCTTTATGAACTTTCCCTCTCCCTCAATGTTCCTATACATCTTCCCTCGGTATTCGGAGGGATTCGAAGAAACTCCTTCAATCTCTCAAGAAAGTCCTTGGAGTTTCCGCTATGAGAGGAAGGATGTACTAAGCCAGAGATCACTCCAAACAAACGGAATAATCCTTTTATTATTATCTCTCTGTCACTAATAAGCTTAATAAACTCTCCCATTCGAAGGCTGACGGCGATGAAAAATTTCTTTACTTCAGCAGATTGGAACGCGAATTTCCTCTTGAATTATTTTCAATATTGAAATACTCGCTCCAGATCTAAACTTAACTTTCTGTAACTAAATCCTTTTACTCACGAATGTTCACATTTCCTTACTCTGAGAGAAATAAAATATAAATATCTTATCGCGTCAGTAAAAATGTTTCCTTTGAATAAAAAAGCTTAATTCCATCTAAAGCTTATCCTCGAGAAATTCTTAAATAAAAATTAAGTATAAATATTAAGCATTAGTTAGGCTATGTTATATCCAAATTCAAATTTTATATCCGTATTATTGTTATTGTCGTTTAAAAAGCAGATTTCAATCATTTCTTTATAAAAAATTGCGGTTAAAATTCCATTGAAGCACGCATTACAGTGACCCATTGAAGGGTAATGTAATGATCTGATGATTTACTTTGGACCTTGAAAAGTTATTAAACGATGCTCTTGAGCATAGTGGAGATATAAAAATAAATCCCTACTTCCCCCGAGTAGTTGGTTAAAAGAGGAGCTCAAGGCCTGAAAAGCTCTCCCATCTTCAAAGACCTTCTTTCTCTCAAAGTCTCGATGGTGATGGTCGTCGTTGTGGAGGCGGCTCTCTTCACCGATTCCCCGATTACCTCCATCTTCCCCTGGATATCTCCTAAGGAGGGGAGTGGTCCTTGAGACATTCCTCCGGAGTCTTTATTGGAGAGACAGATAGTCTCGGTCCATTGGCTCCTGAAATCTCCGGAAAAGGGAAAATGGAAAGTTGAGGAGCCTTTTGGGGAAACCTTTTAGAAGCACTCACCGGCACGGGAGGAGTTCGCTTTTCTTAGGGAAATCCGACCACTTGCTCCACTACGGAGCCGAGGTGGGGACCAAAAAAAGCATCTTCTATTGTTTGTTGCTTCGGCCAATCTTTATCTTTGCCCTCATCATATTTTACGGACGAGCACTTAACCGCCTGCTAAAACTTTCAAACTCTATTCTCTAACGCGTAAAGGAAAACGTTCCTACTTATTCTGCGCGCTCATAAGTACAAAACGTAGTGGGAAAATTCAACATCTTCGTATAATGAGTTCTCCATTCTGCTAAATATCAGTATCGTTACAATACATATTTATATCGTTGATATCTACAGACTACAGACCCTACTTGCCTGCATAGTTAAACATTGTCTGCTATTACAAATATAATACTGGTACAATAAGGCAGCCAATAGTTTGCAAACAATTTGATTTCTTCTAATATGATTTCTTCTTTCTTCTTTATATCTTATATTTAAAAGATTTTAAAAATACATACAAATTATAGGAAGAATTTATCGAGGAATATTATTTATTGAAAGGATGTATAAATTGCATAATAAAAGAGAAATAATTTGATTTGACTTCCTCGTATCTCTCAAATTTATTACCTTTGGTCCCAATCTCCCAATCATTAGAGTTAGGGGAAGTTTTAATGGGTGTCAAGTGGATTCTAGTTTCCAGCTCCCCATGAGATCTTGAACATTTCCCATGAGGGAACTTTTATTTCACAATTTGGCTTCTTTGTGGAGTTGAGAGATCGGTTGGAGAAAGGGGGAGCTTTGAGTTTATTGAAGTTCTTCTGACTCTATCGAGTATGTAGATTGTAATATATTGAAAGTGAGCCCGGGTAAAATGTAAGTACTAGAGGAAGTAAGGTTATACCTACTACTTAAGCCCCTATATTATATTACTATTTACACATTATTCCTTCAAAGAACTTCATTTGACTTCATTTCTCGACTTTCAAGACGAGTTGATAGGGAATGTTAGTCATACTCCGTTTTATTCTCTTTTTACAGGAATTCGGTCTTGGACTTATGAAGAGTCTGTAAAAAACAGATGTGAGAGAATCCGAAAAGGAACTCGGATGAATTGTAAATCGTTTGCATTTCTCCACTTCCATTCCCGACGTGGATAGAGGAAGAAGGCAGTAAATAATTTCTCTTTCGCTGACCTTTCCTTGGTTGGCGGCTACGCAAGGTCTTTCCCATTTCCATCTCCCTTCAGTAGATGAGATAGTGTGACATGGGAGAGGCGGTCTTCTTTACTGCTCCTCTTCCTCCCCCATAAATGCCTTAGCGGTGGAATAAAAATGAAGAGGTTACGACGACACGGTCCTTTCAGCCGCCTACCTCAGATTAAACAAGTAAATCTTGGGAAGGACAGGGGATGATTACAGAGAAATGGCCCTTCGTCCTCCTCCACCTGCTCCTCCCGCCAAAAGAATTATAATTCCCACTCGGGATTAGAAATTTGGGGAGGGGATTGATTAAGACATAAATTAAAGAGAATTGAACTCATTCTCCTCCGGAATGAGGGAGCGTATAAAAGATGCGGAAATTGCAGCTTCGCTCCTAAAAGAGAATAAGTTGTGTGGAGCGCGAAAAGTTGTTAAATCTCTTCTTGGTGGGAGAAGAAAAGAAATCCCATTTCATTTCATTTGGCGAAGGAGACCGTGAAGAAGGAGATTTGAGTGAGAACCGTCCGCTCCGCCGCCACTCAAAATTGGATAATAAATGAGAGGAAGGGCTCATAATCCGCACATAATGAAAGGCTTTGATATCACTTCATATACCGACTGGTAATTAATCCCCAAATGGCTCCAAACCCAAAAAACTCTCCACTCAGATTTCACTTTCTCCCTTCCGGCCGGCGTTGTGGTAAGTTGAGGAAGGGTTTAATGAAGAGATCCAAGGAGCGCGTCGTGCGATTCGCGAACTTGCTAAATAATTGAAGACCCTCCAACTTCATTGTCTCCCACTTGAGTCGATGATGAAGTTTATACTTCAATGGTCTGACACTTGAAACTCCCCGACTCCACTTCTCAATGGGAGGACAAAGGGAGTATTTCAAAGCGGGCTTTCGGCCCTCTCCACACGTTTTCATCGCATTCCTTAATTCGGATCATTTAAGTTTCCGCCTCAATTACTTTATTAATTCCTAATAGGATGCGGAAGGGGCGCACAAATCATTTCCTTCGAACCCTTCACCAGATTCTCCGACTGTCCATAACAACTTATTCGCTACATTTGACTCCTTCCCTTAACTGCTTTCATACTCTGGAATATCGATACAAGCTCATGGCACAGGGATTATTTACATTTTTATTAACACTCCTAATTACCATCTTCTCACTGTGCATTGTGCTGCAGAGCAATTTAAAATATGGAAATAACTGGAAGTCCCAATAAGAGATATTCGCAATTGAGAAGCGGATGTCGACCCCAATTCACTTTAAAAGAAATGTCATTTATTTCTTTTTGTATTTATTTAAAAAGCATTATTAAATTGACATTTCATTATTTATTATGTATGCATGTGCATATTTCCTTGTATTTATTTGGAACCATTAGTCTCTCATGATGTATGTGGCCGGATTAATGAGAAATGCATTATGAAAATGATAATACAATTTTGCATTTACATTTTAGGTCGATGAGAGAAATGAGATTAGCGGAGCTAAATGGCTGCCAAAAAGGATAAAAGAAACATCCCGACTATTTAATAATGGATGTGTAATCAAGATGAGAAATGGAGAGTAGGGCGAGTGAAAGGGATATAATACCTATTGGACCTTATGTGACTTTTGTGTCTTCCCCATATAAGATATAACTATTATGCTATATTAAATTCCCTAAAGAAAAAACATGTCATTGAGTACAAAGGGGGATTTGGAAGTTCCAAAATAATGGGCCAGGTATCGGATTTCTTTAATATTACAAACATTTTCATAAAAGGTTGAGAGGAAAATAAGAATAAAAAGCCAAAAACTGTCTGAAATGCTAATTTAATAATAATGCTAGCTGAATCTGAATGGGGTTTTATACTGCACAAAATTTTATATAAATCGATGGGAGTCGGCTTAAATGAAATCAAAATATCTTTATATGAAATTCGTGGAGACTTTTAAATTAAAATCCCAAGTTCTGTAAGGAGATTATCATCAATGGGCTTTGAGCCCTGGATAAGTATATCGGCTAATAAAGGGAGTTCAATCATCAGCATTTCTCTTTTTCAATACGGCTACGGAATGTGAATTGAAATGAATTGGGCGTTTTTAAAGAGCTTTTTTCGGTTCAACAGTGAATTTAAATTAGATAAGATCTGCGATTTGCTTACGGAGATTAAAGGGCCTTCCATAGACATAAAGATCCGCTCGAGTGTGCTGTTAAATTATATTAAATAAACCATATATGGGGACACGTGTGTTAGTGGGAGAGCGAAATGGAGATGTGGAGGTTGAACTTTTATGGATCCTCCGATGTAACCCGGGAATAATAGCGGATCCCTGCTATAAAATAACAGCGAGGAAGATAGAGCTGTAAAAGAGCAAATATGGAAGGAGAGAAAAAGTTGGAAGTTCGGAAGGAACCGGAGATTTCGAACGTTCTTCCTGGAGAGAGTTAATGAAAAAAGTTTCTTGGATCCGGGCACCTACTCGCCCCTCCACACACGCTCTTAAAACAAGGCCAATTAAGTCATTGGAAAAATCTCGGGTGTAATTCGATCAATTAGATTAGATTAACTCCCGACCCGCCTTCCTCGTCCCAAATCAATTTGAAGGAAGGGATCGGGTTAAGGGCCAATTAAAGGATTTTGATATCATTTAAAAAACAATTACCAGTCAGTGGGACGTAGATGTTCAAGTAGAGGCAATCCTCGCTCTGATTCCTTAAGAGTGGAATGAGCCGCTTGATTACGTTCAGTCGTCCCTTCGGCATTCCCTTCAACAACGCTGTTTCATTCCCTAAGTCGGGGAGAACTTGAGGACACACGGGTGGCGGGAGGGAATTCATCTTCGTCCCGGTCCATGGAGATCCCGAAACCGGCGGCATGAACCTGAGGGACCCAATGGGCGAAGAAGCGTAGGGAAGGCTGAGGAAGATTTCTACTCCTTCGTAGCCCTTGGGACTGAAGATGAATCCGCGGGTGGACCCCGACTTCGTTGTCACTACCCGGGAACTCCATTGGCGTAGCGAGTACAATTGGAGTGGGGAAAGGACCAAGATGAGGAGGATGAGGCGGAGAACCATTTTATGTCACTTTATCACTCGTCCGTGGCAGAACAATTTCAAAATCATTCTCGATTTTTATGGTTTTATTGGGGTCGTGGAACGCGGAGAGAAAATGGGAAATCTTACCAGTTCAAATAAACCAAGAATAAATAAAGGACTTTCTGGCGAAAGCGGTCAATTTTGAGTGGTGTGGGTTTATTGGTCACTTCTGGGACTAATTTTCCACCGAATCATTAAAAAGGCGTTTCTTGCATGAATTACTTATTTGGGTCCTTTTCTTATTTCTCCCTTTTCTCAGTTTTCTCATTACATTATCCTTTGATTCATATTTCATTTGGGGTGGATCGACCAGTGACAGTTTGAGGTCCGTGATGAATAATTTCTTTTGTTTGATATTAATTTGATGAGATTAGTGATTAGGTATACTAACTTATTTACCAATCAGAACCAGAAGTCCACCTGAGGTTTAATTGAGAATTTACATCATTTAATCACCGTATGACTCGGATTTGATTAAAAATTTATTCCAAAAGTCCTGATTTCAGACGACAGTATTCAGAGTATTAAAATGATTGGATTTCCCTTTGAGCCGACATTCCATGTAAATTCCCAATTCAAAAAGCTTCATTCAAAAACTTTTTTTAGGCAAATTATCCGCAGTAGAAAAACTTTCCTTTCAAAAGTGAGAAACTTCCTTATTATTTTTCTAAGTGCTTGAACTAATTTTTCATCTCGTTACGCGTCAATTTGTTTAATGAATATAACTATTTATTTCTCTAACGAGGAACAAGGAATTCACAAGAATGTATACAATTAAGTGGAGAATTAATTATTAAGGGAATACAAGATCGTATAATTGAGGCAAAGATGACTTCGTGAACAATGCAGCCCTTCTTGTTTTATTAAAAATGAAGAATCTCGTGAACTTTGAGAACACTTATCGAAATGGGCGAAAGAGACAGTGCGAAGAAAGTAAGAAAGAGTTATTTCCTACTCAACAATTTGGCTCCTTCGTGGCGGGTGAATAATTGAAGGGTCGGGGAAGTTGAAGCATTCTTCTTTGGACCGTCCGAACCGGGAGGAATCTTGAGGGAGACTAAATTTCCAACGAGGGAAAGGAATCCGCTGCCATTGAACCGAGCAACTCCAAATCTCAAACTCCCAACATCCAACATCCACTACGATCCCAAAATGCGAGTGGAGTAAAAGCAAAGTAGTGAGAATTTCTCTCATTCTTTCATCTGCTTTCCTCTCTCTCTCTCTCTCTCTCCAATTCTCCCCCTCCTAAATAATCATTCCCAAATTGTCCTCAATAATGATTCCATCCAACTACTATTAGAAAAGTCCATTCTCATGTCATATACTGATATCTATCTCACTCTGTATATTCATTTCGTATATTCCATTCACGTTCTTATTTGAAATAATAAAAATCATATTTTATCGTGTTTTCTTTTAAAGAACATTTTATGCAAAGCGGCACAGAGAAATTCTGATATTTGTACCATAAGGGTTCGTTGAAATTATGAGGATGTCTCAGAACCGACGTTATCAGGTTGGCAATTGGCCAAGGAATAACCTATGAAAGATCCATATGGATCATGTGGTCGTGCATTATAAGGGCTCCTTGTATTTCACTCCACAACTTTCTCACCGTGTCTTTCCTGCAAATAACATGAGTTGGACGGATCTGGGATTTGGAAGGTTGATGGAGGAGGAGATTTCCCTCATCATCTTTTGTCCTCATCATTCGAGGAAGAGGGATGGGATGTCAAGCGAAATGTCCACTGGTCTTGGTCCTTTACTCTGACCAATGGATGAACCCCATTGTTCTTTTTTTGTTGAAAAGTCTTTCGGTTGTTTCCATCTTTACATTTTTTATTTACTTTTAGTTCTTCAATGTCTGATCTGCTTTCAGTATATGTACATGAGGAAAGGATTGGGAAAAAAGAATATTGAATATTGCTTCCTCAATTTATCGTTTCCTTTTCATATGGGTTGAGTCGTTGAGAAGACAGTGAGTGAAAGACTTCAATATTTTCTTTAAGGATTTGTTCCTTCCAATTTGCTCAAATTCGCCACCAACCGCCGGGTAAAACCTTCGACTGAAAAACATGGAGTTTCGGAGTTTGAGTTAAATTTGGAAAATTAGGTCTTTCGTACTGTGAATCAGTGCGTGGTTCATAATTTAGCGGATTATTAATCCCCGGTGACCCACAATCCGCTTTTTTCTCTCTTTGAGAATGAGGGGGGAGTTGGTGAAGTATAAATGGCGAGTTTCGCTGTCGCATCATGTGAATCTCTCGTTGTGCGGTGTGGAAGCGGCGCTCTCAGCCATTTGTTTATTTCATTCAATGCTTCGTTAGTTGACTTTTACACTTAACGGAGGCGTCGGCTCCTTAAAGGCTATACGATAATGCGATATATCTTATCTCTCGGGAAATTCGAAGTTTCTCTCTCCGAACCTCTCCGTTGGCTCTTTGCTCGTAATAAAGTAATCTCTAGAGCCGATCTGCCTCTCCCCGAAAGAGCCACTTTGAGTGAAAGTTATACGTGGTTAAGTGTACAACGTTACGTTGGCCACCCGGCCTAAATGGACAAAGTTTACAAGTTCCTTCGACCGACTCTTTTCGCTTTGCATAAAAGGATCCCACCGGCCCCGCCTCCATTAATAAATTTAATATTATATATAAAACAAGATTTTAAATCTCGGATTGAATTTACTTTAATTAAATTGCTCATGCACAATGAGTCAAAGTTGAGTGCATTAATTCGGCAAACCGGGCGAAACAGCAATAAGCCCAAAAGGCATTAAAAGTCGCTTCATATTAACCAAACTTTGAGAACAATTTTCCAAACTTCAATTTTAGAGGAAATGGGAAAGGAAATATGGCGGGATATAGATCAAACTACCCAAAACTATAAGTTCCAAACGTCTTGAAAGGCCATAAAGCATTCAAAATTTCCGTCCCTACTCCCTGTTTTGACCTTTCCAAGATTGATCCTGAAGAGTAATTCAAAGTTTAAGGAGGCCGCTGGAAGGACAAAGACAAATAGTTTGAGAACTCTCGAGGCAAAACGGGAATCCTCCACATCTGGAGGCATCGAAAGTCAATTGGAAACTCCGACTTGTATTTTCTTATGAACTTCATGGTAATTTCCAAGGCCCGTCCGAGAATTTTGAATAGCAACCAGTGCATCTACAACATGTTATGCAATTTTTTATACTGGGGAATTGTAGTTCTACAAAATGCTAATTTCCTAGAACCTTGCATAAGATTGCCCATGCTCTTCCATTACGCCTTTTAAGATGGACCGAGGTGGCCTGGAAAGGGAATCATTAAAATTAAAGCGGAGAAAGTTGCCCGAGATTTCCCCAGCCTCGTCCGGTCTTCATCCCGCATTCCTACTCACTTTTTGTCTCCGCCGATCGTCGGCGTGCTGTGGGACATTGTAATTCCGAGCAGACCCACCGACCCTCCTCAGATCCCCAGTTCACTAGGGAGAGTTGATATATGGACTCGGGAGAAAAAAATCCTTTTTTCCTCCTCAGTCCTTTAAAGCCGCATTGCATCTGATGGGAGATCTCGAGAGAGGTTACCTACCAGTCTAAACTTGCGTCATATAAAAGTCGGATGGGGAAAAATTGAAAATCAAGCCAGTCATTTCTTGGAAGTTAGGGCTATGGGGATTCCTACTGGGCGCCCGCCATGGCCCTTCTCCCTTCAAACCTAGGCGGGCGAAGGGTTCTTAATTCGAACAAGAATTGAAACTCAATTCGCGAATTTGAGCCAAAGTTATCCGAAGGACACGTTTCTCCTCAGTCAACATCTCACTCTCCTCCCGCAGTCACCGGATGAATGGGAAATGCAATTGGCAAACAGAGGAGGAGGAAAAAATTCCAATCAGCCTTATTTGTCTCTTTGAGGGGAGAATGACGGGAGCAGGGCGGCTTCCATTCAATCCATTCAATTACGAACGACTCCTCGGAGAAACCCGGAGAAAGGAAGGATCAATCCCAACCGATTCCTCCACTCTCTTAGTCATCTTAACCAAAACGGCTTTAGCGGAGTGTTAGAGGAGGAGGAAAATAAGAGCGGCTTTTCTTTCATTACACTTCCACTTTTATTTCTCCCCTTTCCTTTTACGCCTTCCCACACGTCTTTAATAGTGATAGAATAGAAATGTTGAACACAATAAAAAACTTCTTTTCCCTCTTTTTCATTCAGCTTGTTTCTAGCAAGGGCAATTAGCGGAACTTTTGTTCTACTAAATATCCAATTCATCATTCATGGGTTTCTTTCTATCGTAAAAGATAGAAGAAGTAACATGCGGTTTGATTTTCAAATAGATAAAGTTTTTTATTACAAGATTTTACATAAAGTTTCCCTTTGTTTCGTTTAATTAAAATGAACATTTTTAAATTAATTTTCTTTATTCAATTTTCTTTTCTAATTTTCACCATTTATTGAGAAATGTATGCGTAAAATGGAATGAAAGCTTCAGGAGTATTTTTAAATAACAATTTCACTTTATTTGCATAATAAGTCTTTGTTATTCTTGGTATATAAATACTTTCTCTTTTGGAGAATAATTAAAAATGTAAATTTAGCATTTTGGGCAAAGCTCTTTTGTGCTTGATTTATGATAAAGAATTATTCATTAATAAAATAAGTAATTTCATTAATTTATAAAATTACTTTATAGTAATCCTATTCTAGTAAATATTTAATTAATTATCTCTTTTTTCTTTGTGTAAAAGGTAATTTTAAATATTTTGTGGAAAGGATCAAAATCTTAATGTGAATGAACGAGTCAAATTAAATTTCAATTTGTCTGTGAAGGTGAATGGCCACGTCAAAGGGTCAAGTTGGAAAAAGTAAAGATAAGGGAAAAGTTTTTTTCGCTAAAAGAAATAAGTTTTAATAAAGAAGAAGATCACAGCGAAAAGGAGTGTGAGCCAAATGTTGACATAAAAGAGCGGGCTTATGAGAATTAGCACTGACGTGTTAACGACTGTCCGGAATATCCAACTTTGTTCACCGACTTCTTCATTTGTCTCCTTCGGATCAGAGTTTCGTTCATTAAGTTTGGGCTGCTGCGTGGCCGTGGGAGTCTCCCGAGACTTTCTCGGCTCCTCAATCAATTTCCTTCCTTCCCCAACTCCTGATCTCCTCGCCTCATAATGATGGTTGTAATCAAAGTCCTCATCCTCGTCCGTTTTCCTCGTCTCTTTGTCTTTCCCCTTCCCAGAATCGAGCGAGGTGTCACTACGGGTAATTTGCAGCTTCCCGTCCCGGTTCAACGTGAGGGAGCTGCAAGTTACTACAAGACCTGAATCGTCGTCTTCATCCTCATCTTCGAGTATGAAATAGGATTTCCGCCCAGTTTTATCTTCTGGGCCTTTTCTGAGCTCGAGCTCGCTCGTGGTAAGGCTCTTGGTCGGCATGCTCATCAGGTCGTAGTGGTCGTAAATGTTTGGAGTGGATTTGAAACGTGGGTTGCTGGGGCTTCGACTCCGACAGCCTTCAGCCGCTTTGCCCATCCGCCGTCCAGGGAGGGTTTGATGTTTCTCAAGAGGCGGATAATTGATTTGAGGTGTTGGGAAAACTCTGATGTCTTCGTTGCTCCCCTTTTCTACGATAATCGGCGGAGTGGCCGGAGGTGGAGAAAGAGAGCTCAATGATGATGGTGGTGTGATTAATTCCCTCTTCGATTTCTCCCTCCCTCCGCCCGATATTTGAGAGTAAACATCGCCCTTTAATCTTATTTCCGAAGGAGTTCCCTCCTTAATTTGAATTCTACGGATCGGACTCGGATCCCGACTTTCTTCCATTCTGTTTATTCTGAGAGATTGTTCTTCTACTCTCACAGATTGTTGTTGGAAATGCGGGCTGAAGTGGGGAGGTTTCTTTTCCTCTTCTGTTTTCTCAGTGGGCTTCATCTCCTCGCTCTTTCCCTCATCTTCCTCCTCAGTCTCCTTCAAAGTGTCCATCAACCTTTGAAATTGGAAAGGAAAGGAGCATTAATGTTTTACTCTTTTGTGAACACGTCCCTTTTGTCATTCCATATATTTAAATTATATGATCTCATATGTACTTTGGAATCCCTTATTCATTATCAAAAGGCTTTTGAAGTAATTTGACTACACAAAGGAAAATGGAATCCTTGCGGACAATATTTCAAACATTAGGTATATTAACAAACCATTACTGTAAGAATATATTTATAAGTCTTCAAAAGTTTATTTTAGTTTTAATTAATTATGAATATTCAGGAATGTTAATGAACAAGATTCGAGCGAGTTGATAATACATAATGAGTGATGAAAAGGAAAACATTCTGTGTAATCAAGCAAAATTATAATATTTAAAGAGTTAAAAGTGGCCTGGGTTTACCCTCCAGCTTTTGGGTCAGGAATAAATATTTCAACAGTCTCTTGGCTCGCTTCAGAAACTCCGTAAAGATTCTCAGCTTTGACACGAAATCGGTACTTGGAGCCCGGAATAAGATCCTTGATTTTCGCTACTTCTTCCTTCGTAGTTTGAGCTTTAAGCCAAACTCCCCAACCGTCCTTCAAACACCATCCATATTCATTTTATTAGAACAATGTGCTTTAGCATTAGTAAATACTAATTCATTTTAAATATAGTGTTTGAAGAATTACAATAGGATTTTAAAATTTCGAATAAATACTTTCCCAACAGGATGGAGTATTTACACATTAATTAATTTAAAAGGAAAATGGCTACTCACCCTGTAATACTCGACAATGAAGGAACAAATTTGAGAGCCTCCGTCATCACCCGAGGACCATTTAAGGACGCAGGAGTTGTCTGGAAGAATGACAACTTGGGGCTGACTCGTCACGCCTGGCTTGTCAGTGATCGTTATAAGGACGGTGCCCGTGTCATGACCGAGCTCGTTCTCGACGGAGATCATATACTCCCCTCTGTCGCCCCTGCACGCGTTGGTGATTTTCAACTGAGATGAGTTCTCCGAGACCTGAGAGGAAAGAAGGCATTTTCCAAAGAGTTTCGAGTGTCAAAAGGGAATTTATGACCTCGTAGAAGCTCGGCTCGATAGGGTTTCCATCATGATACCAAAAAACAGACGGCTTCGGACTTCCCGTGAAATTGAATTTGAGACGGACAACTTGGCCAGCTTGGAACAAAAGCCCTTCGTCGTACTTCTTGTTCCCCTTTACGTGCGGAGGAGCTGGAAAGTTCAATTTTGATTATTTTACATTGTTTCAACTTCCCACCCATCCCCGGATTTGACGGACCTTCGACAGTGAGGTTCGCAAGCGTCTCGGCGTAGCCAAACTCATTGGAAGCAATACATTTAATTTCCCCAGAGTCGCTCACTCGAGCCTCACGGATGATGAGGGTCTTTTTCGGCCCTGAACTGAGCAGATTGATTCGGCCATCGGGAGTCAATGTGAAATTGTCCTTTGACCATTCGACAGTGGGCGTGGGATAGCCGCGGATCTCCACGCTCAACTCGACCTATAGCATTATTTTTCCAGAATAAAACAATCCCCAGTGAGATTATCATAGCGTAAATGATGGGTGGGGAAAGACGGGTTGTGTAAATAAAAAGTTTTGTTAAGCTCACTCTTTCGTGTTCGAGTGCTACGTAGTTTTGAAGACCTTTCTTGAAACTTGGAACGTCCTCATCTCCGAAACCTGGATTGTAGTGGAAGATGTCGGAGACGTCGCTGGGATCTGAGTAACCAAGGAGGTTTTCCGCCACCACGCGGAATTGGTACATCAACCCAGGGATGAGGTTCTCCAAATAACACTCGTTGTTGAGGACCGGATTCGAGTTGAGCCATGTTGAAGTGCTATGCTCGAGCACGAGGTGCTGAATGGTATAACCTATAATAGATTCTCGTTGTTAAAAAATTAAACCAACCCGAACCTCACCGATGATAGGACAACCTCCATTAGATTTCGGCAAATCCCATCGGAGCGAAACTCCATATTCTTCGTATGTGATGGAGGGCGGTCCTGGGGCACCGGGCCGCTCTGGAGGGAAAAATAATATTTTTATGTTATTAAATTGGGCTTTTTTCGGGGTTTCGGAACCGTCTTACCCGCATTTGGAGGGATTTTATATTTTTTACGACCCGATTGATTATTTCCCATGGGCTTCTCACTCCGCTGATGGGAGCTCAAATGAATGAATACCTTTTTATAGAATTTCAATCTCGCCCTTCTCTCGGTGTAGTTTCTTAAAGATTTGAGCTCGGATCTATTTTTACTTCCGGCTCCCATCCTTCCTCCTGGCGCTGCCCGAGCGAGTTAGTAAACAGAGATACTTCCCAGGCATCCTGCCAATTCCAAGATACGACAAAGGGAGTATAAATGACAATTTAATTCTCCTTCACTTCTCCATCCTTTCCTCGTCCCATCATCATAAAAAGAGTCGTTATTCCTCTAATAAACCACCTAAGGTCGCTCCTTCTCACCTTCTCAATTTCAGTGTCGTTAAAGGGTGAATTGTTTTCGCAGTCAATCCGACTGCACGACAAATTATCAAACTGCATGTTCACTTCTTCATATGGTCTCACCTAACCATATATTTATTAATGAAGAAATTTATGTTCAGTCAACACTTGATTTCAATAATAACTTATGCTACTAAAATATTATATATTAATACATACAAAATTACAAATTAAGTGCTCAAAATCTTATCCTTGCATTACATTTACACTACCATTAAATCAAAGGCAAACTAGCAGTGGTTGGGTAAAGCTTGTGGTTTAAATGGATATACTTATGTCGCTACATTATAATTTGAAAATGGAGAACAATAAAGTTTAATTCGCTATTACAACTTCCTTTCTCTCTCATTTCGTGCGAAATGAGGAATTGAGATTACTTTTCTGCCTTGAGGAACAAAAGAAAAAGAAATTGTTAAACAAGAATAGAAAGGTTCTTCTTTTCCCACACCAAGGATAAACCCAGAACAAGCCCGATGTCTGAGAGATAAGCGAGCCTTTAAAACTTCCTATATACGACCTCATCATCACTTTAATATTACTTTGAAAGGTTAAGGAGGGCTAACGGGAGTTTAATGTACCTCTGAGGAAGATTATTGGCCAGGTGATTGAAGGATGGATTTATGAGGAAAAGACCCACGCGTGAGAAATGTTCCCAATGAACAACGTTGGTCGACTGAGGAAGCGTCCGTACGCGTATTCCCAAACCATGCTTTTCCTCCTGCATAAATAGTAATCTTAATAGGGGAAAGTGTGGAATACAGATTACACTTTTACACAAATCCTTATATGTATAAGTATTTATAAAAGTATAACTCCGTGCGGTCTCGTGGATTGCCTTGAAAGAGCGATGAGGAATAATCGTATTGAGGTGAAAGGCAAGGAGAAGCGGCCATCAATATTATGCCCGTGCTTCGGAGAATGGAACTTGGACACGCAAAGTGGAGAGTTCTTATCGGCCCTACTTTATGTTCATATTCATTGATTTAGCAAGTGAGGGTTGGAGGGCAAGGCTAGCGAACCTCCTTATTAGCCCCCTTCGAATTATGTACAAAAGGAGTCGGCCAACAAGTTTGAAACTTTCTGCATTCCACAGTTGAATCTCGGAGGGAAAGTTGATTCGAGTAATCGCTCCGAATCAAAACCGTTGCTTTCTTCCTTCCCGTTGACCGATAGCCCATTCCGATCACCGATAGCCAAAGTCTCCACTTTCACTTCCAGGTAATTCATTCTACCCGTTTGCCTCCACAACATCTTACTCACATTTGGCCTTAAGAGATTTGGAGAGGGAAATCGAGAACTTTGGCCCATTGATTCCACTTATTCACTTCACCCTCATTAGGGATTTGATCATTAGGTGTACTCACCAGTTGGATCGATTGTTCAACTCTCGATTTATTACTACACTCGATGGATTTTATGCGTTAAATCCAATTTTGAGATTTACTATATATAAGTATTCTTCATCTAATTTAGCTTCAAGCTATTTGCCTAACTTGTCTCGATAAACAATTTTCACGCTTATTAGGATTGCTAATTTTCTAATCATAAGTACTTTCAAGCATTTATAAAATAGATTCGGGCTATACTCGATTGCCCAATTTAATGTTCTTTACAATATTAAATAATTTGTTTAATTAGAGAGTCTGATACAAATTGTATTGTATAATGAGTATATGTATATTGTAATTTATAAATATTACTTTATAATGGTAAATCATTCCTCTCTAAAGATGATAATTACGCGTACGTTAAATAAATTAGAACGAATAAAACGATTATAGTAGTTGTTGGCATTTAATCTAAAGGGTATTTTAACCTTATTGGACCATCCAAGCATAAATATAAAACCGAATTCTGTGACATGAATAAATGGTTGGTAGAAGGTTTCTTACAAATCATTTCTAATTTTCTTTCGATGAAGAAATTGAAAGAAAGAGGAAACAGGCTCATGATGGATGTTTGTGAGGAAAACATAAATATGTGCTAGGTACGGCCTCTCAAATAGTAGGTCAATTTCTTTGAGCTCGAAAATAGTATTTCTAAAAGAAGGAATCAATTTCCCAAATGAAACTTTCCCAAGGGCGACGCTGAGAGGCTTACGACTTTCCTATAAAAACGACCCGTTTAATCGATGCAGAGATGTGACGATGGACATGTGTGTATGTGCGAGTCCTTTCCGTCTCCTGCTAATATCCAGCAATGATGGATCTTCACATTGACATTGTGTAAACCGAGGGGAAGCTTCAACCTTTACCTTTCTTCTGGGCCGGATGTGGCAGCCAGACCGAAGGAGTGTGTGACGATTACGGAATAAAGGTCAGACTTAATTTATGACTCTTGGATTGCATGTGAAAAGTTCCTCCCACATTTACACTTTGATCCCTTACTTGATAAAACCGGCCTTCTTTAATCCTTACCTTAAAGGTATAATCCCATTTCTTAAAACCCTAACTCTGGCAGTCGATTTTAAATAGAAAATGTCATGATTTTATTAATTGAACTTGTGTAAATCTGTAATGGGCGATTGGTTTTGAGATTTCTTTCTTTCCAGAAGTCATGTTTAAGAAAGAGCCGGAGTTTGTTCCTGGAACTGCTGCAGCCCCAACTTCGACTGTTGAAATCTCCATTTCTTGCAGGTGGAGTTTTCCAAATGTTTGACCCATTCCTCATCTTCCTCA
Source organism: Neelides folsomi (assembly GCA_034687125.1). NCBI lineage: Eukaryota > Metazoa > Arthropoda > Collembola > Neelipleona > Neelidae > Neelides > Neelides folsomi. Next base: position 321,722 of record JAQGBZ010000017.1, on the reverse strand, counting down.
ATTTCTCATTTTTCCAGGGGGCTCATAAACAAAGATATCCTTTCAAAGTCTGATCCTATGTGCGTCGTTTATCATCAGCCACCCGGGTACAACCATTTCATTGAATTGATCCGGAGTGAAATAATTCAGAATGTAAGTCATAATACGGACAATTAAAAATCATCTCTGTCCGGATTTATGACTAAACTTTTGGAATAATTTCTAGGACTTGAATCCTGACTTTGCGGAAAAAGTAATAATAAGGCCATTACACAACTCTCCCTACCTTTCCCCTATCCCAAATGGTCTAATTTCTGTTTCAGGCGACACTCGAGTATTACTTTGAGGAGAAGCAGCTGATGCGGTTTGAGATTTATGATGTTGACAAGCCATCGACTGATTTGGACAAGCACGACTTCCTCGGCCACGCCGAGTGCACGATCGCCCAAATTGTCTCGTCTGGCTCTTCAGGCTACTCCATTCCGCTCAATGATGCGAACATTGCAGCTGAAAAGGCAGCTGGTAACATTACAAGTATACCTATGTAGTTACTACCATCAGCCCAACTCCCTAATGATTCCCTATCGCTAAAATGAAATCGATGTGACTCTACGCTTAATTTAACTTTAATTCCCACTCTTCCCAAATATGACTTTCTCTCATATAAGTAGCTTTGTGTGCAAGGGGTCAATTGGCCCCAAACGCTTCAATTCCCCCTATTATATAAATGCCTACTTACAATTAGGTAATATAAATTAATCGCAACAACTGCTCAATAACTAATAACTCTGTAAATTAACCAGCATTTATTTAAATAGGGACAATCATACTTACTGCCGAAGAGCTCGCGTCCCTCAAAGACGAAGTGAGCCTCATTGAACAATGCTCTCAAACTAATAAATTCTAGCATTTGTACTAAAAATGTTATTAGTATTAAATGTGTAATTCTTTAGCTGGTCTCAAGGGCCGTTTGACTTTCGAGCCCTTTCTTTTTATTTGAGAGGATTTTGTGTTATAGGCGACGATCAGACTTGGTGGAAGCAGCTTGGGATTCAAAAGCTGCCTCTGTTTATCTCCGACAACCTACTTTACAATATCGAGGCTCAACGAGGCAGGGAAATATGTCCTATCCCACAGGAGCAAAGAGGCAAAAGGTAAAGACATAATATACAAAAACATACAATAGATATACCATTCGAATATTCTGATGCGTTCAAACTGAAAATGTAAACTTATATGTTAAAATGCGGAGAGGATAGAAAAAGAGAAAGCAAAGAGTGTATGGTATACTATATTTTATATGTATGTACTACACAACACAATACTATATGTGTGTTGATGTTGATATTAGTATATGGTTTAATAAAAGCGGAAATTCAATAATCGAATTCCAGGCCACAATCCCGAATGGGAGAGTTGTACGATCTCTCTGCGGAGATTATGCAATGGAAATAAAGATCTGACAGTAAAGATCGAAGTCTTCCAATCCCAATTCTCACGCTCAGGGAAATCTCTCGGCTACTCTCTCACAACTCTTCAAAAAATGGTGGAGAATGGAACGGTGGGACTCCCACTCTCAAGGGACGATGGGAAAGTAAGCCAGTCAACTACACCCCAAATCCCCAATAACTTTTCTTAACTTTCCTCTCTTTATATAGAAGACGACCGGCAGCGTGGTCATTCTACTCTGCAAAATAAGTCCAATCTACACTTTCCTCGACTGTACGTAAAGAATACATTATGTTGGAATGTAAAATAGTTAAAAAGTTTTAGTTGGGGTCATTTCGCATTTATATTCTTTCGACTAGTTTGGAGACCTCAGCATGCAAGGATCTCATAAAAGGAAAAGGAAAATTGCATTAACAACCCATTAGCCCATGTTGACCGACCGCTGTACGTGCAAATAAGAACGATGCACTGCTAAAATAAATTTATATTTATTGCATACAATTAAATATTATTTAAATTCTCAACATGCATGGATCTAATGTTCCAGCTCTTAACCCAATAATTTAGAGGTCAAAGATGTAAAGTTGGGTTGACAAGGATGAAGGCAGTATAGATGTATTATAAATTTTATAATATAATGTGGGATCCAATTTAATGATATGATACATTTATGGTTGTGGTTTCATAAATAATGTTTGATATGGTTTTTAGATATTCAAAACGGGACGCAGATTCATTGCTGCATTTCCATCGACTTTACTTGTGAGTGGAGTGTGAGGGCGATTCTGTAAATTGAAATGTTTGGATTGAATGAGACAGCCTCAAATGGGCACCCGCGAGACAAGTCGTCTCTCCACTTTAGCTCCGAGGGCGAAGAGAAGCCGAACCCGTACGAGCAGGCAATTCAAGCCGTCGGGGGAATCATCGAAGACTACGCGACGGACAAATTGTTCCCTGTTTATGGATTCGGAGCCAAAATCCCTCCGCAAAACCAAGTTTCGCATAATTTTTTTGTGACGCTTGCCGACTCTGGTTACTGCTATGGAATCCCCGGAGTGTTGGAAGGCTACCGAAATTGTCTGAACAGGATCGAACTCTACGCCCCTACCAACTTCGCACCCGTCATCAAGCACGTTTCGGAATTAGCGGGGAAACACCAGAATGGAGATCATTACTTCGTGCTCCTCATTATCACCGACGGAGTTATCACGGACATGCCGCAGACGAAAGAGGCAAAAGAAATCATTTTTACTCTTTTTGCTATTAAATAGGGCTAAGGGCTTCCTTTCACTTTTCTCTTTCCTTCCAGGCGATCGTAAATGCGTCTACAAATCCAGGTGAAACTTTTGACCTTTTTCCGCCTCCCTCAGCTTTTCTCTGTCTAATATGACATTTCTTTCCCCTTTCTAGTTTCAATTATCATCGTTGGAGTCGGGTTTGAAGGTAATGGGGCAATTGAGGGAAATGGGTCAAGCGATATTTGGAGTTCAATTCCGTCTCAAAACATTAGATTTTGAAGCGATGGAGGAGTTGGACGGAGACTCGGTCCGGATTTCCTACAAAGGGAAGATGGCTGCAAGGGACATTGTTCAGTTCGTTCCTTTCCGAAACGCACAGTCCTGGCTCGCCTCGACAGGTTGTGAAAGGTTGTTTAATAAATTTTGATGGGATTTGTTTGTAGTGGGTAAGGGGATTCGGGACCGAATTCGTCCACCTACGCCGAATGAGAAGACCGACGGATTTGGAGCTTCACAGCGGAAAGAGAAGTTCAACGAGAACGTCAACAAAATGGCCCAAGAACGATTGGCTCAAGAAGTCCTCGCGGAAATCCCTGAACAGCTCACCTCTTTTATGAAATCCAAAGGCCTCGTGCCTGGGAACATCCAAACCAAGACTTTTTTGAAGCCCGCTTGACTTCTTTCACTTATTCTGACATCCCATTACTTCTCTGCTTGCAAAGCTCGGCGATTCCCATTTTACATTATTGCAGTTTCAGGTGTACAAAATGAAATGCTCTTAAACCGAGTACAAAAGAAAAACGAGACCATGAAATTATTATTGCTACTCATTTTTCATTTAATGATTTCCAAAGTTCAAAGTTACGTGGACCGTGTTATGCTTCCAAACATTTTCTTTCCTTTTCTTCGAGTGGAAAAAGACCTCTTCCGCCAGTCCGCCAGTCCTCGTTTCCGTTTCTTTTATTTACCGCCGAAATGAAATTACAATCTACCCACGCATAAAATACTTACCAAGCTATATTGCCATACGATCATGGATAAAGGATATAAATGTTGAACCTTTATATTAATTATATTTAGGTACATTAATAGCATAATATTATGTATACGCATTTATGTAGTATCTAACTACATAAATGCTACTTATATACAATAGTAGGTTATTATAGTAAGTTATTAAGTTGAGTTATACCATAGATAGTTTTTACCTTTAAATACATAGGTATACTGATATACTCTATCTGTAAGTAATCTATGAATGTTGTATTTATATTACGTAAAATGTATTTTTGAGTATTACTAACAAATAACAATAAAATATCCTTATACCATACATACATCAAGAAAACTTAAGACAATATCTCCTGTGTAGAAAATTTTTCTTAGGTATTATCGTTTATCCAAAGTTTAAAGGACAAATCAATACAGAACATGATGTATAATGTGAATGATTTAATTGACATAACGTGAATGAATGAAAAAATCTAAATCTAATATATTGATCCAATTTCTTATATCCTATTATTGTATCAATATGTTTACTAATCAAACATTAAAAATGTATTAGGTATGTTATGTTTATGATAGCATAGCATTATTAAAGAGAAAAGATGCAGATACATAACACATTGTGTAATAGTCTAATAGTTATGAAAATTATAATAGATTTTAGTATGTTAGTATATGCATTGGTACTTTACATAGCATAACATCAAAGAATCTATTAGAAAGATTAAATTTATATTCATAGAGGTATAAATGAATTTAGGTATGCAACAATAGGATTGACGAATATTATGAACGGTACAAAGTAAAACATATTTAAAGAATATATGATACAAATATAATGGTGGATGCGATCAAAGTTTTAGCTTTACCGTCAAACTATGTGATTTTTAGATCTAAAAATTTTTCGCAGATCACCTAAATGTTTAGCGTTTATCGCGGCTATTCGATCGTACTAGGTAATAGGTACTTAACTTATTATGTATGGTGATTTTATGTAAAAAAAAGTATACAGTGTACTATAAACTATAGTATTGTATTCTCTGATTACATACAATTTACATATAAACATATTTAAATAATATTATGTGTATTTAATAATAAGGTATCAAAAATGTTGGCTTACGGCTTTCAACGCAATCATGAAATAAAGAGATGCATAAATGTAAATAATAACAAAATAACAAAACGGCAGTGCAAGTCAATAACTCAATTTCTAGCATTAAACTCTAGGTTGAGTAATTAACTATAAAAAAGTTAATATAGTTTTTTTATAATAATCAAAAAACTAATCCTTCAACGGATCAACTTATTGCGTAGTTTTCCTTATGCCGTTAGTTATACAAACTTTGGCTGTATGTTTATGGATTAGGAAGTTGAGATGAAATGAAGAGCCCCGAGGTGACAAGTGTAATATTTACAGTAAAGGGTATTTACAGTAAAACATCTTTATAAAGTAAAATGCACTGAAAAGTTGAAAAGCAGTTGAGAATAGATCAAAAGTTGATGATGAATAGCAAAAAGGTTGGTTCATTAGCATTCACAATTGACTCTTTAAATTCCTAACAATTATTAATTGGCTTTTAGTTACGATAATGTTATCTTTGATTAAAGCATTAAGCTATTGGCTAATATGAAAGAATCTCTTTTGATTGTGAAGTTACGCCTTGGCATTGAATAGAAATCTCTTCACTCAATTAGATAAAATTAATTCGGAAAGGGAAGTCAGAAAAACGAAACTGGTTCTTAAGATAATATATGGCCTGTATTAATACATGTATCAAATACGTATCTTCCAGCCCAGTTGGAATAAATAACAATGGGAGGTTTGGTATAACAATACTCACGTCATGTTTAAGCAGAATTTTCACCATTAATACTCAGATTATTCGCATAAGACTTGTAATATATCTCTTAGTTTTTTTATTTCCATTGTAGTGGGATGAATAAGAGAAGTGTCATTAAACTGGTTTATGTCGGAACTCCTTTACTATGCAGAGTATAATAGAATTATCTTTCATATGTTACGGTTTACGTAAATGGTAGTTTAAAGTACTTTGATGGTCTTCAAGAATGTTCCAAAAAATGTAAGCACCTGGCCGATTCACACCTGGGCTCCCAGTTCTGCCTCATTTAACTTAAGTCGCTCATTTTGCGCAAACACCTCACGAACTGACATTTAAGAAGTCTACCAATTGAGGCGTGTGTGTGTGACTCGAAGACATTCATTGTGGCGTTGACTAAGGCCAAGGACGGACCTTGCGGATAAAATTATTATTTTGATTCTTTTTAACTTAATACTCACTTTACATTTTATAGCAATTATGTTGAAAGTTGCGGGAAAAGTTTTCCTGTTTGTATTTTCTCTAAATGTGCTTTCTATAGTAGAAAGTAGGAGAGGGTCAAGATATTATAGTGTCAAAGAATCGTAAGTTCTCATTTTTTACTCTCTACTATAGTTAATTTTTATTTAATCGATTTCTTTTCTATTTTTCCTAGCGCTATATGTAAAGGGTTTGGATATGGAGATAACACAATTTATGATCCAGAAACAAGTCAATGTTATACATCAAAGAGTCGAGGCCCTTGTGGTACTTATGCTTTAATCATACACAATTACATTTATGCTTAATGATTTATATTTTATTCTTATTCATTAGCAATTGAGCAATATTAATAAATATTTTAAAACGAACGCATGATGGCAAAAATATTCTAAATATCTAGTCAAATAAATTATTGAATATTTAATTTATTTTAAAATAATTGCATCGACTTTTAATACCAGGAGAAAATATGATATTCTTTGAAGACCCTGGAGTTAAAGGATTTGGTTATTGCGATTGTGAAGATCGCCACGAGGAATATGCTCAATATCATTGTGACATGCGACCCTTGACTTTTTGGCCACCTGAAAATCGGTGCTACCCGGTTTATAGTCAAGTACCCAAAATATTACATATATTTATATTGTATTAATTAATTTACAATATATATGCGATATCTGTATTATTTATAAGATAACATGTGATAGTAAAGGATAAAATTTATATAGGGACCGTGTCGAAGAGGAGAATGGCTTGTTCTCCAAAACAGCGTTGCATTCTGCGAACGTCACAATTGCCCAGTTTCTACAATCGAAGATAAGAATTTTTGGTTTAGCCAAGAAGGGAGGTGCTACCGAGTTGGAACTCTAGGATACTGCCGAAATGGATTCCTTATTTACTCTCTTGATAAAGAGAATCCTTTCTGTGGAGGAAAACTGAGTCGGGATGATAATCTCTTTCTTGCTCAAGAGGCTCAGAGAAATCCGCAAGTTCCATATCACGAAATTGAAGTTAAGAACGAATACTATCAGACACCTTGTACAAAGGCCCATCCGATCAAATTTAAATGTGGATTTGGATCAAGACTAAAGTTCTTTAGTGTTCAAGGAAAAATTGGAAACCATTGTTAAAAATATTTAATTATATTGAATAAAAATATTTATGTAAAATTAAAATAAAAGACAAGAAAAAATGTTTAAAAGTTTCAATATTTGACTAAAATCGATTTAATCATTCACATTTGCATTTCATACTCTATAAACTATAAATATTTATCTTCATTTCATGATATTTATAATGTTATAAGTAATAGCGTATATTTATAATATAATGTTTAAAGTTAATTGTGAGATTGTTACGAAACGAAGTGTTTAATCACTCAATCCCATCTTGACTTTTTATGTTGGAGTTCCTTGCTTCCGTCTTCTTTAGTGGCTACGTAGTATTTTGAACGATCGTAACTGAGATTGACATATATTAAATATCCAATACAAAAGGTAATTCCAGCAAGTCCAAGGGCCATCGTCTTCTTATTCTAAAGGTAAATTTTCTCATTAAAACTCATTACGATTAATAGCTAAATATTACCTACAAATAATTTTTTACCTTGCAGATTTAATTTTAATTATAATACAATAATTCATTCATAAATTGCACTTACAGGTTTTGCATAAAGTTCGAAATTGAGAGCTCTAAAGACATTCGTAGTTTTAACATCTCTAATTCCATCACCGGGTTGAATTTGTGGTTTTTTACTTTCTTCCATTTCAAAATTACTTCTATTATAGTAATATAATATGTTACACTTTAATTGGCTTTAATTCTTTACAAACTTGTCACTTTATAATTAACAATTTGTAATATTTAGTAATTAGAAAATTGCATAGGTATTTTAACACTTTTCAAATTACAAAAACGCAATCCAAAAAGAAAATTGTTTCTTCACTTTAGCTTTCAAACAGATTCAGGGTTTAGACGTTTGGGACAATGAATTTTATCCAAGAGGCATTTTGAGAAATGCATTTGAAATTGTTTTTTCAATATAATTGTACGTATGTACCTACTTATATAGGTTTGTATTATTATTTTTAATAAATATGTAACATACATTATATGTATATTAATATATTGCACAAAGATATGATATTCAGCCATATCATATTTGTCTTAACATAAAAAAATAAATGTAGGTATATATTGATCACATCTCAACTCTTTTCCAAAGTCATGATGAGTATATCACATCTAATATTTAAGAAAAAAATAACTAATCGATATTCATGTTTTAGATATGATTTATATCCCATAATTTTTTCATCTTTTTCTATTCGTGCCAAATAGGAAGAAAAGTATGTTGGAATATTTTATATCTCAAAATTCCCAAGTAGTTTCTCTCTTATCAAACACAATTTACGATGGCGGCATTGAAGAATTTGTTCGAGTTCTCCAAAGCTTTCACATATTTATTCCCCGCATCTTTTGATTTGATGAGAAGGAGATAAGGAGAAGTAGATGACTGCGATGGAGTTGATAAGTCTCCACAATAAGGAAAGTTTATATTTCGATTTATTGATCATGAATCAAAAATACGAATTTGCGCTACTCTCAATAAATGCTATCTCTGTAGCATGCAGAGCCCTTGGGTTGACATGAAAGCTCTTTACCTTTTAATGTTACCACGTTGGTAATACTTCAATTTAAGGAGCTGGAGAAGCATACCAATAAAGGAATCTCACCGCTTCCTTGAACCGTCAGAAAATTACACATGATTGCATCAGAGGAGCTCAATCAATCAGGAGATTTATCTCCACATACAAACTATTTATTGTGCTAAATTGTATTGACTCTCCTTCATCTTCCCTCGGAACCTTCGAGCCCCGAATGAATGAGAATGGATTTTGAAGAACAGTCGGAAACAATGGGGGAACCCAAGTTCGGCACATTCAACAACATTCATTTTTTATTGACCCCCTATTCGCTCGTTTTGTGCAAATCATTTCCCTATGCTTATTTTGAAGCCATAAGGACCTCTCCATTACAAATGACCATTCATCTCCCACACAGTTATTAAGTTATCCTCGATAATATTAGGCGGCTCCTTGTAAATCTCAAGTAAGGAAGAATCGAACGGAGGTTCATAAAGCAAAAAGGCTACGCCAGACGTTGAATCTCAATGAGACCGTCTAAAGGAGTGAAATAAAGAATGAATCCTTAAATGGTAGTTCAAGTTGGGCTACAAGGTTTTTAATCTTCTAGTAACTTTTCCCATCCCCCAAACCTCCATTTATCTTTAACTATCTTAATTGCTCCCTCGCGGATTGGTCAAAAAGGAAATGTCAAAAATTGGAAATTACAAGAGCTAATAAAATGCATGTGGGATTGGGTTTTAAAAACTTTCAATAAACTTCACCTGCAGAATGCACAGGTGTTGAATCTCGACATTCTCTTTGCCCTTTACCTTTTACCAAGGACAATTAAATCAGATTTTACTTGCGTTAAACACAAACACACTACACATTAAAAAAGTTTTAAAAGGTTTTGCTCCTTGTATCTTATTTAACTAAAGATATTATATTTTTTATGTCATGTTGTACATTGTTGTGATCGTATATAATTCTATTTAACACGCTTTTTATTATTCATCCCATTGCTATAAAGTAAATTACATTCGTATAAAAGATTCAAAAATATATGAAGTTTTTATTATTTTTTCATCCTACTATTATATTTTATGTAATATAAAATATGGCGCACACAAGAAAATTATTCTCAATTCTGCAGTTTTATTCCATTTGCCAAATGGTTATTTGCATGATAAAATGCTTTTCGTTTATTTTCAGAAGATGGGTTTTGAATTTATTTTTTATAATACTTCCATGTACTTATATACATACAAATATTTATGCATAAAATAAAAATTATTATTTATTCGAACTTACAATTAGTTATGTAATTTTCTCTTTGAATGACAGAGTTGGAAAAAGACGTAAAGACCAAAGTAGTCTCATTCTTGTTTAAGCGGTGGGGAGTCCGGGTAAGGAATGCATACAAGTAGTTAAGTAGTTGAAAATAAAGATGACAATTTGGAATAATTAAGAAGAGGAAGAGAAGAAGGATGTGGGGAGTCCATAACTAATGAAACATTAAACGGCCAACCTTTCCATTACCTCACAAGCACTCACTTGCTGATACTCCCAAGGGAAGAGGTAATGAAAAGAGAAATGAGATCATCTTCAATTCCCAATTTTTTCCTCTTCGCGACTGTGAGAGTCAAAGTGTCTTGTATGGAGGACTCTCCTCCCCCATTGTACGCGGACTGTGTGGTGGTCGCCTTGTGGAGAGAAGGGGAGCCTTTTAAGGTGATTCAAAGATCTACTCATTTAATATTCACGGCTTCAAAAAATCTCCACCATTCACCAGAGATCCTCATTATAATAACAACACTTAGGTGGAGGACGAAGGCTTTATGTCAGCCAAAATCACTGCCCATTTGACGCTGACGCTCATAACTTTCAAAATTCTGCCCATTCATTCACTCACTGTCAAAATAACACACTCACACACATTATGTAGGTGCCTTCGTTTCTCCTATCTGAAAGAGGGTGAGGAACTTGATGTTAAATGGTCCTCTTTGACCACCATTTTATTAGGAAATATTTTAACCGGAGGAGGCAAGTTATGTTAGTAATGGGAATTAGCACCTTGTTAGATTTCAATCCCAGTCATTTCATTTTAAAATTTTCTCTTATTTTGACAACAACCATTTAAAGATTTCACCTATTACTCCTAATCTTTCATAACTTATAATACTTTTACTTGGTCTGTAAGATTATTATATGAGATAAAGATAAAGTAAGGATAAAGTAAGGTGCACATATAAGATAAGGTGTGTGATCAATGAGTTTAGATTTAATAAATTCGTGTGTGTATATAATTATTCCTTCAATAATTATATTGATGACATAAAAGATCAAAAACATTCAACGCGTGCAAAAACTAGTATTGTGATACATATTCTCCAATAAAATTATGAATGAATTCGTTTGTAATGGATAGAGCACAAGCGAATGAGAAAATAATTGAATAGGAGCGTCTGCTAATTTGCAGGTTTATAATTTATTGTTGGGTTGAGAGGATGTTCGTGAGTGATATTTTTCTCTAAGGGTGTTGGTGGTTCCAAATGCTAGGAGTGAAATTTCAACATATTACCATACACCTCCAGGACAGATGAAGTTGAACCGTGAGATTATCATATGTATGTAATACATTGGTGATGGAAACCATAAGGGAAATGATAAGACCGCAACTTTAACGACTAATGAACCTCTCCACATTTCATCCCAATATGCGAATTAAAATACACGAAATTCGACTCTTTTTCACTATAGGCAAAAAGAAAACAGCATTTTTCCTCATAAACACGTCTTTTACATTTTTACATGATCCATTGGAACATAAAAGTCCGAGGGCTCTTTGGCATTGTTGCATTTCCACCCTGGTCATTTAAAGGAAATGGGTGGAATGGACGAGCACAAATCAAGCTAATCACATTTATGCATTTCTCGACGTGTAATGAGTATTAAAAAGGGCGGAGGAAGATGGTAGTTCGACCCCGCTTCTTTAATTTTTCATCTTAAATACATAAGATTTAAATAAGGAGGCGCGTAAGAAGAGGGACAATGTTATAAATTGGAGTAATTGTCGAGTCCTCGATACAAATTTGGTAATAAGAGTGAGTTGCGAATAAAATTCGCAAACTGGTTCAGCTGGAACCTCGTAAAGGTTCAGTTGGATTGACTAAAAAAGGACAGGATTTGTGGTCAAGTGGACTCAAGACAGACCAAGAAGAGCCAACTGAAGGGATGGGTGAGGGCGGCTCGAAGATCCTATCGTCACGTTGTCCATAAGTTCTTTTAGGGACCGGGTGGGAGGGAGAAATTGCTCTTATGCAAATGAGGAGGAGAACAAATCCCATTGTTGTCCCCCGACTCTTCCTCGTTTTAAAGGCTCGTTGGCTGTTGGGTGTCAGACTGGGTCATTTCACTCCTCCGGCGGAACTCGAGCAGATAAGACTCGCCAATCTCCTTCGCTAAATCCTATCAAGCCAGCTCAGGCTCCTCTAAAGGTACAATAGATAGGACAATTTGTATCTACAATACAAGGCAGAGCCAAAGCATAAAGAGTGTAAACTCGAGTGGATGAACTTCACTGGCTCGCCATACCAACTGCGTCAACGACGTTTAATTCATTTTCTCTTCTTCTAGACATTTTCGTATACAGATTGAACAGCATGGCCGCGACCCGCGCCACCAAATCCGGATTCGCTGCCGAGGCACAAAGAAGGGTCAGTTCAATTTGTTAAAATTATTTAAATATTCTCTAACAATCCATTATGTTATTTTGTAAACTCTCATGTTGACATTGAGAAGTTGTATAATATACATACCAATTATCTATATAGTATGTATAGGATAGGACCACAGATTGTCAATTTTTAGACAGGATGTGAAAAATGGGTGGAATTTAATGTAGTCATTAGAAGGCCCATTCTTATTTTACGTCAAATAGTTTGTGAATTTGTCAATTTGGCTGTTTATGTTATCGTTAAATGTTCAAGGAGAACCACGATGACATAATTTTGCCATCGCATACTTTTAGGAATTTATCATAACACACTTATTAATTGATACAAGTACGTGTGTGCTTATTAACTAACATCCTTCATTAGTAAAATCAATTAAGTTGTGCATAGAATATGTAAATATGTATTTATCGAGCTTTTCTAATGTTCATAAATCCCTGAGCATAAAATTATAAATTACATACGAGTACATTAGTACAGGCATTACACCTACCAAAAAGTTCACAGGTAAATATAATATTGAAAGAGAAACCGATAATATTATTAAACACTTGAAATTATAATAGGGTTTAATATTCAAATGAAAGTGTGTTTGTGTTTGGGGCTAATGGGAATGATTAGAAAAGAGTGTTTAGTGCTTTTGTCATTGAAGAGGATTGGAAGGGAGGTTAAGGAGAGTTTAACTAGAAATTTTAAGTACCTCGGCTGTACTTGCATTTTTACTCCTTAGTGAATGCATTTCTTTATACGGAGAACACAATGGAAAATGCAATTCATGAGAGAGAACTTATCTTCTTTAAAATACAACTTGCTAACATAATATCTAAAAGAGAAGAATTGAGTATTGTATTCAACAAGCCTATTTTTCCATCATGTTTAGTTCCACTTCTATTTAATGTGTAGGTACTGTAAACGTATCTTCCCTATCTTGTATACTAAAATGTATGAGGAATGGAATTGTGTGAAAAGTTTGAAATGTCTTTTAATTCTGTGAGCCTTTGAGAAATAAAGTGTGACATCAGGACAGAATCTCTGGCGAATGGGAGAACTCAACTTCATGGCATCAAAGACTCTTTTTTATTTATTTAGGAGCGAGTTTCTATTCAATTGAATTTGTAATCAAGTTTTTACGATCTTGATTCAAGACAATTTATTAAAGGAAGGATGTTTAATTTGCCGTTACGGTTTTACAAAGTAAAACTTGATTCAAAGGCCAAAGTTTTGTAATTTTAGCTATCAACTTGTTATTGCACCAATCAACAAATACAGAGATACCAAGTATTTAAATCCACGCGTCCTTTTTTCATTACATTGTGCACGGGAATTTAATGAAAATGTGAGGAAGGCTTGTCACGATTTAATTAAATTATCTGTCATCCTCTCGATTTAGTGGAACCATCCTCTAAATGTTATTATGACATTTCATAGATCCCAATATCTCAATGATGAATCAAATAATGGTGATTAAGCAATGATGTAATCCAAGAATAAACAAACAATTGTAATGACTTTTCTCATATGAAAAAATATATTCAAGGTTGAAAGGTCGGATGGCATATTTTTTGTTCGGCTCTCTTTTTACCTTCGTATGAATACAAAGGAACGTTATTTGCTTATTGTTGAATTTAATTACTTTCAGTTAAATTTTTCATTTATGTTTTAAATAATATTCTTGAATTGAAAATTCAATTTAAAATATGAGATTAAATTGGCTAATGATTATGAAACATGAAGCAATTTTAAATACAGACACGGTGAAAGTTTAACTCCCAGTTTATCGGTTTCTGCATTGTTCCCAATTATTATCTAATCTTTGGGTCAAAGTAGGTATAAAAATGCACTTGGTCATATTTGTTCTTTTTTCTATTAAATTATTATATTTAATTTAGCAAATTGAACATTGCCTGAAAGATGTAAAATCATTCTTTTCATATGTACCTGTACATGTAAACTGTATTTACTTATACATATGAAAAGAGCTAACAAAGTATAGAGTTTAGTTTACCTGTGAATATATTGGTATTTATAGATAAGGAAAGCTCGTTAATCTTTCAATTGCCTATTCTTCACAATTGATTCAAAATCCTATTTTAAGCGTTCACCTTTCAATGTGAAAAGTGAAAATTTTAAAGAGTGAAAATTAATATGCTCAACGATTGCGAATGGGTGTTGTGAAAAAATTCTTGAGACAAGAAAAATCAGCAACAGGAATGGTCCATAATAAATGGTCAAAATCATGCGATTAAAATGATTGAATGTGCGAAAGGAAAGACACGAGGGTGTTGGGTAGATTGGGCAGGATCTTTTCTGGATGATGACCTCAGGTGAGTCGATGCATGGCAGTGGAGGATCAGCTCTTTCCCATTTAAGGTCGATCCTCACGACTCAGGCTTTTCCCTTATTAGCCGAAATGGCAGCTCACTTCTCTGTGAATCATTGACACTTTCACTTTCATGAGCTCTTAGAATTTCACAGTTCGCTAAGCTTTATCACCTACGCTTCAAATAAAGAACCAATGGGCATATGTGGAAATTAACCTGACAATAAGATTAATTAGTAATTAGCTTCTAATCCACTCAATTTATGCATATTTTTTTCTACAGATCATAAGTAAATACAATGACGAACATGCCCAAGAGGTCTTGGAATGGATCAAGAGAGTCACCGGAGACAACATCAACACATCCGGAGACATGGAGAATTTCTTTGAAGTCCTCAAGGACGGAACTGTCCTTTGCAGGTAATAAATCTCAAAAATATTCATTATTTCAATTTAATGATATTTTGGTCATTGTTAGTAAAATCTTATCAAGTGATATAAACTTTAAGAAAATAATTAAGAAAAATATAACATTTTATGAATGTTGTTCAGGTTGATAAACGAGCTCAAGCCGAACACGATCAAGAAGGTCAATAACACGACCATGGCGTTCAAATGCATGGAGAATATCAACTATTTCCTCTCTGCTGCGACTGACCTCGGAGTCCCCAAACAAGAACAGTTCCAGACGGTGGATCTCTGGGAGAAGCAGAACCTTAACTCCGTCGTGATCTGTCTCCAGTCATTGGGCCGCAAGGGGTCCAAGTTCGGCAAATCGGTCATCGGCCCACGTGAGTCGACCAAGAACGAGAGGAATTTCTCTGAGGAGGTCCTTAAGGCCGGCGACACCGTCATTGGACTTCAGATGGGAACAAACAAGGGAGCGAACCAGTCCGGCCTCAATATGGGCAACACACGACACATGTAAAGATCAGAAAGACACTCCAGCGGATCCACACTCTCAAAATTTGCTTTTATTTCTACTAATGAATATTTACCAGTGCCATTAACCAGTTAATAACATAATCTGACTGAGCGAGTAAAATGTTCCAAATTCTCAACTTTAATATCTGACTTTAATTCATTCTCTCATGTATGCAAATTCATTAAATTTATATCCCATAGCTCACATACAAACACAGGATAGGTATTTATTTATTATAGCTTGTACTGTGTTGTACAACCAATGTTTTCAATATTTTGCAATTTGACAAATATTAGCTTATTGAGCACATATCTTTGAGCACTTCAAATACAAATACCTGCATATTAAGAAATGAAAATGAGTATGGGATCTTTATACGCGTCTACGCGTAAATATCTTACGTAATAAGAACATAAAAATTGCTTGAACAAAAGCGACCTTCATAATGATTTTGAACAATGACATGACAATCCCATACAGTAACCTTGTGCATAAATATTATGTCTATTGGGCTAATGGCATAAATTCATATGATGGTGCTACTAACACAATTTGACTCCTTAAGAATTTTTACCTTTTACAATATTCACTATTTTATTCTAACAAGAGTCAAAACACATAAAATTAAATATTTTAAAGATAAATAATATTTTACATCTTGATGAAATTATCGCAATAATACGCAATTGTTAGAATACGACAATTTATTGATCAACAGATTCAATATACAAAGTAAACGTAAATATGTGTTACATAAATCATAAAAAGTATGTTTTTAGTTAGTAAAACATTAAAAATAAAACTTTTAAAACGATGTGTTTTTTAAATTAATTAATATATTATATAAAATGTATTGATTTTTTAATGATTCAGCTTATTACTCATCGACTAGTTAATGTAGATTCATTTTACAAATTAATCTCCCAAACACGAAGAGTTGGAATAAAATAGATCTTTGAAGTTTATCATTGTAATTTGTAATATATGAACAATTTAAGTTTATCGATTGATATAGGTAATAGGAAAGCGCATTAAAGATTTTATAAAAATTCATAAGATTTAAAAAGAAGTTTACATCTTAAACTTGCAACAATGTGTAGCGTTAATTAAGTAATAATTAATATTATAAATCTAACCTAACCTACACATAAAATAACAAAAAATGGGCCAGACTTTACTTGCCGGAAAAACTCTATGCTACTCCATGGAGCCCGTATGTTGATACATTGTTCGCGTGGTTTAGGTTAGGTTAAGTTTTGTATTAGAGGATAGGGGCTCCATGGAGTTTTGTGACGTTTTTCCGGAAAGTAAAGTCCAGCCAAAAAATGTTCATTTATTAATTTACTGGAGACTCATTATTATTTTAATATAATGGGTATGCACATTTAATTGGAACAAGTAATGATAAAGTTCTTTAATTATCATTAGTTACCTAAAATCCATAATCCATAGATTATGTTCACTTTTTTAACATTTCAATGTTTTAAACCTAGTTTTTTTTAAATTTTGCAGTTCATTCACACGGTACGTTTTTCAGGTAAAGTTAATTTCAAAACTTAATATAGATAGTAGTCGTTATATACATACATTTCATTGTAAAATAATTTCTTTTGTGTTTTGGAATCAAAATAGCTAAAGTACCAGGCATATTTTATTGTCGTATTCAGGTAACTCAAAGACTTTTACTTTTTCCATTCTCGTCACTATTTAAAATAGCCGAAGAATCTCTGTGTTTCCTTTTAATCCTCGCATATGGTCCAATGTCAGGATCAGTGACAAAGTCGTAGATTACTCGTACCCACGAGTCGTGATGTGGAAGATTGTCATAATATTCTCTTGCAATTTCACGAACCTTTAAAAATTGAATCATAATTACTAATTTTATGCACACAATTAATAATTTTATAACCAGTTAAATGAGTAAGAGTAACCCACCTTTGGTAAATTATATCCCGGAACGGCTGGGAAATCATGATGTTCATTGTGGTATCCAACATTAAAAGTAATACAGTTAAGGAAGCCATAATAGGAGTAAGTTTCAAATCCTTTTTTGAACATGTAATGTTCCGAAATGAAATGACCGGCGACAGGGTGACAACCCATTGACAAAAGACTCCCACCGAACAAATAAACGATAGCTTTCACTCCAAAATATTGGTAAACAAAGTAGTTGAAACTCATTTGAATCACCACATTGATGATTTCTAATTTATTTGGGTTTTTAGGATACGTAATGACAGGACGGAGAGCGTAAAACAATGGTTGGAGAAAAACCCAAATAAGCTTCCCAAATGTTGTCGAAAAGAGTTTTGCTTCTATTCCTGTTGGAATATCCGTGTCGAACTTTTCATCTCCTTGGTACTGCAAATGCAATTACATACCAATCAATGTTAATAGATTTGTTACAAAAACCAAGAAAATTATAAGATTTATATTAAAACACTTACCCTATGATGTTCCAGGTGATACTTTTTAAAAGAGATTGAAAATGGAATTGCAATTGGCAAATTGGCAAACATTCCAAGTGCTCGGTTAGCCATTGGTCTTGAATGTCCAAATGCGAGATTATGAGCAATTTCATGAATGGCTGTAAGTTTTCAATAAAAATATTCATTGTTTGAAAATAATTTAATAATTTATGTTACAGTATTATCATAATTATCAATGAATAATTTAAATACCAAGCATAAGTGAATGGTTGATGACTCCGCCGAAGCAATAGGCAAGTAAAAAAAGGTAACTCCATCGAATGTCATGAACAATAAATAACATTCCTATTTGGACTAGAACCATGCAGGAGACCGTCCATTTGAATTTAGGATCAGGACGAAAAAGGTTTTTGATCTCCGGATATTTCTCTGCGCAAAAAGAGTTATCAATTAATTTCAATTCAGATTTCAATTGAGTTAAACAAAAAAATTAAGACATTATAAAGGTTTAATTCCAATTTTTTCATTATTTGAAATATGGAAATAACTTACTTAATATTTCTTTTCGACGCGAGGCATGGGGTTCCTCTGTGTAAGTCCATTCAAAATCTGTCCTCGAAACTTTTTGTCCCATTATGTTATGATTCTTGAAGAGCAAATGACTAAATTAGCTGAACCACGATGCACAAACCACGTTATTAATTTAAACAACCTCAGATCCTGAAAATAAGTAATAAAAACAGTTTGTACATACTGTAGGTATATTGTAAGCAAACTTTCTTTTTATTGATAGAATAGAAAAAAATCCAGATGGTCATTATAAGTAGGTAGACTATAGATGATATTAGAAACCATAACGTATCTACTATTTAAATAGATAATTGAATTGCTTCACCATATTGATTTTCTAAATAATTAATGATGCACGAAGAGTAAATTAAGCTAAAATAGCCATTGCGATTACCTATTATGGAATATCAATACTCTTTCAGTTTCCTAATAATCACCAATTATGGTACTTTTAGGTGACAGTTAAAGGAGTATTTAATGATATAAAATATAAATTTTTAATGCTATAAAAATTTAAATACTAAATCCACTGAATAAAGAGGCGATTAAAGATGATTAAAAAACAATCTCTTCCTTAAAAATTGGTCAAATTCAATAATTATGCCAAACAAATAGGTAAAAACCTATGAATAGAGAATTTTTCAATAAATAATATTAATGATAAATAGCACATTTCATAGGCGTAATCTAATCTAGAAGTAATTATTGATTTATTTTAAACATGAATGGGTTTCATTATTGGAAATTAAAAAAAGTTCCATTATAAAAGCCTCATCACTCTTTAATCTTTTTATTTGTTAGGTTAACATTATTATTTGAATGTTACCCATATTAATAAATATATTAATTACCTTAAACCACAAGTACAATGTACTCCTTAAGATGCACACTAGAGAAACTCTATGCACAAGCAGGCATATATATTACTATAAAAACACTTTCAATGCCAGTACAAGAATGAATGACTGGTAAAGGATTTAAATTTTCTTAAATTTCTTCAAGGAATTAACAAGGAAGGAAAAAAGTTACTCGATTCCTACAATCGAACCCACACGTTGCATTATTTGCCCGACTCATTTTAACTCATAGTGTTGAATTACACGCTACCCTTAATTAATTATGAAAAACAACTGAATAAAGGGATATGTTCGTGGGAAACTTGTTATAACTGGAACTTACAGTATTGGAAATTCTAATCTTTCGAGTGCCGATGAAATTCCAGAAACTTTTAATAAAAAACACTATAATAAGGAAAGTGATGTCAAAGCTCATCTCAAGAAAAAATGTTAATAATAAATATATGTTTTATCTATACGTCAATTCCAATGTTAAATGAACATTTTCTATTGTATTATATTTAATCAACTAATCGAATGTGGTTAAATATTGGAAAATTAATTAAGGTTTAATACATAGCATAGTAAGAAACATTGCATTGATGTAAAGCACGCTAGCCTAAACTTTCATCATTTTGAAAATGAATAAGATGGTACAAAATACCTATCATCCCTCTACAAAAAAGGAAAATAGAAATCCCAAATTCCCCAATGATGTATAAAGCGGGAGAGGAGTTCGTGGAAATCATTCAGTAAATCCGATAATCCCATTATTTATCAAAATATGCTTATATTTTATTGAGGAAGCGATGAATCCAATTTCGGAGAATTTTTTTCATAAAGTGAAATCTTTTATAATCAAATGGATTAGATATGTAAGATAGTTTTTTTCATTGTTCTCATTCATTCAATGAATTCAATGGATGCGAATGCGTCAATTTGATATCAAGCAAAATAATGGTAAGTAATATGAATGATAGAATGAATTTTTGCAATTTTACAAAAGAAAAGTGACCAAATGTTGTACATTTATGTTACACCCCAAGTGTCCTTTATGATATTGTAGTCAACTATCTAGGCTATATTGTTAATATTGGAATTGGAATTATTGTTAGTTAGATAGGCATGAATAAAATAACCCATATAATCAATGGTTTCATTGGTGTTTGCAGATCAGCAAAATCAATGATTGGTCATCATCACGTTATATTATCGGGCAATATTTATATAACTCGAAATGAAATTACATAAAATAATCTTGTAATAGAACATCATAAGCATCCAATCCAATATAAAGTCATACAAGATAAATAAAATTGATAATAATGAATATATCCTGATATAATTGTTGTCCAAATGTAAAATCAAATAAACGATGATAAAATTAATAAAATATACCTAAAGTGCTCTAGGCTCAAGAGGATAACCAACTTGTCAAATAGCAAGTGTACTAAATTAACTTCCAATTATGAAACTTTTAGACATTTTCGCACGTTCCTCGCAATGAGAGTGAGTGAGAAATAATTCATGAAATCCTGAAATTATGACCTTGAAGCCTATGAACAGATGTAACACAGAGAACAAGTTCTATTCTTATGGCCTTTAAACTTTTTAATCATTATATAATACCTGCTCTAATTGTAATGTTATGCATCATATTTAATATTTAAAATATTTTGAATCATTTACATCCAGCATATAAATATTATGTGTATATTTATAAAATTATTTTTATAACTCACCTTTTGTAATGTTTATATTCCTGAGTTGAGATTACTTACTGATTTGAAAATTAAAAGAGTAAAATCAATAAAAGTAGAAGTCAAACCACTGTACTGTAAGAAGGTTTAAATATTAACTGTCTGTCACTGCACATTAAATAATTTCAGATTTCAGCTAAAAAGCTAAAGATGAGTAAGAGCGAATTTACCGGTGTTTTCAGCATTTTTATCTTAATAATTAATTATTAGAATTGAAACGGATCTAATTAAGGAATCAAAGGTAAATTCTCCCTAATTGTGACTTTAAATTAAGTTAATCCTTACATTTATTTAGAAGAGGAAAAAGATTGGAATGATCTCTTGAAAACAATTTATGAAGAATGGTGAATGAATATGAATACTATGAGTGACGAATAATTTGACCAATCCTTGTTTAGTGAAGGGGAAGATGAAAATCTCATATTTCCCCTAGCCAGCTAACACCATTTAACATTTGCGAATTTGCTCTTTCAAAATATGAAACAGAATAAGAGGCGCCCTTAGTTCATGTTCATTCTTGAATATTTATTTCTTCACATCTTGTCCTGCTTTCCGCTCATTCATTTATTTTTCTATTCGGCATGGGCTCAAAACGTACATTACGAGTCAATTTAGATTACGATTCATCGAATCACTGAACTCTGCACGGTCAGCACGCGATATCAACCTTCGACCTTTCTAAGACCAAGAGGTATCCAAATATACAACTTACATTTCATACAGCGTTTTAGTAACTTTTAAATAATAAGCGTATAATCATTAAATGTTTGGTTATTAATTTATTAAAATCACTTGATAAAATTTTTTCTGTTATTGAAACTATAGTAGACTGATGGATTCCAATTTAGAAGAAAAGAAAATTGATATACCCCAAAGACCTGATGAGAGCGTTATTATAAGATGCAATGAGAATGGGGAAGAAAATCCACTGGATCAGTTACATTATGAATATCCTCATTTGAGTGAAGAAGGGCCAAGTAATATTCTAATTCTAATTTAGAATCTTAGATTATAAGTGTATTAGCGTTGTTATGATAATTCATTATACTGTTTATTTGTATTTTCACTCATTTATGTTTATTATTATTCACTTCGATTCCTATTGTAAAACAGAACGAATGTCAATTCTCCTCTAATAAACCTCAAATATAATTCAAATCCAATCATCCATCTCTTCATCACCACTCTCATTCATCTTAGGAGTTACGACCTAGGATCATACGAATCTCGCAGCTATAATAAGCTTTATGAGTTAAAACTTTTAAAGGTATCGTTGGAGTTTTTTTTAATGTAATGTTCTTATATTTTTCAAGGGATTATAAAAAGTCTTCATCGGAGGTCTGATAAAAATCTACATGAACATAATTCCAACTGCCAATGCAGCAGTTCTAGTACATCAGAAGAGGAGGGACAACCACCTCCTAAAAAGATTGGGCGGGAAAGATTGCGAATTTCCTTTTCTTTCAGTATGGCCATCTATATTCTGAGGATATCACTAAATAATGTTTGATTAATTGAAAACGTTTATAATTAAAAATTGTTTCTGAAGGTTCAAATAGCAGTATATCAGCTTGTGCTTTAACAAGCGATTCAGATCTCACTGACAATGAAGAAATGACAAAGGGTCTACCATCACATGTTGTACTCACAAATGATACTGAGAGCGAAATCTTAATCAATCCTGTTCGGATTTTTCCTTCTGACACTTCAGTTGATTATGATTCGGACGATCTTTACAGGAATGAATTGGAAGTGGCTTCAAATGATGAAATCAATGACAATCCAATTGAAGACTGCAATTCAAGTTCTGGAGTTGATGCGTATCTTGAAGTAAGCAAAATGATCCTCAAATGGAAAATGATTAAATGATTTTTATAATTATTTTAGTCTAGACTTGAACTTCCGAGTGTCATTGAAGAAGGGGAAGAAGTTGAAAAAAACTTTGGAGATGCAGATTCAGAGTCAGACGGGAACAAAGGAGAACCAGCCATGAGCGATGATTCTGAACTTTCAGATCGTGACAAATGGCAATGCACTCAATGCAAGTCGAAGACGAGTCCCCATTTGAGTTTATGCAATCGTTGCTTTCGGGTATATTTATATGAATGAATACAAATCCAATTCATTGTAATCTAAATTCAATTCAAATGTTTTATTTATAATGTAAATTGAATTTGGTCAATATTTTTAAAACCATATAAAAATTAAAAATACTTTAACTTAAAGATAAGGAGAAATTGGCTTCCAAGTCGACCA
Organism: Neelides folsomi; assembly: GCA_034687125.1. Taxonomy (NCBI): domain Eukaryota; kingdom Metazoa; phylum Arthropoda; class Collembola; order Neelipleona; family Neelidae; genus Neelides; species Neelides folsomi. The sequence continues at coordinate 298,267 of JAQGBZ010000017.1, read as the reverse complement.
AAATCACGTAAAACGAAAACAAGAACAAAGTCGGGGCCAAACACAGAAAATCCCATTGTTCTTCAAATGGGGAGTTTGCCAAAATCTTTGAGTTCTCAAGACACTGATGCTTTGGAAGATTTGTCCCAATCAACTAAAATTGAAAGTCAAATTGAAAAATCACCAACGATGAACTCACCCGAACAAAATATTGGCCCGGAAGATAAAGAAAAAATTCCAAATTCAATATGCCAATATTGTTTCATTCGCGAAAAAGTATAAAATATTTAAAATTATTTTTCTTCCTAACTAAAAAATAATAATTTTAGATTAAATTAAACGTGTTTCATTTACAGAATGCTGCATTCGTTCACAACAAGATTGCCCACCAAGTTTGTTGCTATTTTTGTGCTGATAAGTAAGTCTTTATAAATGTATCCTTTATATTCATTTGTGCTACAATTTTTAATTAACTGTTTTTTTAGAATTTTGAAAAAAACTGGTCAATGTCCTATTTGCAGAGAACGAATTCTTCGGGTTGTCAAAATTATTGTCTCATAATATCAAGAACCAACCTATCTTAATCATAACATAACTCGTTAAATTATTATTACCAATTTATTAATTTATATAAAATAAGCGATGCTGGTTCTAGCGACTCCAGTTTACTCCCAATCAAATTGTATATAACCTTCATTTGCACACTAAATATTTATAATTTATTTTCATTAATTTTGTTACTATTTTAAATATTCGTTAATTTTTTTTCATCTGCAAAAATGATTCGTCATTTTTCTCTCGGGCCATGTTTGTCATGTCAAACTCGAGGCATTCTTTGGTTCAGGAAGCAACGGAAGTTTTTTCAAACTCGAGACATACTCGAGTTTAGGTTTTAAAGGTGATTTTGTTTGACTCGAGACATTCTCGAGTTCAGGAAGTAAAGGAGGTTTCCATAGACTCGAGTATGTCTCGAGTTCAGGGCTTAATAGGTTAATGATGCTGTCAGTTCTGAACGTAATAAATAACATTAATTACATTAATTGGTATTTATTATTTATTAAGATATTCACGTTTAAAAGGGGGTTTCTTTATGATATAACTAATTTCTTCCAGTGTCATTCATAAAAGGAATCATTTTGCTTCAATGTTTACTGCCCCATTCATTCCCAAGAATTTTTTCCCCACAAGCAGGCAAACTGACAATGAGCATATCTTATCTCAACAGCTTCATAGCACACCATTGCAATAATTTCATAAAATCTAAAACATCTACGATAAGGATCACTTCATCATAAATCCATTAAATTAGGAAAGAGTCATAATTCATAACCATTCATAAAAGGAATCATACCAACAAGGCCAACAAATTTCAGAGACAAATTCATAATTCCAGGCATCCGCGCCATTACCTTTCTCAATTTATCCGCTTGCGAGCATAATCTGCTTCTGCTTGTCCTCATTGTGTCGTATTTTATTAAAATGTCAATTGAGTTGAGATTTCAGTTCCATCCCGAGACCGCCACTCATTGAGGTCATTCACAGTTAGATATCTTTAAACCAATTCGGGGTTTAACGACATTATCATTCTGACAAGGAGTTGGGAGTTAATCACTAACAATGCCTCCAAAGAAGAAGTCGTTTGAGCAATGGAAGGAAGAGATTGCCATGTTCCTCGTATCCAACAAAGAAGGGTGCACACTCCAATTCTTGAATGGTATGTGTAGCCAATAAATAATTAAATTAATTAGTAAAAGTCCAAATGATGATGCTTCGCTTTAATTATCTGAACACTTTTCAATTTTTAGATTTCTTCAGCGATCAAGATGATCCTATCCCATACAAAGATTTTGGGTATGAAACAATCAAGGAATTCTTGTATGCAATGAGGGATATCTTCCAAATTCGCCAATTCTATAATGGACGCTATTATTTTTTTGTAATTACTCATTGAAAATAAGGCATATAAAATTTAACGATGTCGTATTCTATCGAAACTTATTAGTAATTGATCAAATAATTTAGTTGAGTGATGAATTCCAAATCCCACAAGATTGTAAAAGCCTTCGGAGAACAGTTCTTCAACAAAGAGTGTCTGACAAGTATGGAGCCCGTCCTCTGCTCTCGAACACAACAAAAGTTTCCGTGAGTTGATAATTAAATTATTTAAATGCAGAAGAATGCCAAAAAAGTTAATTTAATTTCAACTAAAATAAAATATATTTTAGCCCGACGTATTGATTCCCAGACCCTACGTTGACAACTACGTTTCTCCACCGACATTCTATCGACAGGAATCGCACCTGATGGGGAACGTAAACTCTCAACCTCGACCGCTTATGCCATTAAATTTTCCTGGACTAATTACACCAATGATGCTTCCATTTCGAACTAACTATCTTCCAATTAGCGATGCCTATTCATCTCAACCTGTTCCACCAATGTTCTTGCCTGCTGCAAGACAACTTCCCAACAACCCACCATTGTTACAGAATCCACCGAAACCACTGACATCGAGTTATTTTCATCAATCTCATGAAGAGTATTTAGCAAGAGTCACTATGCAATACGTAAGATACTTTTTTTTACTCCATTCCATATGCATATATGTATTTATATTATAACAGTTATATCTGTGACTGTTCAATTTAATTATGTAATTTGATTTTTTGAACTATTTTAGAGAAAACCAACAATCGTTAGTGCTGTTGGGTCCACACCAATTGTTCCTCAGAAAAATATTGTTGCGGATGTATCTGTAAATTGCGAAAACACCGACATTTCGGTTCAAAGGCATATGGAACGGCTTACAATTAGTGAGGATATTAAAGTCGTTTCAAAATCACCACACAAATTGGAAGAGATCAAAGTTCAGATAAAGGTGGAAGAGCCGAAAGAACTGAAAAAGTTTGAAGAGCCGGAAAAACCGGAAAAGATGGATGAGCCAAAAGAATTGAAGGTCGAGAAGTCGGAAGAACTCACAAAAATTTCGAGACTAAGACAAATACTTTCTCGGAAACAAGAGAATTTGGATCCTCAAAAAGAAGCCAAGAAAATTTTGCTCGTTGGTTCCATCTTAAAACTTCCTGACAAACCAGCGTATCGAAAGCCTATCGATTCTTTCGAAATCTACACGCCTTACAACGCAGCAGATTTTGTTCTAAAGGGCCGTGCCGAAGACGATGAGCCAGTTATCCGCATTTCGCGAAATCCTTCGTCGTCGATTATTGATGTTAGTGACATTCCAAAAAGAGGCCGGGTGGTTAAAAGAATTGAAGAAAGTGAAAAGATGGTTCGCATCTCAAGGAGTTCAAGAACTTATACAAACGACTATGATTACGATTTTGAGCTTGATTAGATAAGATAATTGCGATGTTGTAAGCAAAATAAGGTTACAAAGTTACTATTACATATAGCATTTATTTTTCATGGTATGTATAAAATAATAGTTAGCAAATTGGAATGTAAATGCTGAATATGGTGTATGAGAAATGGAGGATCAGCATAGAATAGATTTGAATAAAACATTAATTTCGTTTTTTTTTGTTAATTATAAATAATTTATTAATCATTCACACGCGATCATAAATTCATATAAAATACGTACACGTGTAATCTATAATTTGGGTCAAATAATAAAAATTAAAAAAATAAATAGTAATCATAAAACAACAAAATATAGGATATTAAATCAATTTAACAACAATCACTTGGTTAATGTTTAACCCTTTCCAACAAACGCCTTTTTCCCTATTTATTATCAACTTGCGAGCGTTAGTAACTAATAATTTCATAAAATGCAAAGAAAATAATTACTAAAGTTATGGAAAGCATAGTGATCATTTGCAGTTTACATAACATTTCAAAATGGTCACTATACTGTCCATCTGCGCGTTCCCTGTTTTCTATAAATTGGCCACTATGATGCTCACGTGCATCCGGAAGGGTTAATTAGCAAATAATCAAAATACTTAGAATTGAAAGTTCAAACAATCTGAAAATAAAATCCCATTACATCCTCATTGCCTCACGAATTTGAGCTTTGTCGAGGGTGAATGAAGTCCAATTCTTTGGGCCACAAAACCCTTTGAACGGATTGATCGCTTCGGGTCTTGAACTCCCGCCCTTTTGCAATATTGGAAAGAACGGAACGTTTTTTGCATTAACTGGAGCAGCTTTGTCAGACTTGTTTTTCATATTTCCTTTTGGTTCAACAGGGTCTTCAAAAAGTTTCCTCTTTGGATTTTTCTTTCCAACAGGAGCGACATTTGGAATGTCTTTTGGGTATGCTACGTGATGTTGCGGAAATGTTGCCGCGGGTTTGGGATGCTCTTGGTGTGGAAATATCCCCAGCGGAACAGCGAACTTTTCTTGTTTTATTGGCATAAGAGGTCTTATTGGTTGCTGCTGCTGTGGAATAGCTTGGGGTTTCTTTTTCCCATAAGGCGAGTGCCGATCTTCGATTTCTTCTTCTTTCTCATCTTCATAGTAAATTTCGAATCCTTCGTTGTGGTAATAAATGCTCACAAAGTCGTCCATTTGTTTACTTCTATAACAATCGATTTTATTTCTCCCATCTGATTTATCCTTGATCCACATCTTCAATCGCCTACAAATATAAATATTTATTAATTGATATTTCTTAATGCACTTAAAGGATTTAATGAATTACATAAAAAATGACTTTTGATCATGATATACATTAAAACCAAATCTACAATCCTTGCATTAAAACGACCATTTCAAGATTTTTACCTTGTGAATGGAAAAACCGAAAAGAACTGGTTATTTTGGTATCCTCTTTTGTTGATTCCGCATGAGTCTTTTTTGTTTTCTGGAAGCTCGGAAATTTTGAACCAGGCAATGTTTTTGATTTCGTATCTCGTTTGAGGCTTAAAGGGATATTTTTGACTCACTCCCCGGATGATGTAAAGTCGAGATTTTCTCTCATACGCCGAGCTCTCAATGAAGTGTTTTGGATTTAAAAGGTTTGAAGCGTCAAAGTCAGTTTCTTCAAGAACTTCTCGATGAGCACAAACAAGGGGGTCTTCTTGCTCGTTCACTTTTCCCTTTGGAAATCCCCAACTTCCTCGGAAGCCTTGGACCAGAAGTACGTGTGTCATTGATTTGTCAAGCATGATGCCACCGTAAGTTGGAACTCGACATTTGTATTCCTTGAATAATTGCAGGATGTTTCCAATATTGCTCATCAGAGGTTGTAAAAATGGAGTTCTCTGTAATTTTTGGATATAGCACAATTAGGAAAATTAGAATAAAATATTACAAAGCTGTTATTATTTTTGATAAAAATGAAATATAACGTTATTAATATTGAAAAATATAAGTATAAAATATACAGAGTTTATAAAAAAAATTATTAAAAATTACTTGAAAGATAAGATTTGCAAAGACATTGTAAGGAATTTGAGATAAATGGGCGAGGTATCCTTTGCTCCCTTCACCGCAACTAAAATGAGTTTTTAATTTTTAGCCTTTAGTTTGTAATATTATAAACATAGCTTATATAAATTGGGCTCGTAATGGTAATTTGTATATTAATTATCACTTACTAGAAATCGACAAAAAACCAATGCGCGAGTTCAATTTGAAAGCAAACGCGAATTGGGTCTCTTTCTTCTTCCGGAATGTTCCCTACAAACCGGCTGTAAATTCGAATTAAACTCAATTAAAAATCAAACATGAATTATAAGCTATTATTTAATACATATTAAGTCATTATAGTATAAACTATAATAACTATATTTTATTCCAGCCCGGAAAGGAGTTTGAACCAAACTCTAAAATATTATTGAAAATGCTCATGATGGGGCTTACATGGTAACTTGCACAAGAGTTTCCTGGGCCCAACATATGCATTTTCAATAATAATTTAGCGGTTCGTTCAAACTCACGTCCTTTCCGGGTTGGAATAAAGAATAGTGTGAGTTTAATTATGAGTACTTTATATGTACTTACATGACCAAATCGTCGAGAATTTGTTCGGGAATCATGTTGCTCTGCTTAGTCGTTACAGGATATTTGGCAAGAATTTGTTGAATTCCAATTCCGATGCTAGGGCTTGCTCTAAAGAACGAGCTCTCAACTTCTTGAACTGACATAGCCCTTTTGATATTCTTAGAAGTGGATGGCGTCGAAGTCGAGGAAGTAGTTGCTTCCGATTTAAGTCCAATTAATTTTGCCAATTCGAATCCTATTGGAGTTGGCAATAGCGCATTCTGTCCGTGCTTATTCATCTTGGCTGCTAAATTAAAAATTTTCATTTGTTACATAAGCTTGAAATTAAAATGAATTTAATTTTTATTAGATCATTATGGAATATTAATTAAATAAAAATAGTTAAATATGAAATTTTACCTTACAAAAGCGAGCTCAGCCAAATCGATTTCTTGGATGTCAAGTTATCGAACCTAATTAACTTGATTGTTAAAAACTAATGTAACTAATTATTTTAATAGATCTAAATGATCTAAATAAAACGTTTAAAATAAGAATGGGAGCATTATTAAAAGTATTTAAAATCAAGAGCAAAGTAGAATAGATGTGACTCACTTTGGTGAGAGTTTACTCTGTTTTGCTTTAAAAGACGAAGACAGAGTTTCGTGCTATCTATATAATGGAACATTGGCGGACCTTTTTGAGCAAAGATTAGAGTCCATTCTCTTTTTCTATATTTTTAATACATATATGAAAAGAAGTGTTTTGAGTTTTGAAATTCTGAAGAGACGAAATGATTGAAATTGATTGAAAAGAAAACCATTTATTGCATTTTGGCGTTTTTAATTGAAATTACAAGTTTACAATTTTGAAAGTCATAAACAGACGATTTGTTTAACTTTTCCTAGATTAATTTTTTTTGCAAAATTATAATGGCACATGCCGGTGAATAAGCAGCTGTGTGGAATATTTATCTTCGAGTTTAATTTCATAAAATTAGTTAAATTACCAAAGTCACTTCACATATTTAATTAACTCAAACCTTAGAAAAATGGACTACTTGGAAGAACAGACCAATGAAGCAGAGGCTCTTGAATCAATATACTACAATGAATATAAACGTAAATCATTTAAAAAGTTGATTTATGTAGATGTAATGTATAAAGATTAATGTAAATATCAATGATATAAGAATGACGATTTTCTGTATATCATGCAAAAGAATATTATTTTTTTATAGTTTTGAACTCGAGTCCATTTGTTTTCACAATCTCAGTTAAATCTGATAAATATAACGAAGAAGGAGAAGAGGGTTTATTTGCTAATCTAAAATTTGAATTGACACCAACTTACCCGGAAGAAATCCCACTTGTATCAATATTCAATGAAGAGGATGAAGATCCGGAAACTAATATGGAACCTGAGGATGTTGTAGCTCTCATAAAACTTATTAAAGACCTTGTAAGCGTTGTATGACTTAGATAAATAAGTGTATTTATTAGGTATTTTTATTAAATAACTATTTTACTTTTGACATTCAGGCCTCAGAAAACTTAGGGATGGTCATGGTCTACACTCTTGTAACTGCTGCAACCGAATGGCTCAATACACGATGGGAAACTCTTGAAAGGGAGCGAGACGAAGAAGCCGAAAGGAAACTCTTCGAAGAGGAAGAAGCAGAAAGACATCGGTTTGATGGAACACGAGTAACTCCTGAGTCCTTTGCTGCCTGGAAGGCTGTTTTCGACCACGAAATGTCATTAAAGAAGAAAATAGATATAGAAAAAGAAATCGCCAGCAAGAAACTTAACGGACGAGAGCTTTTCATGAAAGACACAACGCTTAACGAGTCGGATCTTAAATTCGTTGAGGAAGGCGATGACATGCCAATTGACGAAAGTCTGTTTGAAGACCTCGACGGGCTCGACTTGGACGACGACGATGATGACGATGAGGATTATGTGCCTGGAGAAGATTCCGATGATGATTGATTTACTGCTCAACATTATTCAATTAATTATCAATTGTTTATATTTGATATAATGTTCAATCTTTTCTATTAAATATATTCGATATAGGTTTGTTCGATATATTCTGATTGTTTTACCTTCTGGAAGTTTTCATATTATAGGGATTTTTGATTAAAAGGTATTTCGTAATTAACTATAAACAGTCCAATGTCAAATATTGAAATTTTATTTGTTATCAAAAAATGAAAATCTTAAGAATTGCTTATAAATAAGTAAATGAGCAAAAATATTTAGATATATATATATACATAAATATTATACTTAATACCCAAGCCTATGTATCTGAATACATAAGACATAAATACTAAAATGTAAATGTGTGCAGAATTGATGAAGGATAAATCATTATCAAATCAAAAGATATAAACGCGATTAGAGCAATTGTTGAAATATTTCCTTATTAATTTTCATTGTTAACATCGGATTCAAATATAAATATTTTCATAATATAAAATATGCGGCGAATTTTAACTTTTAAAAAGTCGCAAATTAAGCACGGTACATTCCCAAAATGTCATTCCTTGTTGAAGTACACATTTATGTTCACCTCGCAAGCAAACACAATCCGTGTCATTTTAAAAGCTTTATGCCAACCATTCGTATTTTTTTATTTATTAATTTCCTCCTTGGAATTTGAGGCCAGAAAAGAGTGAATGGGGGAATTGTATGCAGGCATGCACGTAATTGAGGCTTGCACTGCAGATACCGAATGCATTAGATCCCCGGCACGGAAATCCAATTACCCCATATTGGAGGTGTGAAATTCGGTTGGATGTGGCTCTTGTGCGGGCGAAGGTGAAACTGTTAGTGAGGTCTGCAATTGCGCCCCCATCGTTCTTGAACCTACGGGCTCGTCGGAATCCGAAGGAAACCGAGAAAGGAGAAGAATCGATCAGTTGGAGACCTTTCTCTGGCAACTCCTGCCTGCCTTCCCAGTAGATCCTAAGCAGTTGGTGCGAGAGTCTCGGTCCTCTCCGATTCCTTTCACCCCACTCGAAATGTCAATATTATCACCCCTCTAGGCTCACAGGAGAAGGCGGGAGCGACACGGGTAAGTTAAAACCAACTAATTAATCATCCGACAACTTTACTCCCTTGAATCCAAAGAATCATGAATTCCGCAATTTCTTCTCTTTGTGAGGGAGGAGAAAAAGAGATTGTGAGAAAGGGGAGAAATTCATCGTAACCTTTCTATTATCCGCAGAGGATCCCGGGATGCATCTCCACTTTGAGAAGTCGATCAATGCGAAGACCGACTGCACGATCCTCTCCATGTCCTGGATGGGAAAAGTTCCTGACGATCTCGGGACATCAGAGGTAAACAATTCGATAGCGATGGAATCGACAGAGAAGATAAATGATCTGTCAAACAGGGAGCTTTTCCCTCTTCCTCACACCTTGCCAAATAAGATCAATTTTCCGCTCGCAGAATACTCCAACCCTTTGAAGCCATGAACTCTTACGAGGGAAAAGTTTTGGGCCGAGTCACCTTCAATTTGACGTTGATGGGTGAAAAGGAGGACAGGAGAAATTCATAAATATAAACCTACTTTATAATAAGAGAAATATTAATATTTCATAAGATACTTAACTCAGGAACCTTTAAGCTATTGAATATTTACATATATCTACCTTTATAATTTATTTCTGCACTATTGATAAACAAACTTTTTGGGAACATTTTAATTCTAAAACTTTGGCCAAAGGGTGAATTCTATGAATTTCATTCAAAAGTGTAAACTCCCATATTTGCAAAGTTGCATTGAAAATGAAAGTTTAATTAAGTGGGAGTTGATAAAGAATTTAATTTCGTTTTTGAGCCACCGACTTGACATTGACCCTCTCCATTTCTCTTCCCTATTTAAAGTAATGTCATTATTCACAAAAGCATATCTCTCCGTATCTTTTATTTGTATCTTTCTCGTGGGGCAACTGCGGTCGAGCTTCCCTTTGGGATTCGTTCTGCTTCAATGTATGTATTTACAATACCAACCCCTCTCGATCAGATTTTGGCTTCAAGGGCTGGAAGAGGGGCTGGTCCTAATTGCCACTCGCGTTATGGATTATTGGATAATTGAATCTCTGAATGGCAGGAGACTTTCAAACCATTCACTTTCCCCAACATTAGTTTATCCATAGAAAGAAACTTTGAATTTGAACGCACATTTATTGGATTGAAATGCCATCGAATCGAGGCAGGTGAATTCTTCTGTGAAAGTGGAGGCTATCAGAGGAAGAGCCGGGGACGGAACGACTTCTGAATGTCGTTATTAAATATTTGAAGCGTAAACCTGTTTGGGGATACGGTCTGTTATTTGTATTCGGAAAGACGAGAACATTTGTTGCTTTTTAATATTGCTCAACGATTCTCATATTCTTTATAAAATGCAATTTGAAAATAATACCCTACTCGATCCGATCTGCCGAATGGACATGAAAGTTTTGAGCATTTATAACGAGATTAAAATAATATTTATTATGCATAGCTCATTTGTTTATTGGTCGAATATATTATGTAAAATGAATTATTCATTTAGCTTTGTTTCTCCAATTCGCAAAGGAATAATAAATTCTTAAGAATGCTTCCATGCCCTTTCAAAACTTAAGTCGGCAAGCGAGGTTATTGCTATTTTATGTCTGGAGCTTATTTTGATAAGAAATGCTTATTAAAAAGTTTTCCTTCACTTCTATTCTTAAGTACTGCATATACTGTAATTTAAGCTACTATACTTTTTATCAGTAACTGCATGTAAATAATAAGATGTTATACAATACAAGCCACTCAATGTCAGATCAGAGACACAAGAGATTGAATCTGAATAATAATATTATATTATAGGGTAAAAGTTGTAAATGGCTAGAGTGAAAGAGGGGAATAATGAATTGAGTTCATTCGAATGCGAAACTCATTTCCTAAGCCCCGAGGAGTCCTGATATTCTCTACAATAAAACGTTGTTAAACAAGTAAAATTAACTGACTGTAATCGAATTCCATGGAAGAATGGGCTTCTATTAATAACAATGATGGAGCAAATGATTAGACCGAGTGTTGGGGAGGTAAGTGGACTGAGATGGGGGTGATAAGAACTCGACGGACCATTCGGGCTTTTCGGGAGAGTGTGGGAGAAAATGTAACCCATTTTATTGATTTGGCTATTCTTCCTTTTCACTCCCAAGTTCTTGACAGACGGATAGTGTTCAGTATGGAGATTGAGTTGAAATTCCCTGCTTAATCACCCCCTTTCTTAATTAATAGACCTGCATTATTCTCCAGAAGACCTGAATGAAATAAATTTTTGAGATGGGATTGGGGTCTGTATGAAAAGAGCGACTCCATCTTCTCTGCGCCAACATAAATTTCTCTTAATTGACCTTCTAACGAATTCTCGGGAGGGGAAGATTTTACCCGGAGAGCATTCCCTGAAAGTGGATTTAAAAAGCTGGGTGCGTCATTAAGTAAAAAAGTTCTGATTTCACTTTCTTCCCTCCACGAAATGCCGCCGGGTCTTCTTTTCAAAATGGTCCAAAAGTTGAGAGATTTTTAAATGGTAAAGCCATTAGGTAAACTAATTTCCAGAATATAATAGAAATTTAATACTTGGTCGTCACAGCCCAAGCTCATTGGAGTAGTTAATGGAAGAAAGGGGGGAATTAATAGTTTATTTAGCCAAAGCTTTGTCCTGGGGTTCAAAGTTTCTTAGAGAGGCGAAGAAAGTAATTATGAATTGTGGTCAAAATGGTAAAGTTTATTCTCAATAAACCGAACTTTCCCCTTTTGCCACTTCCATTCTTCTTCTTTATTTCACATCTGCAAATAGTATGAAAGGAAAAAAACTAAACACATGGAAAGTTCCAAGAAAAAATGCTTCGTGTTCATATTGGATTTATTTACCCCATCAAGAGATTGCTAAAAAATGAAGAAAATACATCAAGATTTCCTGAAATTTCCTTTCATTTACAGCAGCTAGTTTCTCCAAGTTGATTGGGTCGAAAAGGAGCGGTGCGGCCTTGTGAGTGGCTCTTTGTAATAATTTCAGGACCTTGACATGAAGGGAAGAGAAAGGTCTTTAAAAAGAGGATTTATGTTTCAAATCTCTCTCGCTCCCTCTCCGACTCCGACCAAGATTGGATATTGTACTGGGAGTAGCTGTTGGGTGTTATTAGGTAAGACAGGTTCCTATCTTAAAGGAACAACTTGGGGAGGTCTAGGGGTCCAAACATGGGGCAGAATATGTGATAAGATTCCCCCTCCGAATTCCGAATTCAGATAATGCGGAAGGAGGCGGATGGAGGAGAAAGGTAATCTTCTTAACGCGAGAGGGGAAGTTCCTCTAACATAGCTATCTCTATACCTTTTTTGGGGTCTCGACAACTGATGAGTCTCCCTTGGCCCGTGATCTCTCTGCACTCTCCCCGACATCACTCTCCTCAATGTCCTCAGACCTTGTCAATACAACACAAAAGATGAAGTTGTATTAGCTACAGATGTCTCGCGGTTTCCATTCGCTCTCCCCAAATCCCAGAAACCTAACCAACCTAATGGACATAAAACCGAATTAATTCCAACTCCAACAATAATCCTTATAGCGTATAAGGTGCATATACTTATCTACAAGGTCTAGCTAATCTTAAGTAGAGTGTAGAGTATAGGAAATAGGTATATAGCGGTCTATGTAAATATATCTTTAATTCTCCTTTTCACAATATAACCTGAATTACTTTGTATTTATTTTATGTACATTAGTATAAAACACATGGGACTAAGTCGGATATTAAGTATATCCTGCACGTTTTTCTCATTTGCTCAACATCAAAACCGTTGAAATGGTAAATCTACATTTATCCCTTCGGATTATACAAGTAATTCCCTCAGAACTTCAACACGGTGAAGAAAAAGTTTATTCGGCCGTGTGGTGGTGAATTGTTAAATTACCTAACTTTGTATTGTTCTTTGAAGAGATGAAAGGAGTCCTCAGATATCTTTACGTATTCTTGTGGTATTTACACACAAAAAAACTGGGAGAATGTCAAAAGAATTCTTTTTTAGAAAAAAGGGGGAAGAGCGACGAATGCGAGTTGATGAAAAATTTAAGACCTCCTTTCAAACTCTCCGGAAAAATAAATAGAAAGTTCCTCTCGAGAGGACGGGAGATTAAAACGTGAGTTAAGGAACCCATTAGTTATTAAATATTAAAGAAGCTGTGCTTTTAAAAAGGCCACGAACCCTCCACCTTCCCCAGAGGGAGACATGAAGGGTGAGAGGCGGGTGGAGTCATAATAATGGAGTCATACGCTCCTTTCTCCTCCCTGTTTCTCCCCGTTCCTCCACAGTCCCTCGGCTTGAATTTCAATTCAGTCGATGAAGACCTCATATTTTGACATTTATTTTTTGAGAAAGGGCGGACGGACATGGAATAAAATTAATCCACCTTCCAATCTCTTCAACACAATCTCGGGCAATCTAAACGCGATACACAATTTATGGATCGCGTTGGTCTTTTATATTTATCCCAATGTATTGTGTGGCTTCGGCCCAAATTTAGGATCAGATACACGTCCATGATTTCATGAATCTTATGTTGCTTCCAATATTTCAGTCTCCTGTTAGTATTTATAAACTTCCTCATACATCAGAAAAATGGTTTCACTGCCCCAAATAAATCTTCAGTTTCATACATCTTTATAAGTTTATATAAATTCATTGAGCATGAATCGGAACCTGACTTGTTTAATAACAATATTGGAGTTTGAAGGATATTTAGGAACTCCCAGACATTCAAGTTCATAAATTTTGATCTTTTATAAACTTACTACTATAATGCTATGTCTCTATTATCAAATTATAAATTATGTCTTCAATTGAACAATGAGAATTTAGGAAATATTCAAGGTCAAATATTCTTTTTTGTGGTTTTCCTTTCCTTTCCTTACAATTTCCTGTATATTACTTTCCGGATATTATATCATATAGATGGTAATCCATATTTTATTATACCTAATATTTACGCCCTTACATAAAAGATCCAATAAGGATAAATGGAACAAAGTATGAGATCGTAAAGAAATAAAGATCCTCATTAGGAGAAATTCAATAATTCATAAAAGGAGATTTGAATTCATAACCAGTTGGTGTAAATGGGTCTTGATTGTAATTTCAGGAGGAGGGTTGGAAGCTGAACCGAACTCATTACTACCAGGAAGGTTGGCTGGCTACTGGCAACGTCCGGGGTATCCTTGGCGTCACCTTCTCAACCTCAACTTGGAAGAAAAACTCAGAAGTTCCAACGAGGACGAATTACAACCTCCGAGGTCACCGTGCTCAGGCAAGCGATTCTCTTTTTACTAATGAGCACACATCCGAGATAAATAGATTATGTCCGTATACATTTAATAAGACTTCAGTCTCAGGCTTGATAATAAAATCATTGTCGCCAAAGTTTAGTCTTTGTTGGAGTGTAATATTCCTTGAAGAAAATGTAAATTGACTTTCACAGCCCCACTTTACATTTGAATACCTAATCTGTGAGAGAGGGTTTATTATGAAAGAATCTTCACTTCCAAATAATCTCTCAGCGGGAAAGTTGAGTAAAAGCGGATGAAAGTATTAAAATGTGATTTATGATGAGATCCCCTATCTCCGCCCAATGTACTCTACTTATATAACTTATTCATACGCTTACTATGTTATATCCCCGTCAGTTAGCGTAATGTGATTTACTCCCACCGTGGTTTGCACAGTTTTGCATAGTATTAAACTTCGGAAATTATTTGGAGCGATGAAGGCTTAATACGACGAACAACCTTGAAAATGGACTTACAATATGAAGGAACTCGAGAAACTTCTTCTTTATTATTTACCGACATTTTCCGCACATTCCATTAATTTATGGCTTCCGTCTGAAGTGGGTAAGATGGGAAACCTCGAAACTTTCTCCGATGAGCCGAAGTAGTAAATAAAGATGGGTCTGTTGGCAGTATTAAAAGAGCCTTAAAGGGGATCTCCATGAACCGAGGAGGCAAATTGGCTGTTAATCCATGACACGCGTCTCGTCACACCCGAGAGCTCCAATGCAAGGGGTCAAAGTGGAAGGGAAAGTTTTTCATATCAATCCCTCTTGAGCTTCTATTGAGAGTCTGTGAATTGCGAATGGGGTTTTCTCATTAAAACGACCGGGAGTTTCTACTCTCTTGAATCCAAATAAAGGTTCGTTCCCCCTTCTCTGGCAACTTCGACTCCGCAAATCGTTCATCCAAAACTCATCACCCCTTTCCTCCTTTTTAACTTTTAATAAATTCCGATGTTTCTCCCCAACCTGCACGGCCCTCACACTTCCATCCCTCTTTTATGAGATGTCAATAAACTTCATCTTTTCCTCCATCAAGTTGAAACTAATGGAAAAATACAATCACTCCCCCAGAATTTGATCGTTTGATTGATAATGCAAATTTTTCAATATATCCCCCAATTTCCAGTTTTATCCCTTCTAAGTAATACTAACAATAAATAAAATGTCGTGTGTAAGCATACATAATACGTATTGGAATATCGACGTATTTACATTCCACATTCTTATATTCTTTCATATTCCTCATATCATAATGTACCATATATACCAATTTGGTAGTATTGGATAAATTTTAGTCTATTCCAAGGCGTAATATGTATTTTATGTATTTTTATATGCGAGTTATGAACGCAATACATGAAAGGCATATCATACGCATATCTTCCACACATTTTCTTAATGGACCATTAAAGAAGAATGACTTATATGACGAAGGAAAAATCATTGGTTTTGGTATAAATAACATGGTTTTTGACATTTTACTCAGAAAATTGATGCATGGGATGGTTCTTTGAGAAAGGAATGAGGAAGATCCATTAGAGATGAATTCACCACAGTATTTTTATTTTCCATCCGCTCATATTCCCGTGGACATAAGAATGAATTTAATACTCTAAAAAGGAAATTGATCAGTTGGTGGATCTTATATGGGATCTTTGCGATATGAAGTCAAATTTAGGACTTTGCATGGAACTCCTTTAGTGATTTCATAATGAATGGGGGAAGAAGGAGAAGATGGGCTAATACATTAATGGGGCGCCCCGGGGAGTTTCGATCGATCAATTCGGAAGTAGGGAGGAGAAAGAAAATATTTCATCTTTATCTCCCATTTCACTATCGTGGGGGGATTAGCCTATAGAGAACCCATCGGTTTATCATTCCTTATCAGTCAGTCCCACGACGGTTCTTTCTATCCTTACTATTCTCGACACTTTTTTACGACAAATTGACTCTTATCAAGTGTCAGATAACATTGGGTCCCAGAGCGGTGCAATTTGGTGACAAAATCGTCATTACAACGCAACACCGCCAGCCCTTTTTATTTTTATTCTCCAATCCTAATCCCGTCTTGAATTAATGAGGAAGGAAATGAGAATTTGGAGAGGCTGAGGAAGTAATTAAAATGAGATGAAATTTGAGGAAATGAGGTAACGGACGTCTTGCGTGCTCAATTGGATCACGTTCCCCTGTTGGATCCGATTAATTTTTTGAATTCAACTTGGAGATAACAATAAAATTCCCCGCAGCCCAAGTTCTTTTCATTTGAGAGCGGAGAAGTAGAGGAACGTTGGCCGTCGATTCATGAGATGAGGCGAAAGGGGGGAATAAAGTGAAATAAAATCCCCTATGGGAAAATTCGACTTTCTGAGAATCTCTCCATTTCCTCTTGGGCAATTCAATGTTTAGAAACTCTCATAATGCACTTGTGCTTGTAAGAAAAGACCAAGAATTCCTACGTGCGTACAATTGACCCAAATTGTAAAATTGAGAAAGCACGAGGGAAAAGTGCCATAGTGGACCAACAGTGTTAAGAACATGTATGTTACTTAACATTCACACGTTGCTGTAAAAGTAAATGTATCATTAAGTATAAAAATAAAATTATATGGAGCTCTTTTTCAAAACCTCTCCAATGAATTGGAATTCTTAACGAACTCAGGTAGTTTTTATGTAATTTCCCCGTTGGGCACAAGGGGATTAATAAATTAATTGTGATCCCCGTGAGTTTAACCCATTTAATAACACTTATTTTCTATTATTGCTTCACAATTGCGTATAAATTCTTAAAGGAATGGAATGGACATAACTCCGATCCTGAGTGCGTCACTTTTCTTTTATGAAAGAAAAACATAAAAGTTGACATTTTATTAAGTTTAATGTCCTAACTTTTGTGAGTGGAGAAAGGGCCAATTTTTAAATTAAAAAGAAATTCAGTTTAAAGTAAATCTTTCCAAAAAAAAGTTGAAGAAAAACTATTACGAGTCTCATTTAAAGATAATTGGAAAATTAATAAGTTGAAAGAAAATTAATTGTTAATCAAGTTCACTTTCTTTTTATCAAATAACTCAAATAAGGCTGTTTAAATAAATGGGCCGCCATATAAATAAACGTCACAAGTGAATTACAAGTTGAATCGACGAAGCTCAGCTCATTTCATACTTATTTTGTTGATGAATAATTGAGTGAAGGCCATTTAAATTCAATTCCATTAGCCTACATACTTATATATTGAATGCGGGCTTGAGGATTCCGGGAGTTTGTAGTTCATTACAGGGAAGAAAAGGAATTAGGGTAATCCATGTTGTAGAGACCACTGTGAGACGCAATTTAGTTCTAAATATAATTTTAAGGGAAGTGGATTACCCAAGTTGTCTTTGATTTTGGGTTTGGGAAAGCACTCATCCAATTACCCAACTGGCCTTCGCTTTTTCTTCATTAGAGCCCTTTCAATCGGGGAAGTGGCGGTCGCGTCAAAGAGTCAATAAAGTACGGCGAACAACTCGTCGTCAATTGGGGTCCGTTAGTTGAAACTAATGACGTTTCGCCTCTTCTCTACTTTCCATTTACGATTAAACATGAGAGTAAATGGAGCTCTTTGGCAATTATTAACTTTCCTGTCACTCACACCGTCCATTAATATAATGCCCGTATAACTGTATACATAGGTATTGACTAACCTTTTATTTATTTCCCCATTCTCAATATAAACATTTAACCTCACACTCACCAATAATACTTGCTCAGTTGGAATAAGTTCAAGTGTGCGATGTTCAAGATATTACTAGAAAGATAAATAGAAAACTATGAACATGATATTATTGATTTTCACAAAGAGCCAATTAATTTGGTCCGAAGTTCCGTGAAAGAGGAAATTGAGTCCAGGGGTTTCTGGTTGGAATGAACGGGTGATTCTAATTACTAATTATCCTCTGACGTAATTACAGATTACGCTTGTTCAATGGAATGAGCCGTACCAAAAGCTCGCTTCCTGTGACTCTTCAGGCATCATTTTCGTTTGGATTAAATTCGAAGGGCGGTGGAGTATTGAGCTCATTAATGATCGGAGCACGCCAGTCACTCACTTCTCGTGGTCTCATGATGGCCGAATGGCCCTCATCTGCTACCAGGTAAAATCAAATAGATCTAATAGTAAACAAAGATCCCCAAGCTCCTTCTAACTCGATGATAAATCAGGATGGGTTCGTCCTTGTCGGCTCCGTCGCAGGCCAACGTTATTGGTCTTCCATGCTCAACTTGGACTCTACGATCACATGCGGGATTTGGACTCCTGACGACACAATGGTTCGGACGCTCATTTACTGTCTCATTTATAACCGCTGGCGAATTCACAAGACCAATTTCACCCCGTTCCGAACCAACCACTAAACATTAGATAAAATTTATGTCTCTACCTAATTGTCCTTTTAATATATCCGCCCATAACAAATTCTTATTATACATGAGATCCACTAAACTCTTCCAGTCTCATATAATCTGAACTTACAGCTTGAGCAATAACAATCATTTTATGCATTTGTCCAAATTGTAATGAATGTTGTTTAATTGTTAGAAATGTAATTAATTGTTCCAATGGTTTAAAGGTATATTTTGGAACGAGTAATGGGCAAGTGATAGTGATGGACGTCCATGGCATGATGGTGTCCCAAGTCCAATTGTGTGTGGAGTCTCCCATTGGATCCATGTCATGGAGTTGTGAGAAGTTTAAAATGGAGGAGAATGACGATGGCGAGCCGTCGACCGGAAGCAATTTTTCAGTGGATCGCCGGCGACATTTCATTTTAGCCGTTAGTTTTCGGAACGGAATCATCTTTCTCATGAGGAGCTACGACGACGTTTCCCCCATTACCATCCATACGGGGATGCAGGGGATTTTCATGGAGTGGAGCAATTCAGGCGAAGTCCTCGCGGTTGCCGGAACTCGTCCGCTTGAGAGCCTCGACGAATCCGGCGTCCGCGTTCATCACTACATCAATTCCTTAGCCTTTTACGACCATTTGGGAACCAGGGTCCTCAACGTCCTCATTCCTCATACTCAGGTAAGATTATTGATTCGGAATTGAATTAAGCGCGCCAATGAATTAAATTCCATTGGGATTCATAAATAAGTGAAAAATTTCCATTGAATTGCAAATTGAGTAATATGGAAAATAAAATAAAAACTTTTTCTTTTTCCAGGCCCCGATAACGGCACTGACATGGGGCCACAACGACAAACGGATTTTCGTCGCTACGGGAAAAGTAAGTTCCCGATGAGAGTGAGAGGAGCAGTAAAGTGGAATTCAATTTTCTTTAGTTGATCCACGTCGGATGGGTGTCAAAGCGGATCGCGAGTCTTCAGCTCCTCTGTCGACTGGCAATCTACAAGTCGTTGAGCACTGAGACGTGTGTCTCGCACCTTCCTCTTCCTCTCCCAGTCAGAGCTTTAATTTCCTCCCTTCACACGCAAACGATACTCGTAAGAGACATAAATTCAATTCACCTTCTTCGCTTTCTCCCTCTAAACTATTTCTTTTCATTTAATGAAAATCTTTTTATTTCTTGGAAATCTTTTCATAGTCAATTCTGCCAAATCCGAACACAAAAGACCTGAGGGAGTTTGTGAGCCACCCGCCGGGCGGGAATCTCCGTCTCCATTGCACCATGATCCGTCATGAGGAAGAATCAAGTCAGAGTCCCGGCACGGTCTACACGCTCTACCTCGAATACCTTGGAGGTCTCATTCCCATTCTCAAAGGAAAGCGAACATCAAAGATACGCCCAGAATTCGTCATTTTTGATCCTCAAACTGCCGAAGGTAAGCGGATTCCCTCCCACCCATACAAATCTTTCTTTTAAATAAAAGAAAAATGATCCTCAAAGACATTGGAGCTCAAAAGAAAACAGATCAAAGTTTTAAATCAAGCTTTCTTATTAAAGGAGCAGAAAGGCCGAAGAGTGCAATTTGGCCGCCGGTCCGCCGAGGAACGATGGATTCTGAAAGGAGACATCGGGAAGAAGATCTCGTAGATTTCACCGACTCGTCCGAGTCGGAAGAAGTTGAGTTATGTGCCAGTCCCCGCATGCAAAGGAAACGACATCGGAATCGACAGAGAGAGCGGGAGCGAGAACGGAGACTCGAGGCCGAACGGGAATGGGAACAGATGTGGAACGGGTTGCACGTTCCGCCCGACGTTACTTCGACTCCGGCACAGCTTGTGTACAACGATGTTCTTCCAGAAGTAAGGGGACAACTTTCTCAAAAAATAATTTTACGCATATTTTATAATACGATATTCTCCTCGCATTAGTGCATGATGAAGTGTGGTAATTATTGTAATAATTTATTCAGAATCTCCGCCTCGTCGAGGTGACATCCAATATCTGGGGGACGAAATTTAAAATCAATGGTCTTTCCCTCAACCTTCCTGAGAACCTCGGCCAGGTGACGTACAAAACGTCTCTTCTCCATCTCCAGCCGAGACAAATGACCCTTCTCATCACCGAGCTCCGCGACGACATTTTTCTCAGCCCCGACACTCAGCTGGGCTATCTGCTAAACTCCCAGTACCAAGGGGAAGCTGAGGGCGAAGAGGAATTTTCGGTTCTTCTTGGAGGGGATTCGGGAGCTGCGGACGAATTCGTCATTCACCATCAAGAGGCTCCGCCTATTGTCCCCACCAACCGTTGTTTCCTTCGATCTCAAGATTCCCAGCCTGAGGGTCGACGACTCTCCAAGAACCCTTCCGAGATCTCGGTGGATAGTGATGAGTTCCCCTACGTTGATCTCGCTCCCCTCCCGGATCTCCGGAACAACGCGGGGTACGAGTTCGGGTCTCCTGGTGCATTCGGCTCTTTCCAGCCTCTTCAAATTAATGAGAAAGAAATTGAAGTTGAGATCCCACCGCCGGTTCCAGCCAGGCAAAATTTCCAACAACGAATGATTCGCAACGGTTTGGTCACTCGTGCTCAAATTGAAAGAATCGACGAGGACAAACCCTCAACTTCCACCACAACAAATCCTTCTTCGTCTAGAACATCTATACGGATGAGTCCGAGTAAAAAGCCGTGGAATCGTGAAGTTCATGGAGCCATGGCTGCTCCAATACATGTTAGGAGGAGCATGAGCGCCTCTTTCTTAGACAACGTTCGATCGGCTCATCAAATTCCGCTTGATGTTGTATTAGGAGAAGTTGGAGCCCAGCAATCGCCGCCAAAGAGACTCGTCCTTGTGAAGAAGCCGCCTCCCGAACTCATCTCTCCAGAGAATGGAAAGCCGAGATTAAAAGATTGTGGTAAAAGCAAGTCGTGGGATTCCTATGATCTCTCTTGGTGGAAGAGCAATTCTGGAAAAGAAGCTGCTTCTTGCCCCAAATGCTCATTCCCAACCACTCACAAAGAAAGTTTAGCTAAGGACTTATTCACCAATACCCTTACGATGAGGAGAAGCATGAAACGGAACTCGAGAATCCCGTACAAATCATCAGTCAATCGCCCTGGACCCGCAGAAGATTCAATCGAGCGTGTCGAAGTTGTAACAAATCCGAGTCCGAATCCAACACCTCCGCCGCCACCAGTTCATAGGAGATCCATGGGCCTTCTGACTCCCTTGTTAAAGAGGAGAGAAATGGCAGCAAACAAAAGAAATCCTTCTAGCAGTTCTTTTATTCCTCCTGCTTCTCCTCAACATCAACCACGGAGCAGCCCCTCGACCCCGAATCCCCCGAGGAAGAAGAAAGGCGGGTATCTCTCTTCTGCCTCATCTCCGTTTCGCCAACTCTTTGCCAATTCCCCGCTCCTCTCTCGGAGGCGGAACAAAAACAACAAAAGTCAGGAGACTCAAACTATTGACATTAGTTCGGATGACGAGGAAGGGACGAGCCAAAGCGGCCATCAAGTTGGGCCTTCAACCCTTGCACTCAATTACAGATCTTTACCTCAGACATTCAACCCCTTCTTGTTTAAAGATATCGAGACTTTCCAAAAGAATCAACTAAGGCAAAAGGTAATAAAAGCCTATAGAGTTAAGGTGCTAATTTACATTTATAAACATTTTTGCATTCATTTCACTGTGAACAATTTGCGAGCTGGATGTGGCAATTAATTAAAAATTCTAATTAAATATTGTTTTTAGCTGCGGAATAAAAAGATTCATAATGTGGGGAATAGCATGACGGTCCCTCGGAGGAGAGAATTCCTCATGCATAACAAAGCTCCAATGTGGAATGAAAACTCTCAAGTTTACCAACTTGACTTTGGAGGTCGAGTCACTCAAGAGTCGGCTAAAAATTTCCAGATTGAGTTTAGAGGAAAACAGGTAAGGAGGAGAAGACAAGTTTGATATGAATTTATTCCTTGATGGAGAGAGGAAGTGGAGCAATTAATTAAAAATCTAATTTGAATTCATGAAGGACTTTGAGCATTTGATTAAAAATCCTTCCTTTTTGGATATTTTAATTAACGGCTGGGTTGTAATGAATTAGGTGATGCAGTTCGGGCGGATTGACACGGCTGGTTATACGCTCGACTTCCAGTATCCTTTCTCAGCCATCCAGGCCTTCGCCGTCGCCCTCGCCAACGTCACTCAACGTTTAAAATAAATATTGAAGCCAAATGAACGAGGAACTTCTTAGGAATGAAACAGTTAATCTCAGGAAAGATTGTATTCAAACCTTTGTTTTGAACTAATTTACAACCATTCCTACATGAGGAGATTCTTTCAAATACTATAATGTTCTACACTACATTTAAGTAAATGTGTAGTTAGATAAGCCTATTATAGTTAGGAGAATTTCTAACATTAAAGGGTTATTAGTTATTACATTAAAATGCGAAAACATGTTTTCACAAACTCCTAACTCAACCGTCTCAAAGATATCATAAAAGTTTCTTAAATTAATTTAATCATTTGAAAAGCAAAGCTGAAAATTTGCTTCGTGTCATCGTGGTGCTTGGAATCATTTTCGCTTGTAAAAAGCTATTGACAAAGATCTCGATGTACAAAACAATACCGTTGAAGAGCTACATGTGTTGAAAGTTGAAACTGCTCATATTCCTGAACTTTGTAATCTCGATATGTAATTGTGAAAAATAGGGCTAAAAACTGTATGAATATTTACCTAATTGTTAAGCGTATTAAAAACAGTCAAATAATCAAGGATGGGTTTTGAATTGAGACAAATCGCTTGCCTTTTACAATTGTTGTTGAATGTTATGCCGTTTGTTGATTGAATCTTTTTATGTTTCAGATGCGTACTGTAATTAATGATTCAACTCTATTCATCATAAAATAAACGCAAGATTTTGAAATTGGTTTGAAATAGGAAAATCATATTATATTTGATGCAGTTTAATCTATAAAATAAGCAATTCTAATATAATTAAATATCGAGCTAATTTTTCACCAAACAGCCAAATTAATAAGGTATTAACCTAAAATATTGGAAATATTTAAATCACTAATACCCTTAAAAAACTATCTACCTATTTATAATTGCTCGCAATATTGGCACTTATTTCAATTTTCATTTGCCTGATCAAGTGTTCAATGTCAAATTTCTATTTAAATGACAATTTTAAGCTTGTTCCGAACTAATTGATAAATAGATATAAAAATATGCGTATTTAAGATAAACAGTCCATCAAATGAAGAATTTACGGAATGCAACCCGTCCGTCATTTTCCACATGTATAGGAAGTTGAGCAAAGAATAAATCTCTTTATGTTCATTTGCAAACGAGAACTTTATTTAATATCACATTACAACTATGAAAGTAAACATGAAGAACAATTTAATAAATTCATCACTAAACAAGAATTTTACAAATAATAAATCTAAAACTCAACAAATAAATAATGGTCATGTTTCTCGATAAATCAATAGTTAAAGTACCTGTATTTAAAGATATTTGATATTTGAAGATGAAAAGAAATCTCATTAAGCTGGAGTTACAGTGGTCGGGTCAACTCCATTTGATTTCACCTCTTCAGTTTCGACCGTCATCTCCTCGTATCCTAAAATAAAATTAAATAGATGACAAATATTAAAATACATCACATTAAAACTTTAACATTAAAAAATAAATCAATAAGTTTGATTTAATCTTAATGAATCATACCAAATTTTTTAGCAAGTCGTCCGATTCCAAAAATGAAACCTGGTTTTGATTTTAGGAACCAATTTTTGGAATTGTCAATCAGCTCCTTCAAGTTCGCCTGGTCTTCTTTCAATAGATTGAGGGTCACGAGCTTGGCATTGAGAACACGAGCTTCATCAATCGTTTGGGGAATTGCCATTTGGATGAATTGAACAATATTCTCTTGCAGAGCGAGCAAATCCTCTTGGGTGACATTTAAGGCCAAGAGCTTAGCAAAACTGTCGACCTTGAAATCTTCAATCGTCTTCTCCCATTCGACTCCTTGAACTGAATCTCCTGAGAACTCATTTTCAAAATTGAAAAGTTTCTGGTGGATGACAGAAATTGGTATGAGCCACTGAAATAATAAAGTTAATTCGTTATCCCTGTGCCTTATTTAAATCATCTTCAAAGTGTAATAATATTTAAATATTTGTATTAAAGAAAACCTTCAAAGAAGGATACTGCTCAGTAAGTTGAAAGACAGCAGAATGATATTTGCCTTTCATAAGATATTCAGCATACTTGAACCCAAACTTATGAACATCTTCGGAGTTTGAAGTTTTCGTTGAAAGATAAATTGCTGTTTTCCAAATGTAAGGGAGATTCCTTTTTTGGATGGCGGTAACAGCTTCATCATATTTCCCAAGTGAAGCCAAACTAAAAAGTACAATTTAAAAAATCATGTTTAATTTTAGATTTTAATTTCTTACATTTTCCCAGCCAATTCAAAATTCCCAGTGAGAAGAGAATAATTTGTCCATTTCATCTGCAATTCTCCAATAATGGGGAGATCATCGGTAAAGAGAAGTTTAGCCAATACAATGGCTTCACGATAAAATTTCTCATCTGCGAGCAAATTCACAGCTTCTTCTGGCTCTCCAATCTCAGCCAAGTAGTTGGCAGCTTTGTAAAACTCTTTGCTCGCCTTCAATTGATTTACATATGAATGTACGGCCTTCTTCCACAATCTGTTTAAAATAACTCATCTTAAAACTTTAAAATAATTATTTATCAATTCTACATATCTTAATTATCAGTCCTAAATTATTAATTATCTAGATTAATAAATCATGATACTTACGACTTTGAGTGACGATACGCAACATTGATCATCATTTCAGTAACTACATCATCTTTGATGGCTTGCTCGATCACATCCGCAGGTTCTTTGAGCCAAAGCGAAAGATAAAATGCCGGCTCAGTCTTTTTCAATTTTAGATGAAAGTCCATTTCAGCCTTGACAATTTTTGTGCATGCTTCAGAATTGCCAAACACTTCCAAATGAAGAGCCTCATCAAAATGTCTAGTCCCGTCCATCTTTGATTGAATGTCTTCAATTTGAGATTCTGGGGTCATTTCGAGTGATTCGATTAACTTGACCAATTCGAGTTGAGAATTCTCCGCCTCGATATTGTTCTTTGTAATGGCGTCAATGTCAGTGGGCAACGGAGTCTTTTCAACCAAATATTTGATTTCATCAGCCAATGAGGAATGTTTTCCATTCACAAGTGCATTCGCAGTCATAGGAAGCAAGCTTGGAATCTTCTTGGTTTTCTTTGATTCTAAAATAAAAATATGTAGGATATTTATATCATACATATCATTAATCTTAATAGAATTTGCCTTTTAACTTCCTACATACTTTAACGTTAAATTATAAAGTAACATATTCATTCACCTGTTGACTTTGTAAGGAGTGAAAGCATATGACTATTTCCATTTTGTTCAATATTACTCAATGGCTTTTGACCCTTATGATCTTTTGAAGTTTTGATCTCAATGAGCTTCTCATTGAGCTTTTCTAGCTTATTGACGGTGGGAAGAACGATCGGTTTCGGGTTTCCAACTCTAAATGGATGCTTTCTCATGTCCCAAATATGAATGGCAAAATCGAGAGAATTC
Organism: Neelides folsomi; assembly: GCA_034687125.1. Classification (NCBI taxonomy): domain Eukaryota; kingdom Metazoa; phylum Arthropoda; class Collembola; order Neelipleona; family Neelidae; genus Neelides; species Neelides folsomi. The sequence continues at coordinate 271,921 of JAQGBZ010000017.1, read as the reverse complement.
TCATCAGAAAATGTGATCAAGTGATGAGGATCTGCAGGATGAAATAGGACTGAAATGAGCCTGTGCTGATGTTCCATATATCTGGAAATTCCAACTCCTGTCGAGATGTTCCAAACAATGGCAGTCCTGTCGTAGGAAACACTGGCAAGGAGATTCGGATCATGTGGACTCCAAGCGAGTGAAATTACCCTAACTCCTCCATGTCCTTGCAATGTGGTCAAACAAGACACGATCTTAAGTGGCGGAACATCAGTAGATTCAAGAAGTGCTTTGTCAAATAGATTATTGAGATCAAAGAGCCTCGTAGTTCCATCATTGGAAGCAGTGGCAAAAATCTTCTTTCCGGATTCATTATCAGGATTGAAATCGTAAGGTCTCCATGCCATGTATTGAATGCCCCGGCTATGGCAATTGATGAAGCATCGAAGCTGCAGCTTTGGAGCATTGTACAATTCAATAGTCCTGAAAGAAAAGTATATGGAATATTAGGAAAAGTCCATCAGTTTCAATAAGGCAGTGTAATCTATAATAATAAGTGAATATAGTAAGTGAATAATATAATAAGTGAATAGTTTGTTTTCCAAAAATATTATTAAATGTGGGAATTTACCCGTTATTATAGCCAACTGCAAAATATGTTTGATCAGGAGACCATTGGATTTCAGTGGGCTTGTCAGGGGTCATTTTCTTTTTTTCTTCAAATCCAATTTTGGACAAAGCTTTCCCCAAGTTAATTAGAACTAAAAGACAACATAATTTTATTTAGCGATATTCAATTTTATTAACAGTGTTATTTGTGTTATGCTTTTTTATTACAATGTTTTATTTGAATGAAATCATAAATTTTCCATAAAAATCAATCGTTACCATTATTGTGGTCTCCAGTGTGAATCATGTAAATCTGCAATAAAAATATGCACACCATAAAATATAGGTATTAATAATTATTGTTATTTCATTGTTAATTATTAAACTTTATCAAATAAGTAATAGGTGCTTTATTACGGATTTTCCATCGCAAACATAAATGAGAAGATCAGAACCCTTTTGGTAGGATATTGGTGATCCGTCTTCGGCCTTTCTCTCTTTTTTATCTCCTAAATAATATTTCTTTATATTAGAAACAATATGGATCAATAAAAATGAATAAGTAAATAAATCATTGCTTATTGCATTTATCTAAATAGTTGTAATCATTTAGTAGAAAAAAATTGTAAAAATAAATAATAAAAGGGAATCAATTACCCCAAATGTCGACCGACGGCCCCCAACAAACTGTATAAACTGTTCCATTCGCTCGTCTGAAAATATTTAATATTTAGAAAATAATTTGTAAAAATTAATTAAACCTGTTGAACATGAAGACATTTTTGTAGCCGCCTTTAATATCCAAATATCCAACGACTCCCTCGTCCGTTCCAAAAGCAATCCGATTCTCTTTTTGCAAATGCCAACCAACCTGCGAATAAAACAAAATGAATTATTAAATCATACAAAATAGAATTCATTTGATTTATTTTATAAGATTTATCATAATTTAATTAAACTAGTATAAAAAGATTTAACTTACAGCTGAAATCTTTCCTTTGACTCTGTTCGAGAGCGTCGGAACTTCCAAAGATGAAATGAATGGGTAGTCAGGGACGAACTTGAGAATTCGAATAATAGAATCGATCCCACCAATGGCAATGTCTGTGTGCTCGTTTGCAACCATAGCTGAGGAAACTCCTTTAAAGGTTGGAATAACACATTCAAGCTTTTGGAATCTCAAATTCCAACCCACAATCATCGCCTCAAATGAAAATGACCAGAGAATATCTCCAAATTGGAATGCGTCAAAAATGAGTGGACTTGAATGAAGAAAATGAAGTTTTTCAGGTACAATGCCAGCTTCCCAATACAGAATCTCTCCACTTTTGCCTCCAGTACAAAGTGCAAGGTTTTGGGTGACGGGGTCCTTGAAGAAGCTCACAATACTGAAGCTTTTGTAAGATCCGTAGGATCGTTTATCCTTATCTTTATCCCAAGGGGTAAGGAAACTGACATCTTTTCCATCTCGTCCCCACACCCGAATCGATGGGCCCTTTGATGATGAAATACCGGAAACAAGAAGTGGCTGGGATGTTTCTTCGGAAAAGAGTCGCCAATTTCCTTTTGGAACCCATTTCAAAGAAACAACTTCCTCGTCATGTCTCATCTTTTGGAGAAACTTTCCTCCGTCTATAAGAAACGTCATTATTGAAAAACTTGGAATTGATATTTAAATTCTATTTATCTATAATTTATACATAATCTAAATACAAAAGACGATAATTTGAATATATACCAAGGGCTTCCACGATGCATACATATCCAGCTTTTGTTCCAATTGCCACAATGTGGTCTTCAAATGGGCTTACAGCAATGCAATTTGGAGTATGCTTTCCGAGGTTTAATGTCTGGACGGTAGATTTTTGAACGTTCCAAACGCAGAGTTTACCATTGTCATCAATGGAATAAATCAAATTAGGATTCCTCGTCGACCACTCTACTCCAACAACTTGTTGTCCCTTCATTCAAATATTTTTAAGATAAAGATAAGATTATAAACATGTTGAAAGAAATGAATATATAATTGTTAATCTATTGATATTATAATACAATAATACCTTATGGATATTATGAGATGAGACAAGTTTTTTCTCGTTTGTATTCCAAATGCTGACCATTCCTCCCTCACAACCCGACACTAGAGTCACATCTTTGATTGGCAAATCTTGGTGTGCCGCCTGGCAGAAACTGATCGAGAGGAATTTCTCCCGCTGAATTCCTACAAGCGAAAATTCAGGCCAGGAAACGTCTGCTGTTCCATTTGCATGACCATTTTGAAGTTCCTCTGTCTCAGCAATCTTGCTCCTAGGTTTAACGATGACGATTGTGTTGAGAGACAAATAGGCCCAAATGCCATCAATTTCCCTTCCCGCTGAGATAGGGTTCTATTGAATAAAAGTTAATCATTAGTTTTGAATAGAAATTAGAAATTGAACAAAAGTAATTTTTTAAGTTCTTTATCATTTATCATTATGAAATAAGCTTTACTTTGAACCATGATGAAGGAGAAGGAAAAACATATCGATGGTCAGAGCAAACTTCAACTGGTTTTTTGATCGAAACCTTTGTCTTGTCATCAGCATTAGACAATATTTCAATAGGTTTAGGTTCAGCCAGAATGACTTCCACTTCCTTCACTTCCTTGGAATTAACAATGGCCGCTGACTCCATTTTCTTTTCCGCGCTTTCATCTAATACTTCAATAGGTGCCGGTTCTGCCGACATTTTCGAAATACCAACCTGAAATCATATTAATTTGAATTAAATCTTAATTTTTAAAATTTGGATTTGGAGCCTAGAATCCATATTCGAATTCGACTATGCATGGTCTATACTCCTTTTCTTAACGAATACGTTTTGGGTCTGGAACTCTCAAGGATAATTGAATATCAAACGTAATTTGAATATTGAATCTGATAAAGTTTTACACAATGAAATATTACAGCATTATACAAGAGAAATTATAAGGTCGAAAATGAACCCATGCCGTATCATGTCACTTCACCAAAACTTCTCCATGCCTTGTCTAATATATTAATAGTATCTTTTTACTCCGATAATAATGAAATTAACCAGTTAACTACCCAAAATCTTTAATTGCCGGAGACTCACCTGAAGAGCACGAGCACACGAGCCGGGCCGGACGAGACGAACGAATGAGAATGGAAATGAGGAGCCGAAGTTGAATAGAATTGGTCATGCGCGGGTCTTGGCGCTTGTAACCTGTCAAGTCCTTTACTCCTATTCCTATTCACTCTCGGTCAGAAACGTTCGTCTAATTTCATCATTTCTCTTTTACTCCAATGAGAAGAACGTTCCTTGAGACTAGTATTATAAACTCCTATGTCTTAATCAACCTTCATTGTGAATTCAATATGGTTGAGATGTGTTGAAATAAGGTTCATGTTATTTGATCGTAAGGTTGACCTTGCATTACTGGTGGAGCCTCACTGCGGGAGGAATGGACTCGGCCTGGCGATCTGCTGTGGTGATGTGCAAAGTAAAGGGAACATAGGGATTTGCCATACACACTCCCTCCTTCAACCATCTATAGAAGATTTCTCCGTCCGGCCGCCCTTCTTCCGACAACCACCTACTTCATCAACCCTACGACCACCAACACCGAATTGAAGCAAAGCAAGGTCAGAGGCAAGGCTGGTCTAAGTGTGGACCTTCCTCCGATTCATTTTACGACCCGGAGGAGGTATCACATTTGACATTTTTGATTCTATCCTTTGACACTATTAATTTAATCCTTATTTAAATATAGGTTAGGGGGAATGTTGTGTAAATGTCATTTTACTGTCATTTTAGTGACACTTTGATTTTTATCGGGATTGGTTAAACAAGTTGGAAATTGAGTGATTTGAGGATCTGAGAAATTCGGAGTCATTTGACGGAGAGAGAGTTGACTCGTGTTTGATTTGAGTAACAAGTGGTTTTTCCTTCATTCAGGGCGATATTTCTACTTTTCTTAAAATAAATAGTTTTTCCTAGATTGTTTACTAAATTTTCTGATGTGGATTATCCATTGTGGGCTAGGTTAGGATTTGAATCGATGGGATTTGTGCTTGACTCATTAATATATCATTTATTTTTATTTCAGGAAATACAATTGGTTTCGAACACAGGCCGCAGTGAGTGAAGAAACTTTCTGAAATCTTCGACTGTAATTACACCAAGATGCCGAAATCGGTAAGATAATTTTCAATCTAAATCATATTTATAAATATAAATTATCTTATAGTGCTTATTTTATAGTCATTCTTTTTACTTTTACACATTGTATATTATAGCCACTCCCTTTGAAACTTTAGAAGAACTTTCTTTTTTTGTTTTAAAGTTGTTTATTTTATAATATTCTACTACTTTGTCGAAAATTATCTGATTAGTGATTAGCTTTAATATAATATAATTTATTAAATATTAAATATTATAATATTTAATTTTTCGTTCGTAACGTCATAATAAAGATTTATATAAAGACAATGGGCACTTGAAAATGATTGATTTTAATTGATAAATTAACGAGGTTTTAATCATTCATTTTTTAATCGGTTGAAATTTAGTTAGATAATCATTATAATTTCCATACTTTTATATAATAATTCGTTGTTGAGTTTATTTTTATTGGTAGATAGGGTAGTGGGTCACGAAACTTACGACTAGAATTTGAAGAGCTAAACAAATCACATCAATATATTGTATATAGCTAAATATTATATTTAATAATTTATTGAACCAGAGTTTAAATTAACATGTCATTGGGAAATTCCATCTGCTATTGGACGATTTCGTTGATGCATGTAATGATAAAAGTTCATCATGGAGGTTTAGGTTTAGAATAACATATTAAACTTTTAGTCTGTTCAAATGGAGCGAATAATAGAAAAGTCGTGAGACTTTTGACGTCTGAATTTATTTATCTACTAATCAGAATAATTGATCATAAAATCTCTAAACATCTCTTTTGAGAAAAATAGTTTTTTCCAGATATACCTTTTCTGTTTATTCATCAGTCATCACCTATAAATGAATCTGGAACACCGACAAATACTAGAAAAAGTTAGAAGAGATAAAATTTTCCAACATTTCACTGCGTAGTTGTTTATTTATTTCTACCCAACATGGAGAGTTCTTCCTTGTTTACTAAAATACATCACATCCTAATTCTGATACCTACTGGTATCTACTTGAAATAAATTTTAGGAACTTCGCGCATCTAAATACACTTACCTATTTGATGACTTTTTGATGGTTACATTATTTACCCGATACGGGATAAAGGAATATTTATTATTGATAGAAAAGAGAACCAAAATATTACAGTAGCCAATCAAATCATTGTCTATTTATTGTATTTATGTGTATGTTATTAATATTCACGAATGATTGACATGTAGTAGGACTGATAGCCGAGATTGAGATATAAACGGTGATAAAGATAAAGGTAAAGCTGAATAATGAATTGAGAGTAAAAATACCTAATTATTCTAATCTGGATATATCTTTCCCATTATTCTTTCCGTTTGATAACCTCTTTTACCTATGAGAGGAAACGGACGCGCGGATCTCATTGTCATCCTTCTATCAAACTAATTTCATTTGTCGTATGACACTACTACATTTTACAAATCTCTCTTAACTCTCTCTCTCTCTCTCTCTCTCTCTCTCTCTCTTTAATATTGGTTACAAATATTGTTTATATTAAAATTTAATATGTTACATTTGGAAAAGTATTTGGGTTTAGATAGACAAATGTTTTGATTATTTATAATGAAATACTATAATTTAACATTTATATAAAATATACCGACAACATCCGAGAGGAAACCAGCATCAGTTTTAAAAAGCTAATTAAACAATTAATCTTGATCAGCTACTAATTATGTAATTATTAGCATGAATACTTTTCCAAGAGTCAAGAACTAATAAAACCATATTTAAATCTCCCTCTAACTTTCCTCCTATTGAATTAATGAAACGTAATTGAGAGTGATGAAGTGATATGACTTAACTACATTCGTTTGTCGGAATCATTTGAACAGCTATGAAATATCCTTCATTTATGTCGAATTAAGCCATTTATTTCACCAGCTTTATTTATTTAGCCAATCGGGCTTGAATAGTAATAAGAATATCTTCTCATTAAATATCTCTATGTTATTTTCTATAGTTCATTCATTGTAATTGTAACTACCTATATGAGAGTGTTAATTAATTGACTCCAACCCATGTCATGAATTTTGATAACAAATTGCTTATTCATTAATGAGAATATTGCAAATGTAAGTTTTAATTATTATTAGTCAAAATTTTAATTGGCCATTTTGTAAAATAAATTAGATACATAATCAAGGTATTGGGGATTAATACATATGATAAGTTCTTTATAATACAATTACTATTAAAACGGTAAATCACGGTGAATCGAGTATACATTACTTGGGTGTAAACTGATGTGATAGAATAAATTAATCAGTTTTCAAGTAAAATGATGATTAAGGTTGGGACAAAGGTAGGGAAAACACAAGTGAGTCGAGCTTGGAGGGTTATTTACATGAATTCCTCATGGCGGCACATCTCCGAGTGACGATGATGCTCATTCATGTTTGTTCATAGTGGGAGTGAATCATTGGAGAGCTGCTGGGCAAGCAAATGAGCGGATATGAGGGAGATAGAGAAGGAATCTCCTTCCCACTTCCTATTAGATTCTGCCGGGGTAGGTAATGAATGTCCTCATCATCCCCTTCCATTGTGGATTTAATGGAAGATTCCACCCGAAGACTCTTCGTGGGCGTGTTCTTTAAATGAGAATTGAAGCGTGATACTCTGCTGAGTAAATTAATGTTGCATATCCACGTGGGTTCGAAAGCACTCCACCACATAATTGCATCCTCATTCCGTCGGTTTTGAGGGAATCCTCCTGGGAGGTGTATTGAACATCAGGAGTGAGGTCAGGGGATGTGTGTAGGCTTTTGACAAACTTTTGACTCTCCAGGACTCTTTCCAACATGCAAAGAGGGACTTTCTGGAAGGTTGGTTGTTCCTTGTAGTGTTGTAGTATTGAGGAAAGGTGAGGCGGAACATAGAGAGACCTTCATGACATCATCCATTCCCATTCGATCTAACCTCTATTTTCATCCATGGTGAGTTGTGGTGGAGAGTCAGTTTGCTTCTCGCCGCACTCCCCGTCACTCTCTCCTCTCCCACAAGCCCTATTGTTCAAAGTTGGAGCTTTCAAACTTAACGAACTACTTTCAATCCTCTTCAGTTGAAGGAAAGAAGAAGTGAAAATGGTCGCGTCAAGTCGATCGGTGAGTGTTGGAAATTTTTCCTACTTCTTTGCCTACTTTTCATTCATTTTATTATCAACGGTAAAGATTTTTTCATTATTGAGACCTTGGTAGGAAAATGACAGAAAATGGGAGGATTTTTTGAGTAAAGAGATTTTGAGAAGGACATTGAGGAGAAATGTGTTTATTTGCTATATGGATCTTAATATTTAATGTTGGTAATGATGGATAGGATGTGTGTGGATATAAGAGAAGGATATCTTATTTCAAATTTGCATAATGAAGTCACTCGGAGAAGAAGATTGACATGAACATGTGTATGTTTTTTGAGGGAATTTGTAATGGAATTAGAGATATGGCGTCTCTTCACCTTTGAAGTGATGAGTTTCGAATGTGTGCTATCAGTAGACATTGATTGATTCAAGGAAGATATTTTGCCACACTTGGTGGAAATCCTAAAGCTTGTATTTTCAATGCCTAGTGGATGCAAATATTTATTTATTGACATGTGGAGATTTGAACTTCAAGATTGGAGTTTCGACACTTCAATTAGGAGATTTAGGACTTGGGAATGCAATGTGAATATTATGGCAAGGATGTTGTTTGAGAATGACTCACGATTTTTTTATTTTAATTGAACAATAATTTCTTAAGCGATGATTATGATTTTCATATGTATGAGTCAGGTGTTTGATTTAGTCGAGGGAAAATGAATGATTAAGAGATATGAGAGAGTTAAAGGAGAGACTCAACCCTTCTTTCACCTCTATCGGGATTAGTTAATGCTTGAGCAGACTCGCGAATCTCCTTTGAATCAATTGAAACTGAACTTGTGAGGTTACATAATGAAGGCTAGCCAATTTCATTTGGCCTTTATCGTCACTTCAATTCATTTCTTTAGTACGAATTAACTGGGGCCTGAAATGTAGACCAAATGAGTGGAATTGGAAAATGACTAATTGAACTTTGTCCTCGACTTTTCCTTTGATCTTTCTTTCTCCTCATTTCCATAATATGGTTAGACATGTACTGTATGTATTTGGATTTATATAAAATAATTCATATAATTGGAGTGTCAATATTGAATTGAATGAGGATGAAGAGGCTCGATGAGGTCGAGAGAGAGTTCCAATTGACGTACTGTTTTTGTAAAATATTCCTAAATGTTTTTGAATATAATGGTTCATTCGAGTTGAGACAGGTAAATGGATAAATTGTAATTCATGAATGTCATTCTATTCTGATCATGGAATTGGTTTAATATTGGAAGATAATTTGATTTTAATGAATTTGCTCCCATTGTTTGGAGAATTGTATCACAAAGAGATTGGCATATGTGAACCGCCGGCGCCGTATTTTTACAGTTTGCAAAAAAACCTTTAATGGTTCTGTTGAAAATGAAGTAGAGTTTTCCTGTGTAATGTTGATTTGCCATTTCTTTAGGAGAAAGATGGGGAATTACTGTAATAATGCCATGTTACATATCCTTATGTTCATATCTTGTAGACGCATGTCGAACAATAGTAGTGAAGGTTATTACAATTTCCTCCTTATTCTGGAAAGAAATTGGGCTAATCGTATGAAAACTCTCCATTTTATATAAGTGAGAAGGGCGAGGAAAAAGGTCCTTGGGAAAGAAGGCACTTTTTTCCTTTTGGTCAAATCATCATTTCATGTTTCACATAAGGTAATAGGTTAACGATGGAACGAGGAGGAATTGAACCACGCTCGCTCATTAAATGATTACCTCAATGAAAACCGCATGATGAGAAATTATGCTCATTGTTTCAATTTTTCTTAATGTGTACATTAATATAAATTATTATGCTATATGTACGCCCTCATAGAATCTTATTATGATAATGATTGATGGAAATGAATATGAATATAATTTTTGTAACTTTTTTCACTTTTTCATTCAAACACATAGATTTATTTTAGATAAGACAAGGTTTTAATTAAGTAGGTGATTACCTATTTATAATAAGCAAAGCAAATTAATAAGCAAAGCAGAGCAAATTCATTAAAATCAAATTATGAAGGAAGTTTATACTGTTATAAGTTTATACTGATAAATACAGCAATTTTATTTCATACTATGAAACTGGCATACTCTGGATTTTTCCAGTCGGGAAGTGAAATTATTTACATAATGAAACCAAATAATGTCAACACATGCCAAAACCAAATGAGTTTTCAACCATCAATACTAACCAAATACCAATTGTTTTGAACTGATGATGCTTGAAATTAAAATTTTACACATTTGTTTAAAACATTTTTGTTTGTTTAAATAATAGGTGAATGTGCGGGTGACGACGATGGATGCGGAGCTGGAATTTGCCATCCAGCCTTCGACAACTGGAAAACAACTATTTGACCAGGTCGTGAAGACGATCGGACTAAGAGAAATCTGGTTCTTTGGTCTACAGTATGTCGACAGCAAAAACTACACTACTTGGCTCAAACTAAATAAAAAGGTAAGGATAGGAAAAATGCTTACTCTAAATACAAATCCAATGTCTTTATATAAAAATTATGTAGAAATGATCAAGTGCAATTAATGAAAAAACATGTTTGTTCTGTCTTGCTTCCTAAAGGATCTATCATAAAGGTTGGAGTTAAACGAATTTAGTTTGTAATTGCTAAAGTGTTAAAGAATTTAAGTTTTTGTATTTAGTTTTATTGTTAGTATTGTTTTAGGGAAGGATAATATCATAAGTTTATAGAGGTAGTTTGGTAAATGTTTACTTTGATTTATTATTTAAAAAATCAACATTTTGAATACGCACTTCCTTTACTTATTTCACCAATTACCATCATTATATTCACATTATATTTACTTACCATTCATATCTTCACATTTATACTTTGCTTTGAAGCATTATTTGGTATATGATTTATCTAATATGCATTTTCAATTCTTAACTCGAGCTAATTTAAAAGATATATATGCAGTTAAACTCCTGGTTTAAATTACTCTGTCCTAGAAAATAATTTGAAATGAGAATGAGAAGGTTAAATTTTCTTCAACTTGAGTTTAAATCTACACAAAGTATTTTTTATCTCTGCTTTTATTCATAGGGAATATCTCAAAATTTGGTAATTAATGTCCCATTCTTTTGTAATTTGTATTTGAAAAGAGATTTATAATTTTTTAATCATTGGCTTATCATTTTTTATCAATTCATTCCTATTGTATTTATTTGCTAAGAATGTCCATTCTATCGTTTTGTTATTTATGAGCTGTAAGAGAGATTAAATGTGACATTGCTCAACTTAAACCGTTGTCGATAAAATTCTGTTTTTATCGCTCATTTTTGACGAGATAAGCAGAGTAGCCTTTTATTTTAACTCATTTATTAGCAGAATAGGCGAGTTCATTATGAAAGAGCTATGAGCTTAGTGAGGATTTTAAATTCCTAGAGTGCCTTTCCGATTCCTCTCTCCTAATTCTTTATTTATACTGCTTGCATCATCCCTTTGTACTTTAATTATTCACTCGCGTTTATGTAAATATGTTCAATGCTAAGTGAATGCATGTTTTTACTATTCATTTTTATGAGCACGTGGGAGAAGGAAATAAACATTTTAGTACATTTTTATTGTTTTGTTATGTTTTTCCTTCTTGTTCCTTTTTAATATAGAAACTTTTGATAAAAATTTTTATTGTGTCATATGTACTAAAATATTGTATGGTTAATATGATATAATTAGATTCTGATCTTTTAACCTTGAATCATATTTGCCTAATTACTAATAACAATGATTTTGTAGGTTCTAAGTCAAGATATTAAAAAAGAGTCTCCACTTCAGTTCCGGTTCCGAGCCAAGTTTTATCCAGAAGACGTTGCAGAGGAGTTAATTCAAGATATCACGACGGTAGATGAAAGAACCTTATTTTATTAGAAATATTTAATGAGAATTTGATACAAGGTTACTTAATTAAAATTTTCTTATTTTAGAGGCTCTTTTACCTTCAAGTAAAAAATGCCATTTTATCTGATGAGATCTATTGTCCTCCCGAAACTTCGGTTCTCTTGGCCTCTTATGCAGTTCAAGCCAAATATGGAGATTTCAACAAAGAACTTCACACAAATCTTGCGAATGACAGAATTTTGCCTCAGCGGGTCATGGACCAGCATAACATGTCTCGTGACGAATGGGAGGAGCGGATCCTCACATGGTGGAAGGTAAAGACATTAATTATCCTGAGAAAAGATTCAAAGATGAATAAATTAGCTTTTTACATATTTCCATTATTATTATTTAGAAACGAATAAATACATAATTATTTTTCCAGGAACATAAGGGAATGATGCGCGAAGACGCTATGATGGAATACCTGAAGATTGCTCAAGACCTCGAAATGTATGGAGTGAACTATTTTGAGATCAAGAACAAGAAGGGGACAGAACTTTGGCTTGGCGTTGATGCCCTTGGTCTTAACATCTATGAACGTGAAGATCGTCTCACGCCAAAGATCGGCTTCCCATGGTCTGAGATTCGAAACATTTCGTTCAACGACCGGAAATTTGTCATCAAGCCAATTGACAAGAAAGCACCGGACTTTGTGTTCTTTGCTCCTCGGCTCAGGATCAACAAACGAATTCTGGCCCTATGCATGGGAAACCACGAATTGTACATGAGGCGAAGAAAGCCGGACACAATTGAAGTCCAGCAAATGAAGGCCCAAGCAAGAGAGGAAAAAATGGCCAAGCAGCAGGAACGAGAGAAACTGCAGCGAGAAATTGCTGCTAGAGAACAAGCAGAGAGAAAGCAGCAGGAATACGAGGAGCGACTCCGAACCATGAAGGAAGAAATGGAACGGCGGGACAAGGAGCTCCTTGATGCTCAAGACACCATTAGGAGACTCGAGGAACAACTAAGGAAACTCCAGGAGGCCAAAGACGAACTCGAACAAAGGCAAAACGAGCTCCAGGTAATGATGGAAAGACTCGAGGCAAGCAAGGAACTCGAACAGGCCGAGAAACAGAAATTAGAAGACGAAATCATGTAAATTCATTATCAATTACTTATCTTACAATATCAATACTATAATGTTTGTACTAAATGCTGAATCGTTATTTATGTGTATTTAGGAAGAAACAAGAGGAAGTTAGGAGGATTCAAGAAGAGGTCCAAGAAAAGGATGAGGAAACACGTAAACTTCAAGAAGAAGTTGAGAATGCTCGTAGACGCCAAGAAGAAGCTGCCTTGGCAAATGCCACCCCGGCTCATCATCACCTTACTGATGCTGATGACGACGACGAGCAAATGGTTAACGGTGTCTCACACACTCTCGCATCTGGAGATATGGAATATGACGATCCAGTTGAGGGCATGAAGACTCAAGCAGAGAAAAACTCACGGCTTCAAGAGCAACTCAGAGTAAGTTTTAATGTTTTGCTTTAATACTATTATTCAATTTCGGCGATTTCGAGAACAAATTATTCTACTAACCGTCATGTAATATATAAACTTTATTTTTTAGGCGCTTAAACATGATTTGGCCGAGTCACGAGACGATACGAAGGAAACGACGCTGGACAAAATCCACAAAGAGAATGTTCGACAGGGACGAGACAAATACAAGACGTTGAGGGAAATCAGGAAAGGAAATACTAAGCGACGAGTTGACCAGTTTGAGAACATGTAGACATTTCATAGTCTCAATTCGAGAAGCTTAGTTGTAGTTCTCTCCCGTCCTTCCATTCAGAATTACGAGTAGGGCTTGGCCCACTTTCCATCACACTTGGCATTTTTGGTCAATTTAGTGTTTTATTTAATAAGATTTTCTTGTAAATTAAGCCGAGAGGAATTGTATAAAAGTTTCTTAAAATATCTCTTACTTACTAAAAAGTTGTTTTAGTAGGTTGCTCTTCCATTTAAGTATATATTATATATTAAAAATGAACTGTTATTGTTATTATTCTGAAATTAAAGTAACATTTTTGATAATCATCAATGTTGATATATAAAACCATTCCTTCCAGCAAAGTTAAAAATCACAATATATCTTATATTATTATAGAGAGATTTAACTAGAGTTGAAAAGACGAAGAATGTTGCATATAATATAATCAATAAAGTTTATCATTATAAATAAACATTACGTATAATATATGCCTAGAGCTAATTCATAATAAAAGCTGAGTTAACAAAATATGAAATAAAGAGAAAATGCTTCGTTGTTTAAATTATGACTATTTTAGAGCTATTGTAGCTAATTAAGATTTGTAATAAAGTGAGATTTGTATTAAAATACAAATTAAAAGACCTAAGATTAATTTTTTAGATATAGTGTATTAATGAACTTGATTGAATTGAAAATCTAGGATTAGCAGACCACCAGTATGAATTACACACACTTTAAGTTTACGATATGACTTACGAATCAAAATTATTTATTTCAAAATATTACGACATGTTTATAGAATTTATTTCTGTAATTTCTACATTTAACTTGTTATAAACTATAATTTTAAGATTGTACTGATTATTAAATGGATCATTGGTTAATTAAAGATTAAAAACTCCAATCACTTTTCTTTTTTTATGCATGATAACATGAAGCATTACGTTACAATTACAAAGTATCATCATTGGATTTATTTAGAGTTTTAATTTCGAGGTTTGACGTTATTATTAAATGAAAGATACCCGGATATATTTTATATTTTAAAATACAATATGTCTATATCAGATATATAATTATGAAGTTGAATGAGATGAAAGGTGAAGCAACATTTTGAACGATGTAATCATTCTTATCATAATCATTAGTAGCGAAATAAATGACATTTTCATTTCATTTATAAAAGGAATTAGAAGCATGGCATATTTGGGCGGCAAACAGGTTTATTGCACGTTGGTTTTAACCCGCTTTTTCGTAGTATTGTAATATATCTTATCAAGCTATCAATCCTATATCACACAACGTATTTTCCCAGAAAGAAAATAGGAAAATGCGTTGGGACTCGTGGCGGTCGCACTTCCCGCATAAACATGATAAATGAAATCATGGAACCTTCCCCAACTCTTTTCTATCCTCCATATGCTCAAATCCCCATGCATGATCTCTGACCACCCTCAACCTTTCTCTCCAGATCTAACGAAAAATTTAATTCAAACGTATAGATTTTGATGAAGATAAGGGTCACGGCTTCCGGGCCTTCGTCTCAACATTGTCGGTTGACCCCACTTGACCTCCCAGAAGAATTAAAAATTGTCGAGGGCGAATAAAATGTTTGACGTGGTTGTGAAGAGCGTCGCCGACTCGCCTGACATTTCACAAAATGGGGAGGGGAGAGAGATCCCCAGCACCGCGACTCATCAGGAGCCAACAAAAAATCACACCAATGGACCTACTAATGGTAAATTACATTTTATAACGCTTTTCTCCTCCAGATTGTCCCTTCCCGGTCCGAAAGTCCCCAAATTAAATCCCGGGGAAATTCCTCAACTCATTAGATTTTCATTTCTTCAAGGTTTTGCTGTTGAATTAGAGGAGGAATTGTTCTTCGAAGTCTCCGACACATCAGTGCCCGTAGGAAGAGGGAAGAAGCACCCGCCCTTGACTCCAATGCCTCCAAAGCGAGAAGCGGCTAAGCCTCCAATCGACATTTACGACTTCTCTTCTGACGACGACTTCTCCATAGAGCCTTCGACGAGTTACAGGAAAGCTACGACCACCCCGCCCTCCACCAAGAAGCCTCCTGCCAAACGTGGCCGACAGTCCAAAGCCGACAGAGAAGCCCTCATGGAGACGGATAATCCAAGACCATCGACGAGTGCGGCTCTTGTACGCGAAATGATGAAGATCAAGAGGGCCCAAGACAAAGCGAATAACAAAGATTCTCCTTATGTATCTCGGTCCTACTCTCCGCCACTCACCCCGCCTGGTGTGAATGGAAATGGAGGGCCTAGACCACCGTTCATGATAAGGAAATACGTTCGTCGACAACCCTTGAAAGAGCGAAAAAAGCCAACTCCTAAGAAGAGGGTCAAGGAGGAAACATTTTCTCCATATCATACTTTATTAAACAGGCGAGCTCCACCCAAACCACAAGAATTAATCACCGAGGTGGAAATCTCGACCGACGGGATCAACATCGAGGAAATTGAAGGTGGGGACATAATTTCAGTCGAGGTTTCTTCGTTCGAACCAGTCGTTGCGGCTCCACAACTCGCCCTTGTCGACGACAATTATGTTGCTGAGGACGAGGAGAAAGAAGGAGACATAGAGGAAAAAGTTCAAAAAAGAGGTGAGAGGATGAGCAAATCTTCTCCCCCACCACCATCCAGAGGAAGGGGAAGACCGAAAAAGAGCGACGCAACTCCAACTCCTGCATCGCCCAAGAAGCCACCAACTACTCCGACCAAGTCTCCGATGAAGTCTTCGACGCCGGTTCGACGAGGCAGGAGTGGAGGTGACGAGTCCAATGTTGCAGCTGAACCAGTTGAGCCCCCAACTCCTGAAAAGAGGGAAATTGCCGTTCCTCCGAAGAAGAGAGGAAGAGCTGCAGCTGTAGCAGCCGAGGCAGCTGCTGCTGAGGAAGCTGTAAAATCTGAAGAAGAAGCTAACGAGGAAGAAGAGGAAATAGAGGAGGAGAAGAAAGAGCCTGTGAGTCGAGGAAGAGGGCGAGGGAGAAAACGTGCAAATCCTGTCACACCTGCATCGCCGGAAGAAACAAATAAAAAGAAGCCGAAGATGAGCGGGAAGAAAGCTAAGGAGGAAGAGGAAGTTGAGGAAGAGAAAGAAGTGAAGAAGGTGGGACGGAAGATGACAAATGGGAAAAAAGCCTCGGTGGGGAAGAAGGAATCTCCCGTTGCAGCCAATGCCAATGACTCTTCCATCCGTCGTTCGGGGCGAGAACGAAAAAAGAGGAATTTCGACGACGAGTTTATTTAATCACATCAATGACCAATTTCAAGATTCTTTTAAGTTTTTTCATCATGTTTGTAAGTTTGTAACTTATCTTTATTACATTATAAAAATATTTTAGTTAAAATGAATTTATCAATAATTGACCTACTTACCTTCATTTGGTATTTAACTTATGTTTTACTAATATTTTAACTTTTGGTTATAAAAGTTTAAAAAATTGATTATTGAAAGTCTCTTAATGGCTCTAGCCTCTAGCTTATGTTTATACGATATATTTTTTAATTTCTAAAATATTTAGATTAATGATTTGTCAGTTTCAAATCCTCTATTGTTAACATTGTTGAACCTTGTTAAATATTTATTCTAAATTTTGAATCAACAGCTTTATGCTTCGTTGGATCATATTGTACGAAATCATTTTGTATGTCCCTTACTTGTCTTTACAGGCTAGCCTTCACCTATGTATTTTGACTGATTTACTCTCAACAATTAAAGAATTGTATCTCTGTCGTAGATAGCTATGAATATTACGATATTGGAACGAATGAAATATTAAAAATATATTATATATAAATATATATAAATGACTTATTACAACAACCTAAATATTCATAAGTATGTAGCATGCTATGAAATGATAATAAATTTACTTCTGTGTAATTTGATTATCCAAGTTAAATAAATGTTGACATTCAATTAAATGAAAACTTTATTGGCTTCCGAATCATTTTAGATATTTGATTTATGCTTCGATTTACAACTGGTGAACCAACAAGGAATGCATAATATATTTATGTAGATCAAATCAAACAACTACAGAACAAATGTTTACAATAGTCAATAGTTGATACATGTTTAATTATAGGTAATCAATTTCTCAATTCGGTATATTAGTATATTAGATTTGAATTTAAGTAGAAGTATCATATCTACATTATGTAGATGATGCATCTTTAGTTCCATTTGATCCATACTGGCTTTAAAGTTTATGAGTTTATGCTTTGGCTAATCCGATGACACCACAAGCGACTCTTGCTCCGGCATTTCCAGTAGTCTTAGAGAGCTCATGACCACCTTTGCCCAAGTCATCAACGTCAGCATGAACCTTAATGATTTCATACCAAAATTATTGCTTTTAAATATAAAAGATTAAAGAGATTTTACTATAAATTAACGTTTATAATAATCGAATAATTAACATACCACCATAGTTCGTCCAACGATGGAAGTAATACCAGAAAGGGACATAGCTTTGTCCTTGATGTCAACTTTAGCGACACCATCAGCTCCAGCAATTACATTTCCCAAATCCCCAGCATGACGTTCTGCGTCATTAGGCCCCCCATGAGTTTTTCCATGTGGATTGAAATGGGGTCTAAAATAATAGTTAGTGTTTAAATATAAGTTTATGATCAATCGATCAAGTTTTTTGTAAGTTTTATGACTTTTTACCCTGCACTCATGCAACCATCGGTGGTGTCACCGAATTCATGAACATGAAATCCATGAGGTCCCTCTTTCAGGCCAGTAATTTCTCCAGTGATCTCCAAAATGTCATTCTAAATTCAATCAATCAATATAAATTATAGTACATTGTGTATGGTTTGATGCTGTTTATCATTTATCCCATTGTAAATTAATTAAGCTAAGAAACTCGATTAGAATTAGATTTCTTACGTTTTGGGTAAACTTGACAGTCCCCTTCACCACATCTCCCTTCAAGACGCAAACTGCTTTGGTTGCCATTTCTTGACTGTCTGAAAATAATTAATATTAGAGATCAAACCGGTGGGAGTGGAAGTGGGAATGGAAGTTCATTTCGACTGGGTTTGAGAGACAACGAGCGGGACATGTAATAAAAATGCGATATTTAAATGTTGTGAGCTAAAGGTAGTTAAACAACGTACCAGCGACGAGTTGAATATCAATTGAAGTTTCCGAGTGCGTTCTGTGTAGAAGCGTAGAAGTGAATGAAATTGGTAATTAGGAGGAAGCCACTTCAATGTCAAGTCAAGTGTTGCATAATAGTTTCACACGAGACCCTGCGTGCCGGTTTTTGCACACGACGGCGCCTTCATCCGAAGACATTTCCCACTCGATGGCGTCTTAACACTTTTCGCGTTTCCCCTATATTCTTCCCTAGAACCACTTTTGACACTTCTTCTCATTCCACTGGTTATTAATTTCATTTAAATTATATTAAATATTTTTATTCACGCCTCTAGGAAAACACTTGTTAGGGAGGTTCGATCGGCCTACTTTAAAGAATTTAACCATCAGTTAATCACGAAAGATTTCTTGGAATTTCTTTGATAATGATTTATTGACCAATCTGAAAAGTTGCATGAGAGTCAAGAAGCAATTTAATTGATTAATTAATTTCATACTGGAGTAGAGATAGTGAACAGGGGTCTTTCCATTTTCCAAGATTCATACTTATTAAAATAATTTTTAAAATGGAATTTCGAGCTTCACTTGATCAATTAGAACACGCTGCAAGAGTTTTAATGGTAATTTGGTTAATTTTATTATAACTTAATTGTTCTGCTCCTATAAATAAATATAAAAGCGTATTTCATTTAATGCAATATGGTTTCATTATAATGTATCTTTATCATTCAAGGCATCACCATCTGAAGTCACTAAAGACGATAGGAATTCGGCAGAGAACATTTTCATCACTTTTCGCGAAACAAGGAATGCATTCTCACTTTGCAAATTTATTTTTGGTAATTTTTTACATTTTAGTATTGGAATAATGGCAGTCTGAACGATTAGTAATCGAAATTTATTGGATATTGTTCATAAATGTTTATACAGAAAATTCCAGCACGGAGGTCGTCTTATTTGAAGCATCAGATGTTTTGAAGAATAATTTAATACAAGAATGGAATAAGATTCCTCCAGATGAAATCCAACTTGTAAATAACCACATTCTTCAAATCCTTTTGGATGAAAGGAGGAAATTGAGTTACAGTGTTTTACGACGTCTTTCAACCGTCGTAGCTGTCATTGTCAAGCATCAGAGTCTTATAAATAATGGGCAACAACGAAAGGAGCTTATAACTCATTTAGAATCTTTTATGGCAACTTCTGGACATAGGCTGGTAAATACTTAATATTTTACCAGAAGTATTAAAGCTTTAATCTTTTATATATTTATTACAACTTGTATGAATATTGTATTTATTTGTAATTTCTTTAAATTCCAGATAGTGAGTTGCTGTCTCATAGACGCTATTTTGGGAGAACATTTGTACGTGGTTCACGCGACCGATGCATCTCTCACTTACGAAATGCATTTTGCAGCTAAGAAAGAATTTGAAGATTTAGATCTCCTACGAATTTTTCAATTTTGCCTTCGATTCCTTGATAATTATAGTCATACTTCTTCGTCATCTCGAGATCTTGATCATGTTCTCAAGATCCTTGAAAATATTTTTTATTGGAATTTTTCCAAAATTAATTTGCCTAAACGAGTCGCGAGTGTCATTGAGCAAGAGGCAACTCCTACGTTCAAACCTCCGCTCTCGTGGATGGACACTGTTGGGGACGATGGATTCATTCCAATATTTTTCAATGTATACTCTACATTCCAGTTTTGTTTTATTGATATCCGAATTCCGGTGCAGCAACATAAACAAATCTAACCTTTGTTTGATTCCTTTATAGCTTCATATGAAAATCCGGAAAGACGAAAATTTTATCCAGAGGACACTGAATTTAATGATCCAACTCATTTCAATGCATGGCCCATTGGTTCAAACGAAGGAAATGCGGCTTAACTTTCTCTCAAGAATCCTTCCATCTTTTACGACCCTCATTGAAATGTACTTGTCACACATTCATAGGTCTATTAACGATTAACCGTAAGATTACAAGATTTATTTCTTCCCTTACAGGGATAATAAACTCCCACTTGAGATATTCGGCCTGAGTGACGTAGTGAGGAAAATCCTATTGTTTCATCGATCTTCGACTCTTAGTGGCCTTCACCCTGAGGTTCTACAAAGGTTCATTAAAGCTGTGGGGGATTTTTCCTGTTCCGTCATTCAACTTTCGATCATTGAAGAAAGCGTAATGATCAAAATCTAATGAAAATCTAATTTAATTATTTATTAAAATTATTTTTTATAATGTAGAAATGTTCAATTGACGATCGAGTATTTCGGGATTCACTAACACGTGTATTGGAAGCATGGATGAATGTTTTGACAGATCCGGAAAATGTTTCAAAGTCCATCATTCAGCCGATCGTGACTCAGATCTTCAACACGTACCTTCAAGCCCATTTGTCACCTCCTGAAGGATTCCGCCAGAGCGACAACACTAATGAAGATATTGAGGACGAAGACGAAGGGGACGTGAATCAGTTTCATGATCAGTTGCAAGCCATTGGAGTCATCGGTCGCTACATTCTCCCACATTCCGTTCCCATTCTCACTTCGCTTCTCACATTCAGATGTTCTGCCTTTCAAAATGCCATTCAACACGTTGCTGGAGGAAATGGGAACAAAGAATCCCTTGTATCTCTATATGAAGATCTTCATTGGGTGATCCTCATTGCTGGACACATCTTTGCTTTTGACGGACTTGGAGAAACGAATTTAATTCCACCGGAAATTATTGAATATAGTTTGGCTACTGGAGGCGATCCAAATGCTTCAGCAATTGCTGCTCAAAATTCTCTTCAAATGCTACCATTACCAGAAGGAAATTCCATTGATCCGATGGTCAGGCTTGTTTGCTGTATTTTGTCCCTCAGTGAAATGGAACATCGAGTGATTGAGTCAAATTTGGGACATTTGCTGAGTCCCGAGGTTACTGCCAATGTTGACTGGTTCCTTCAACGCTGGGCTTTGTCCTATTTTGCCATAAACGAAGAATATTACGCCAATGTATGTTTAATCAACAATTACCAATAGCTAATAAATATTCAATAAATTTTTTATTATGTACTAAACTATGATAAATTGGAATTATAATGCCATCTTCATCACCTTTAGATTAGTCCATGTTACCTGAGCAGTTGGGGTCACACAAGTCAAGTGGCTTTGCAGACTCAAAGTGCTTTGTTCCGCCGTGTTCGAGAGAACCTTTTAAAGTTCAATGGAGAACTTGATGTGATGAGCGAGTCAATCAATTTACTTCTAGCGCTAGTTGACTCTGTTAAAAAGTAAATAATTGTATTTATTTAATTGAGTTCTTACTAAATGGTTTTTTTAATCTTAAGGTCAGAAACTGCCATTAATTGCCCCGAGTTGGGACTTTTAGTACAACTAACAAACCAAGTAGGCCCGGGGCTGTATCAAATGCCAAATGCTATGTACAGAAAGTTCGTAAGAGCAGTTGTGAGCATCGGAAGTTTTTGTGAAATTGAAGAGAAACGAGAACAATACTGGGATCAAGTGAGTTTTATGTTTTTATAATACTTGAATTTTGCTTCATTATACCTTATACCATATGCTATTATTTTATCTATGAAACTTTAATAAATATTATAGATATTTGGACAAATGGTTAATCGATGGAATAATTGCGTTCGAGTGAATCCGGCCGAAAGGCATCGGGACGATGTTCGTCATGAAATCTCTTGTGTCATTAGCGGTTTTATTGGAACTGCGATGAGTCTCAATTCTAGGACAGCCAATTCTTTGTACCGAAAGATTGCGACGGTGGTAACTCAAACCGGTGGAGTTTTAGAAATGTATCACAATTATATCGACGTTGTTGAGCTTTGCCTGGAATTCCTTACTGAGCTTGCACGTCGATCTCTTTCTTATCTTGCTATCGTAAGTTCACATTATTTTAACCTCATGGCTAATCTATAAAAATAAATTGTTTCAAAGAATTACAAAGATTTGTTATGGATTTCAGCCAGAGTCGAATAATTTATATGAGTCTGCAATGTCGGTTGTTAAATCCTATGCCGTCCATGCTAGTGGGCGAAGAACTTCTGAGAAAACAGATGAAGAAGATACCTACAACGATCTCATTATACTCATAGACATGTTGACCTGTCTTCTCACCAAAGATTTCCTTGACCTGAGTCCGGGTGAGTTTGAGACAATGAGAGTTGTCTATGAAATTTTCAGTCGTAATTGAATTGTTTTCAGATGGGGGTGACGGTGTGCGTCCACTTTCTGCTTGTGATGTTTCGCTCCTTGGCCTTGGCATCGTCCTTCCTCTTCTCAATTCTCAAATGCTCAAGTACCCGAATCTCAGCTCGAAATACTTTAGACTTGTAAGTTGAATAATTGTTTATTATTATTAGAATTGTATTGTTTATTTTAATTATAGTTATGTGGAGGATTTTCGATATGATTGAATTTGTTTTTTTTTTAAATTTTTAGATCGCATTCCTCAGCGAGCTTCATCCTGACAAAATTATGCTTTTGCCTCCGGATATTATTCAAACTCTTTTCTCACAAATTCAAGCTGGACTTCAAGGGACTGTTTCTGAATCTTTTTCAAGTTGTTGTGATTTCATTACTGTAAGCTATCCTACATTAATTTATTTAGTATCTTACTTTGATTTGTGCTGTGATAGCTCTATCAGCCTTTTACAATATAACAGAAATTAACTCATTTGTGTAATTTATAGTCTGTTGGACAATACGTTGCAAAACATCATCAACAAGAAAGTCATCCTGCTCAATTATGCAAACCGTTCCTTAAGGTGATATTAAGTGATTATTATTTTTAAGTTTTACATGTCAAATAGAGCTAAATATTATATAATGTATTTACATTAATTCTAATTGTTTAATTTTTAGACCTTCTTGGAAATGATTTTATCACAGAAAGTCAGTAAAGATTCAATGGCTCAGATTTCTGCCGTACTTTTTGCATGTATCTCTGCATTCAGCGTAAGTTAATTAAACCCAAATTCAATTTAAACTTATATTTTACTCTCTTATCTATCAGGGTACTGAAATTAAATTAAAATGTTATTTATGTAGGAAACTTTTCAAGAGTTAGCCAGTCAATTGATTGCGTCCCGAAGAGATAGCGAGAGTCAGGAGGGTATGAGAGAGGCTTTCACAAAGCTCACAGAAAACTTGAACATGGTTGATGGAGGTGACCGAGTGAGTCGTGCGCTTTTCCGTGACCGCTTGGAAATCTTCATTTTTTACGCAAAAGGGTGCCTTAACTGAACCAGATTGCCTAATTCTGAGAAAGACATTGTTGATATGAAGTCTGAGCCCTGTGTATTCTCATCTTTAAACACTTGTTATCTTGTTAATTATGAAAGCTACCAACCAATTTACTCAACCGTGCCTTTGCATATTCTAATTTTACAAACTTATATTACATGAATTGTATTCGTGTTGTAGTTGTTGTAGTGCAGTCGTAGATTTTAATCTTAAGACTTGGAATTGTACCAAAATATGCTGTGAAAATCAAATTTGAAGTGATTGAATTTGAATGTTAAATCTTGTTATACATATTTATATGTATTAATTATGGAGTTCGACATCTTTGCTTTTACATGTGCAATGTTAAAGTGAAATTGGATGTTTAATATTAGTAATAAGCTTTTTTCTCATTTCCTGTTTATCTTTATCTTTAGTTTTATAAAGTAGAATTTATTTAGGTAAAATATGAACTTGTATGTTGCATCTTATTTATTGTTTTATTGTTAATGAATGCTAATTATAACTATAAATACTTATTATGAATTATACGCATGCTTTATGCGCCTTGAATCTTCAATTCTGAAATAAAGTTTTCAAACATGGATAAAGAGATTTTTATTAAATGACAAAAATGAAGTTGTGATGAAAAGTTTTGAGGCGAATCTGCTCGTCCAAATCTTTATTTGAAGACTTTAGGAAATTTGGCCGTAGCATTGAGCGAATGATTAAGTTTGAATTGATAAAAGGACATTTTGTTCCAAGGAGTATTTTGGCAAATTGGTCGTGATCAACGAGTTACATTGTGATTGGAAATACTGAAGAATCTTCTTGGCTTGACATTGGCCTGAGTCATAAGCTCCATGAAGTGTCGAGTACTGTTCTTTTGATAAAGCTTCCCCAGCAAATAAAATAACAGGGATCTGTATTAAAAGGAGGTATCCCAATTACATTAATGCTTTTATGTAAAAAATGTTCAACCAAATTCATAAATGTAGCAGTATCAGATAAATTACAGAAACTTTACATTATTTGCCTTGCAAATTGGGTTTGAGAGAATTGAAGTAGAGTCAATTGAGTCGCTAGTTTTTGATCTGAAACAATACGCTCCTCTAACATAAGGATCACAATTCCATCGAGACCTTCATAAATTCCAATTAAAAGTTTAATTCCAGTTAAGTTATTAACATTAAATATAAATGTATTTAGGGATTGATTTAAACTCACACAGCAACTTGTTTTGGCTCAGGCACTTGGATTTTGGAAACGTTAGACAAAATCCGAGTGCATGTCTTCATTATTTCCTCATGAGATAATTTTTCGGTATAAACAGCTTCAGGCCCCCCGAGCCATGCAAGAAGAACATTTGGATTATCGAGAACGGGGTCGAAGCCAGTGATGGCCTTTGACCAGGATTCTTTTAACTCCTCTTCATTCGTTGTGTATTTTGTGGTGCAGTCTATGAAGTGTTTTGGCCATAGAAGTTGAAATCCTTTGGTTTCTTTTGGCCACCAAGGTTTTTCCCATTCAAGGAAGATTTTTGTTAATGGACCAAACCCTGTCGTCTCAATTGCTTTAGTCACATCTGATGGAAGTGGAGGAACAAATTTTATAGTATGGGACTGGAGAACTCCGATCGAAGGTGTGATGAGAACAATTTCAGAGTCATATTCTCTCTCTATAAAATATCGCTTATGTAATACCACATTACACATGTTTCATTGTCATTAATGTCAAGTTGTTTAATACTAAAATTATAGGTAAGTTATAGTTAAAGGTTTATTATCTTGTAATTTTGTGATTACCTTTTGTTTTTACTTTTACACATTTTTCACTCCAGTCAATTTCTATTACAGGGTATTTTAACTTGATTCTCTCCTTCATGGGAGAAAGAAAGATTTCATCTACAAAACTAGAGATCATTGCCAAATAAGGATTTTTTGCTAATTTTATCATTCAAACAAATATGTTTTACAGATATATGTTTCAAATTTATTCTTACGATTGAACACCATTTGCAAAATTGTTATAATTTTCTCCATCATTAATTTTAAAATCGGACCATTGTTTAAGGCTTAACTCATCCATCGTATTACAGGCATTGTCTATTCTTTGAAAGCTAAAAGTAAGAAGATATTAAGATTAATGAATAAGTGGATATTTGTAATATGTGGTGTTTAATAAAAGTTACTTTGCTTCGTTTTATCACCTCATTCCCCATTGAAATATTGCACCTGCCATGTCGGCATCAATATCTTTTTGCTCGAAAAGCCAATTTTCAAAATTCGCTCTTAAATATTCTCCAACTGACGAATCTTGATTTTCACTTTCGATGTTTTCATCAATGTTTTCTAATTCTTGTTCAATCCATTCCAATATGCTCTTAACCAATTTCCCTTCTGCGACTTCTCCCTCATTTGAAATAAATTCACCTTTAGCGAATAAACAATCAAAATTAAATTCCTAAACAGTATCATAATTAAAAACATAATTACTATATATTATCATTTATTATGTATGTACATAAATATGTAGGTAGGCTATACGTAAAAATATTTGTATTGTTTAAATATCTTACCTTGGCCTTCCCAAGAGCTTCGTTTGTGTAAATGATAAGAATCTTTAATTAGTTTATAGAAATCATTGGCTTCTCCATGAATCCATTGAGCTCCCAATTCAATAATCCCATCACAATTTTCTCCACTTCCAAAATGAGACGTATGGATCCTGCCCCCAACTTTATTGCTCGCTAAAATTATTCAATTTTTTTATAATTATAGATTATATTAAAATGTTATACAGGTAAATTATTAACCTTCGAGTATAAGAAAGTTTTCTATTCCAGAGTTTTGTAAAGTTTTTCCAGCACTAAGGCCGGAAATTCCAGCTCCAATGATAATTACTTTGTACATCTTATTTAAACTCAAATTTTGTTATAGGATTACAAATATGGCACAATATGAATTGAACAAGATTTTAAGCGTAGTTTGAACTAAATACACATTTTAATAAATTGTCTTGTAGAATTGATTTTTTGCCGACTCGCCAGATTTGAATTTATGAAACGTAACAAATTACAAGATTACAACTTTTATTTGATTTTAAGCTTTGGCCTATTCCTATTCTTTCTCACAGCATTGAAGAAATGACTCTCTATCCGGCTTAATGAGAACATTATTTAATAAATATTTCAGTCATAAGGATCTTTTACTTATGTTATCATAGGACTCAATGGAAGGGATAGGATAGGAATCACAATTAGATTATGAAATCACTCCAATGTGTACAGAGACAGAGATAAGAAAATGACGATTGTACTCATTTGGCTAACGATAACTTGAAGTTCAACTTTCACAAAGTTGAATTATAAATGTGAGGAATCGATTACTCGTGACTATTTTCGGGACTCCCGCTTTCTCCATGGCCCGATTTCGGATCGTGGCATTCTCCCCTTTTACCGCATACATAACTTCATATTACTCTTTTAATGCCTGCGCACAGTTTGCCCAAACATAATATAATAAACGTCCCAGTAAAAAATATAATTACACAGTAATATTAATACGAGTATAAGCTATGAATTGGATTTACATGAACCATATTTAAAGTACTCGTGTGTATGTGTATGTAATATAATTAGAAAAAAAATTTATAATTACTTATTATGATAAGTATGAAATAATGTTTAAAAAGTTCAAGTCTTTTATTTTTACATTAATACAACATTGATTCACATTCACATTCACATAATCAGTATGCCAAATGCCAAGCATTTTATAGACAAGTTAAACATTATTTCTACCATTGGTTTAGACTTCTTAAATTAGCTTAAAGCACTGGATAAGTTTTTCTGTAGAGTCGGTCTAATTCGTTCTCGAGCATATAGACTTCTTCTGCTGATTGTGCAATCCTTCGCATCAAATTACTCGATTCCATGATGAGCTCAATCCTGGTGAAACAAAGACATATCAGTTAAAATTTCCCATTATTACTTCCTCTTATAATTTAGCATTTTATTACCTCATTGCTTCCTTTTCCCCGATTTCAAAGTCTTCCACTTTACACTTGAGCCTGTGGACGTTCATTTGAACATTTGAATCCTTAATTATATCTTCCATTTTCTTGTTCCTTTTATTGCTCTTCCAAACGAGAGCTTTGACGAATTTCAAGATTTGCACTTGATCCGTCATATATTTTTCATGGAACTTTAAAATACATATAAAAATCAAATCTCAATCGATAAAAAATATTTTTGACAATTAAGTAAATTGTTTTTATTTAGCTTTTTGCAAACCTTTTCAGTTAACTCATGAAGAGCATTGATTTTGGAAAGTCTATTTTGCTGCATATTTTTGAAGTTGGCATCATATTTAAGGAATTCAAGAACCTCCTTTGTCACCTATTCAAGCCCCCAATAAGTAGCATAAGATTTACTCTATATTAGAAAGTATAAGAGAACTACATATATAAATGACAATGACTCACGAACCTTTTGAGACGCAATGTCACAGATTTTTTCCTTCGCATCTGCTAGGTTCTGAAGAGCAACTTTGTAAAGCCATTCAATTTTAAGAATTTGAGTGTGTTGATGTTTACTCTCAGTGAGAGCAATCACTTTGTCAGCTCCATATCCCTGTAAAATCAATTAACAAATAGGTAATTAATTAATATTAGTAACATTTTATCGAAGGAAGAAAATGTCGAATTGTATTTTACTCTTATTTGGGCATTGCAAGCTTCGATCAAACTTTTCTTTATGAGGATTGCATCAACAAAATCAGAAGCAATTTCCTTGTCAGGAATCTCAATGATTTCCTGTGGAACAACCATTTGAAGTTCAAAGTTCTTCACCGCAAGCATCTTGGTATCTCTTTGGGTTGAAATTAGTTGTAGGAGTGCATTGTGATCTTTTTCAACTGAATCCTCATGTGCCTTTGCATCTGTAAAATCTCTCTTCAAATGAACTAATTCTACTCCGATGGTTTTGGCTTCAAGCTCGCAAATCATCTTCTCTCTTCGCAAATTGCAAAACTTTTGCCAAACGGTTCTTGAAGAACCAACTGGGATCTGCATGGGATCTTCTAATTCCATGATTGACATTGCAGTATTTCGTTCCTCTTCACCATTTGAATTTGCAAAGCCTTTGAGATTATTACTTCTCATTGCTTGAATGAGCATTCGATTTACTTCTGGCGACCTTTCAGATTTTAAATCAATCTTTGGTCGCTTCCTGTTTTAAAAACATCTAATTAGTCATTAGATTTATAAATCTTGGTCATAGATAATCTTGATTAGCTCTAAACAACTTTGACCATGATCATAAGTAAGCGTCATATTTTATTTATCTAATATTTATAGACAAGTTCTTACTTGTAAAGCTTAAGATAAGATTCGAAGGCATGGCCAACTTCACCAAGATATTTTTTGAACCCTCGTTCCATTGACTTTTCAATGGTAATTACTCTATCGTATCTCTTGGCACAAACGTCCACACGTGCATGAAGATCCGATGAAGCATTTTGTGCATCTTTAAGATTCTTTTGGAGACTTTCAAGCCCATCTCTAAATAAATACGTAATTTACATTTTACATTGTTTATTCAAGATTTACATAAATTAAATCAATGTATTTATGATAAATACATTGTTTATGCAAGATTTACATAAATTAAATCATAATCATTACGTGAGTATTTTTTCTCCGTCGTCCAGAATTTGTCGGCTTATTAGACATTTGATGAATCTCAGGATTTTTAATTCTTCTTGTCTCACGCTCATTTCAGTTTTCATCTTGAGGTCGTAAAGATTATATATTTTTGAATCAATTTTGCTTCTTATTGCCTAAAAACGTTGTGATTATATGAAAGAATTGTGCAAGTTATTGTTATTCAGTATTCAGAAAGAGAACATTCAAGTTCTTTTAAACTTGACAAATTGCATTATATGAAAAACAAAATGTACCCTGTTAATTGCCCAAAGATGTTTAAGCTCAGTTTCAAATTCTTTTTGAAAATTTTCTCTTTTGATCGCGAGTTCTTTGACTTTGGCATAATAAACTTCCGCTAGTTTGGCTTCTTCATGTGTCCAATCCCATTCTCTACGATATTTCATGAATTCTGGCATGGGAATGTCGACTTTGAGAATGTCTTCCGTTCGTCTCTCAATAACTCCGTCCATCATTCGAACGAGAGCTCGTTCTCGAAAATCATCTTTGAGTGCTTTTTCTCTCCTTCGTTGCTCTTCGAGGAGACGTGCAGCTTCTCGCTCTGCTTTTTCCTTTTCTGTTAAGTATTTTTCGATCCCAATCTAATTCAATAAAAGTGTATACATTAAAATTGTGTTTCATTTATAAAATTAAATTAATACGCACTGAAAATAGGTAACATAATAAATTATGTACAGGTATTTAATGTATAATTAATAGATTATTAATTAACCTCCTCGTCTGAAACTTTAAATGGGAATTCTGGATCTTCATCTGGGTCAATTTTTGTATCTTGAATGTCAAGGAAAACTTCTAAATAGCTGATAATATCCCTCATTCTCACATTTCTATCAAGGGAAAGTTTGATCTCTTCAAGCTTGGTCCTTTTAACTGAATAAAATTCTTCATTGAATTTGACTTTAAGTCTTCGAATTTCATCCTAAAGTAAAAACTTTCATTTTATCGATTTTCATTCATTGAAATTCTAAGAAGTTTTAAGATGCAATGGGAAGTTAAGCAAATTCGTACCTTTAACAAAACAATCTGCATGTTCACTTGCTGTCTTGTGCTTACATCCATCTGATCAATAAGGAATCGATCTGTCTCAATCAAATCATAAGATTTGCTCCCATGAAAGAGATTTTTGGTATAAATAAGTTTCTTTTTAACGTCATTTGCAAAACTAGAAACATATAATCGATTTAAGGCCGCAATGTTATTGTCATCTTCAGCATCCATTTCCTCATCGTCTTCCTCTTCCGAGTCCAACTCATCCTTTTTAGCCGTTCTTTTCTTTGAGCGTCTTTCTCCTGTTTCTCCATCCTCATCCTCAGAATTAGACGTGTCTTCGTAGTCATCTGCTTCTTCATCTCCGTCGTCCCAACCTTGATCGACAGGAATGGATTCTTTGGCTTTCTTGTTTGTTTCTCCTAGCTCTATTTTCTCCCCATTCTTATCAATGTATAAATCGAGTTCGCCATCTTCTTCTTCCTCATCTTCTCCCTCTAACGATGGTGAGCAACCGCCTTCATAATAATCGTCTTCTTCATCATCTCCATAAAAATCTTGCATTACGTCTGCTTTATCTCCTGCTAAGATATCCAACTTCTCCCGAATATCTTGTTGCTGATCAAAGCTGAGTAGTCTAAATTTTCAAAATAAAACATTTAAGATAATGTCGGCGCGCC
Source organism: Neelides folsomi (assembly GCA_034687125.1). NCBI lineage: Eukaryota > Metazoa > Arthropoda > Collembola > Neelipleona > Neelidae > Neelides > Neelides folsomi. Next base: position 240,618 of record JAQGBZ010000017.1, on the reverse strand, counting down.
ATACCATTAGCTGACCTTTTTTATTTCCCAAATTTACCATGTTTCCTCGAAGATGAAAATTGTAATTAACAATTGGATCTATAGAAATCATTAGAAATCAAAATGTTTTTCTAATAGATTTATAAAGGAGAAAACATGGTAAAAAGTGAATTATTAAAAAGGTCAGCTTATGCTATGACTCGCGGACAATAAAACGGTAAATAATAATTTACTGTAATTTCAGTAATATCGATTATATTGTAATATAGTCCTTTATTTAACATAATATATATTTATTAATTACGAAGTTAATGTTTCTGCTTTTTTCATTTCGGCAATTGCGTTTGTTGTAAGCTCCTTTCCAAGTTTCCGGAAATTCTCCTCATTGAGTTCCACTTTCATAATGAATCTCCTTTCTTGCCTCGTGTCTTGAATCTCCCTCAAGCTTTCCTCTGTCATTTTGATAAGAGGATAGTTAGAGACATCAAGATTGGTGTTGAAACTTTTGATGAGTTCTCCTTTAATATCATAGCGATCATAGGTCAATTCTTTCATTTTGCTACACCAGGCCTCTCGCTCTTCGTTGATTGCTTTTAGTTCAATTTGCATACGAAGGATTTCATTCTGAGCAGCCGTTTCCTCGGCCTCTTCATCTTCTGAATCAAGCTCAAACTCATCCATCTCAATTTGATCTGCTTTTCGTCGACTGAAATTGAACTTGAGCAGATCTTTCATCTATATATTAGATTAATATTAAAATTTTGCCCACAAATGAGTCTAGATTTATAAAGTCCGCTAATCAACCTCTTTCTGGAGCTGGGCGAATCCAGCTTGAACCAAAAACGATTCCTTTTTGTACTTGCTCACTCGAAATTCTTCAATAAACTCATCTTCAACCTCGCAGACTGTTTTTTCATTTTTCTGAACCGCTGTAATTAATTACAATTAATTTATTGTCAATGAAGTATGAAATATACAATGTAGCAATGTAAGGATTAATTTTTAATATACAGATTTTTCCAGTGAATTCCATTTTATGTAAGATTTCCTTTTGAGAAACTGTAACATCCATTTTGTCTTTTCCCATTCCGAGTGTTCCCCAATCAAGGATGGATTCTTTGACAGGGCTAAATGATTTGTAAAGAATCGTTAGACTTCTTCGGTAAATGTTATTTACGTAATACAATACATAAATAGGTATAACATGATTCAATTGAACAATTACTTAATAAGGACGTAAATAAAAGTTTTATTTTCCCCAAAAGTGATAATTTGAGTTCCATTGCTGCAAATGACTCCATCCGAAATTCCGCCTTCGTTCGCTTCATGGGTATTTATTTCAAATGTTTTCTTGAGTATTTTCCCCTCTTCTCCTTCATTTTTTACAGGGAGGTCGAAACCGATAATGAGTCCGTCTTCCCCTAAAGTGATCAAAGAACGATCCCCAATGGTAATAATCTTATTAACGTCGAGTTGAAACTCTGCGTTGAATAACAAGTCCGCGTCTCTTACTCCGGCCGCTTGAACATCTTCAATGTAATGGTAACATCCGATCTTGGCAGTTTCCATTGAAAACCCATAAAACAATTTCTTGTGTGAAGAATAGTCGAAGGCTGTCACTGGAATTTCAAAGGCTTGAGAAGATACGAGATCTAACCGCTCACCCCCTAAGTTGTAATTGTTAAGGAGAAAAGGAACGATGTCTTCATCTCCTTTGAACAAAACTTGAACACGATAGTCCTTGTGATGCACAGGTGAATTGATTCGCCATATTTTAGCTAAATTATCCAAAATCATATAATTTTCACTAGCTCAATTAAGTACTTGTATATTAATAGATAGTCAATCAAACTGCCAAAAAAGCAAAAGCTACTGATAAGAAATTGCTATTGATTATATTACATGGCAAATTGTCATAATCTAAATATTCAAAATTCATTGTTGGAGCTCCATATTGAAGAAATAAACGTTTGTTCTTTTGATCTCCTGAGACTAAAAGTTTCCCTCTTCCAACGAATTCCAGATGGGTTATAGCTACGTAAAAATCGAGATTTATTTTAAAACTGAATATAAATTTTTATAGAATAGCATAGTTCGATTAAAAATTAAAAATAAAGGTTTAAATTATGTTAAAACCAGAATCTGGGACAGTTGACAAATAAGTTCTTGAGACTACTCTTGGTTTGTGAATGCTCTTTATGTCAACAAACACAACACATCCTTGGTCAGTTCCAATGGCCAAGAGTGGAAGGAGCGGATGAGCTCGGAAAGATTCGACTTTAAACTTCAAGTTCAGCCTCTCTACCTAAACAAATCCAATAAATTCAGAAACAATAAGAATGAAAAGATGTGAGCTTGAGTATGCAATGCATAAGTAATTTTACCACAATTCCATCGGTGTTGAGAATGAAGATGAATCCTGACTCTGTAAGAGCAGCAATGAGTTTCGCTTCTGGCTCAATGAAGTTTACGTATTTGATTTCTTCTAACTTGAGTTCGGAGATTTTAAACGCTAGAACCTCTTCGTTTTCTGGATTGACTTCCGGCACCGCTTCAGCAGGTTCAGTCATATTCGACTTTTTTTTATTTCAGTCCAAATTTTTAAATAATAAGCATATGACTTATGACTCAACGTAACATAAATATAGACTTTTAACGTTCCTTCTCAACTTTAATTTTATTTGGGATATTTTTCTTAATTGTGATTAAATAATTTAAAACAAGTTGTGAATGCTTACTAATGATGACAATACTTACTGCTTGCTATTTGATTTGAAGAATAATACGGCAGGAATTATTTAAGCAAAAGATATAATATTGATCAAACTTCAAACGTCTTTTTAGTAAGGAGTTGAAATTAAAATCAATTTTTGTCTATGTTCTTGCATTCTCAAGGAGATTTCTCACGATGAATCTCCTTTCAAGTTTACTGCTCTTATGTCGTTAAATATTTTTAAAAACAGTGAACAAATAAACTTTATAGAAAAATATTTTAAAGATACGTGACCTTTTCTCCCGATTAAAATAAAGTTTAATGGATTCCGGAAAGGTGAAAGTAAAGAGCAAAAACAAACGAAAGGGTAAAAAGATCACAATAGAGGTCACAAATTACAAGAGCAAGGAGAAGATCAGAACTAAGAGGTCATCGGTGAAGCCAAACACTTCAATCGGTTCGGCAGACGATGAGGACTTTCTCCTTGAAAGAAAGCTGAGTGAAAAGAACGAAGTCGAGAGAAAGGAAAGCATAAAGAAGGAGAAAAGAGAAAGCCGTGAGCTAATAAAAGACAAAGAGGAAGAACAAAGTGAAAAAGAGACTGACAATGAGCGGAAGTCAAAATCAAAAAAATCAAAAATGTCAAAATCCAAATCGAGGTCAAAGAAGAAAACTGACAGCAACACGTCCAACAAGAAAATCAAGTCAAAGATGTCAAAAGAGAAGATTGAGGAAGAGGAGGAAACAGTCAAAGAGACGATGTCTCCTGTTGAAATTTCCGATTGGCCCATCATTCCATTTTATGATGAAGATGAGATCTCGGAATTGTATGATTAAATGATTATTAATTTGATTATTAATGACAATTAATTTGACAAATTACAATACTAAAATTGCGGAGATTAACGTAGCGTTCGCGATTACCTCCCACGACGACGAATCCCGAAGAGAAAATTAGTGAACTCACGAATAGCAGAGAAAAGATTTCAAAGATCTGTTCTTGAAGCTGCTGATGAACTTTCTAATGACTTTCACGTAATAAATTAATTATTTAGTATTAAATCTATATACAGAAATATGTATGAATTTATAGCTAATTTTACTTACAAGGATTCAATTGACTTAAATATAAATTGAATGGACAGATGCGATTTTTAGAGAAAATTGTTTGCAATAAAGATATGAAGAATATCATCGATCCACAAAACCCAGAATCTTCATTTGAAGGAATCAAAAAAGGATTTCTCTTTTACTTGAATTCATCAGGGAGATATCTCATTTTAAGAGAACATTTGAGACACAGTGTGTCAAGTCTCATTCAGCAAAAAAGTATGGAAATGCGACGAACAGGATTCGCTTCTCATACCGACTTTCAAGTAATTAAAATAATAAAACAAATACAAAGATATACCTGTAATTCCTTATTTGCTGGTATTTTCAGTGTTTCTTGAATGACATGTTCATCAACCTTTCGAATCAAATCCATCAAGTTCTAAGCGAGGCAAATGATTCAGAAATTAGCCCAATTTGCGATAAAGTCAAATCTACTGCAGATGAGATTGATGAAGCCAGATGCGAACATGAGAAAAGACTCTTTGACTTAAATTTATACGCACAAGAAGCCCTAGCACAAGATGATTTTGAAAACGCAAGAAGAATTTATCTAAAGGTATTATTTTTCCAATCTTTCCACCACAATTACCGTTATATTTATTTTAAAGAAATGCTACAGAGAAGTACCAATACCTACTAATCTATAAAAATTTCATAATCACAAGTAAATTAATAAAACATTTAGTTTAAAATATAATTAACTTTTGACACTATTTACATTTTTTAGATAATTAGTATGAGTGAGGGTGAAGGAAACGATGAATATTGGGTAGAATTTGCCAAAATGTGGCTTTTAAAAGGTGAAGATCGAATTGCAGAGATCTGTGCTCAAGAAGCACTTCGATTGAACCGACACAATATCAATGCACTTGTAATTGTCGGAGTTATCTTGTGTGTTCGCAAAGAGAAATTAGGATTGAAATTCCTTCACGGAGCTTTGAATGAAAAGCCGCTCTCACCTGAACTTTTGGTCATCCTCGGTTTCGCCTACTCTCTGTTTGAAAATGAAGTTGCGGCGGATTTCTTTTACAAAAAAGGGAAGCTCATTCATGAAATGCTCAAAGGCCTCGATCCCGCCCTCGTCGCTGATGAAATGAAAAAACTGAGAGAACTTTACAACATGCAAATGGGAGGCATTGAAGTTCTCACTGACAGCGGAGGAGAAAAAGAAAGCAGAGTGCAGACAGCAAATCTTGATGATTTGACTAAAACCACTGAAAATGGTGACTTGAAGGAAATCGTGTCGGCACGAACCCTCCGTGAAGTTAAATCGGATATTTCTGTTAATGTGAAAGAACCCTTGTCCGGAAATAATGTGCGTCCAGTGTCAACCAACGAACGGCCTTTTACAGCCTTTTCAGTTGATGGGAGTTATTTCCCACTGCAATCAGCTTGTATAAATGAACAGAAGACACATTATCCTTGGGACAATATTGGATTGGTAATTAATTACTTTTAAACCGTTTAAAAATTTATTTCTACAATTCTCAACTATGCACTATTAAATTTAATTCGATAATGTTTGTTAGGACGAATGCAATGTTTTGGATTCTCAACTACCTGAAATGATCATTCCATCAATTTTAATTGGTCGAGATGTGACGAAGCCAGCAGATAGAATAAAGAAAAGCCCATTGAGACCTGTGAAGACGCCATTTTCATTGGTATTTTTTGAGATTTTTAATATAATATACCGTCCAAAAAGTCCATTCATCTATGTATATTGTATATGAAAATGCTAATTGATGAGATACGCTAACTTTATAATTAGTTTATCTTTAAGACGCATTTAACAATGTTAAAATGGGTAATTATGATTTTGATTTAATTGAACAAAGAGCAGTAATAAAGTTTTTATCATTAGAAGGATTAAGAGGAACAAACACTCAAATGAACGGACTTATTGGGCAGTATATTACTGCATTGAAGTAATTAAAAAGTACAAAATGTTGGCTTATCAAGTTATCAATAATGGAAAATTGAACTCAAAAGTATTCGTGGTTTAGAAGTTATGCATTTGGCATACACATTAATATGACTTAAATGAGTAATTAATAATTGATGCATAATATTTAATTAGGACACTGATGTTCATTTAAAATCCGAATTTGACACGGCTATGGACGAATTGAGTAAAGACAACGCAAAAGAAATGCAAATAGCAGAAGGAGATGAAGTACGCGAGGAGGACTTGAACTCTTTAAAGAATTCCTCTTTCGCTAAAATCTTCTCAGATCGGTTTGGTTCACAATACATTTGGGCAGCCCAATTTCTCCTCAATCTTCATCTTTTTGATGTAATTTTGATGCAAATTAACATAAATAACTTTATTTATGAATAGCAAACGAAGAGGTTAACAATAATAACCAATACCGAGTTATCTTTAATTACTTAATGTTAGTCATTTAAAATAATTCTTATAGTTTCTGGACGGCATTCTCGCCATTGAGCTTCGAAAGGAAAAGTCTCGGACACCAGATTTCCTATACCTTTACGGTCTATCTCTTTATATGAGAGGGAAGGAAAAGAATTCACTTGATTTCGTAAACGAAGGAATCGAAAATGATCCAAGAGTTAGATGTTCATATTGAATAAATAATCATTCGATTTTATAATTGTAATTGAAGACTTGGTTAATTTACTTACTTTCTTCTTACTTTCAAGAATTCCATATTATGGGCGCTCAAAGGCCATTGTCACTATAAGTTGGAAGACGAGGGAAACGCCATTGATTCATATAAGAAGAGTGTAAATCTTCCGAGGAAAGAAGATGATAACAGGCTCGTTTTCCTCCGTCTTGGAACTCTCTTCATGGACAAGGGTGAACTAGAAATAGCGAAGAGAGTTTTTCTAAAAGGAGTACACTTTTATAAAAGTCCTTACATGTGGCTTTCTGTCGGAAATGCTGCTTACTATGTAAAATATTTATTTACCTACTGACTAAATGATTAAAAAAATTAAAATAATAATTAAATACCTAATATGTTTTAGTTTGGTCATTAAGATTGATTTATGATAGTTACAAGAACTGAGCCAAGCAGAAGTCGCATTTTCAGAGGCAAATAGGATTGACAATAGTGATCCAACAATATGGGGTCATTTAACTCTTATAAACTTGGCATTAGGGTCAAAAACATTAGCCGAACAATCCTACAAATGGGCTATAAGAGTAATCCTAATAACAGGCATTTTAATTAAACAATGGATTGTTATAAAGTTATCGTAAATAATTAATCATTGGCAAAAATGATTTTTAGTTCGGTCTTCAAGTTGGAAAACTCATGGAAGAAATTCGTCGAATGCAGAGAGAAAAAGGTTTCGGAGATCCGAGCTTTCCCAAAGTCCCTAACTGCCTTACACATGAGTTTTACTTGAGAAGACTTGGAAAATTGGGGCCACTCGACGCGTACAAAGAAATTCTTAATTATGAACCTCAGCCAACAGGAATACTCTTTTATGACACAATGAGAGAAGTGGATCTGAAGAAAGTTCTTTCAAATGCCCATAAGGAAACACTCCGAGCTAAAATTCTCGCCCTCGTTAAGACTGAAGCAAATAAAATGAAGGACCATTCAAATGAAAAGAATTGTGCGGAAAAATACGGGGAACATGAAATGGCCAACAACGAAGATGAATTTCAAGACCCTCGTGATCCTCATGATCCTCATCAACACGGAATGATAGAACAAGATTTCATTCACAATAAACAAGACGAAGATTTTGAAGAAATCTATTTGAATGTTGAGCATCCAAATCTATTAGAGGCACATAATGCCCTGAATCGAGACTGTTCCTCATTAGAACCTAACTCCATTGAAGTTAAAAATGAAATCAATTTGAAAATGAATAAAAGAATAATTTAATGAATTAATTTTATTGAGATATTATAATCATTTTTGCCAATTAAATGAAAAGAATTAATGTGAATTAAGTAAAATCATGATTATATTTCAAATCTTTAACAAATATTAAATATCATTTGATAATAAATTTATCTATTAAATTAGTGCAATTTGCATTAGTGATAGTCATGTCATGATAGAGAATATTTACATATTTTATATACATAGTATGGTCAACATGCTTAATTATGAATATTACAAGTAAGTAGGTATATATGGGAGCTTTTAATCAAAAACAATTTATGGTAAAAATGAAATTTTGAATTTTAAGTTTCCAGAGATTTCCGAAATTATATTTAATTCGCGTCTCATTAATTTTTTTTGTTATGGAGGGTGAATTAACAAACTTGGGGCATGTTAAAAAAATAAATAGCTTTTAAATGATAAACTATGATATACTTTGCTTTACAATCGTTCAAACAAGAAGTTCGATTTCTTAAATTTTATTTTCCGGTAATTGTATTGTTTTTGACAATGAACAAGATTGAATGTGTTTTAATATAATAACGATAAAGATTTTTGTTGATTTACTTCCTGTATCAAGTAATTTTTATTAAATGTGAATTAAATAAAAATATGGAAATCTCTGGAAACTCAAAATTTCATTTTTACCATAAATGGTTTTTGATTAAAAGCTCCCATATATATTTTTTCGTATAATATTATAAATAAAACCCGTGAATAATTTATTTAAATTAAAATTTCCTAATTAAATTACCTTTGATAAAAATAATTTACACTTTTCAGTCATAATGGCATCATAATTTTATTGGTAGTGTCTTGTATAATATAGGAATCTTTCTAATGTAGATTGGTATTATGTAGATACATCAATTTATCAACTTCTTTGGTCATTAACGCCGGCAGGTATTTGAACTTCCATCCCTTCAAGTTTCTTTGTCAAGCAAACTTGACATCCTAGTCGCGATCTGAAATGGGACAAAGTCAATTTTTCATGTTAAAAAGTATATCAAATTGGCACAGAAAAGATTTGAACTTTATTGCATATATCTCATAACATATTTTATATTATTTTCATTTATTTTCTTATATGTAATTGCTGCGTGGAGATTTGCAAAAAGAAGCGAATGTCAATGTCAGAATGAAGTTAAATAGAATTGGCCTATGCTTGGGTGATTCTTTCTTTGGGCTATTCTCCACTATAGTAGGGTTAGAACTTCATGGTTGAATGCTCAGATTAACACAATGTCCTGTTAGAACATGTGTCAAAAGGAGGTGTTTTACTCCTAAAGTATGTAAGGTACCTTACCTTAAATAATGTATTCTTACTACCTATCTTATATATCAGTACGTATAGTACAAACTAGGTAGATGTACTATTATGGAGTACAATGTATTCCCAAAGTCCAATGCACTACAATTGAGCACAAAGAAAGAAATTGAGAAACGGTGAGTATATTTTTGTATAGTTCACATTTTCCCATGATTAAATGCTCCAAAGCTTCCATTTATAAGTTTAGTTATATCGTTCCTTGGTTGGTGTAGGTTTAGAATAGAGAACTGTTGGAGGAGGCATCACATTCAAATATATCCGCCTTTTGAATGAATTCGATGAACGGTTTTGATACTTTTTTCCTCTTTCCTCTTTTTTCCTTTTACTCCTCAACTTCTCTTACAAGGAGAGGGATTAAATTTTACTTTAATTAAATTAATCTAAAGTCGATTAGAAACTTTAATACTATTAAAATCAATTACATCATGTGCTCTAAGCCCTTTAATAGTTTTTAGTGATTTATTGTGTTTTGTTCATTTATTCATTTTTTAACATTGTGACAATTTTAGCTCAATATTAACCAATAAAGAGCATTTAAATTATTATATTATGACTTCAATAAGACTTTAAAATCTTAATTAAAATGTGATACACGAATATATAATTGGGAATAGTGAGGTTATTTCCAAGAAGTGGTAATTTAATTTTTTAATTTAATCCTTGACTTATTCAAAAAGTTGTGCATAATTGACAATGCCAATTTCAAAAAAGTTTACTCGTCTTTTTCGAAGCATATTGATCACAATCTTTGGCACTGTATTTTGCTTATGGATATGGAGTTTTCATTTCACTCAAGAATTTCCAAATATCCAAAATAACCTGACATTGAATGAGTAAGAAAATAAATAAATTTTATTGTTTAGAATATTTTATAGGTATACCTTGGTATGTACAATTATAGATAATACTGTAAGTACCATTTAACATTAAATTATTACAAAATAACTTCAAGTCATAAATATTTTTTTTCAGAATCACGGAGAAGGAATTTGACAATGTAGATGTTATTAAACCAGACTCGTTCGAAGTTCAAATTAAGAATGAAACTTCAGAAGATGCGTTAGCTGATTGGGTTAAATCGGTGGATCAAATCCTATTAGAGTATAAAGAATCAGAACAAGAAAGACTGAAATTGGAATCAGATAGTAAAATACCTAATTACCGTAAAGTTCCGATATCTGTCCCCCGGACACCTTTTAAAATTATGCATATGACCCCCGGACACATATCGAGTCCCGGACACAAATATATAAAATTAATCTTTTCAATTTTTCTGAATCAAATTATAAGTATATTATTTTAGAAATTGCAATGTGTTAAATATGATAAATAATTTAAATAGCGGGTAAATTAACCTACCAAGCTCCATCTTATGTTTTTTACATAGTCGAATACTTTTTGTCTCAACTTTAAAATGTTGTGCCGTGACTTCTCCCCTATGACTCTCCGAATATTGTATAACTTTCAGTTTAAATTCTACATTAAATTGTCGTTTTGGCATTGTATTTAAAGAATTTTAAAGCACAAACAAAGAAATAGCGATATTTAAGGATCGATTTAAGGTTTAAGTGCTATTCATATTTGAATGTTGCACATGAAATGTATTGACCCGGACACCTTTTGAGACCCAGACACCTTTTAAAATCTCATGATTACCCCCCGGACACATATTGAACCCCGGACAGATATCGGAACTTTACGGTACTACCATATACACCGATAATTCTTACAAAATCAAATTCTTATTTCAACTAACGAACTATTTAAAAGTACCAATTGGTATTACTTAAAAGTTAAAGTATTACAGAAGATGATAAGATGAAAAGTAATTTATTTTAATTTATTAGATTTTATCATCAACAAAGATCGTGGATTCTGGTCTGGGAATGATTCGGTGAATTATCACATATTCGATGAACCTTTGGCAAAAGAACTTTTAAAATTCTTTAAATCTGAAAGAGCGACAGATGTAATAGACCTTGGAGGAGGAATGGGGAAATACACCGAGTACTTTGTCACAAGAGACCTCAGCACTCGCTGCTATGATGGGAACCCAGACTCACAAGATATATCTGAAGGACGCTGTGCTGTTTTGGATTTAACAAAGGAAATTCAATTCTTTCCCTATGACTGGGTTCTTTCACTTGAGGTCGGAGAGCATTTGCCTAAAATGTACGAGTCAATGTATTTGAAGAACATTGATAGATTGAATAAGAAAGGGGCTGTGATAAGTTGGGCTGTTGAGGGTCAAGGCGGAAGTGGACACGTAAATAATCGAAACAATAGTTATGTAATTCAAAAAATGAAGGAACTCAATTACACGTATGATGAAGTTAGTTCACAAGAATTAAGAGATTATGCTTTTTGGAGTTGGTTTAAAAATACAATCATGGTTTTTCGAAAGATTGTGTCAAAATTTAACAAAGATATTGTAGAATAAAAGAAACATAATATTCCTACAATATAATAATTTGTCGGTAATAGGCATTCACACATGAGAGTGAGATCTGAGATCTGAAACTCTTACTTAATTTTGACAAAGGACATAATTTCACTTTCATAATTTATAATGAGGCATCTACAATGGGATTCTTTGTGCAAAACTAATTAAATCTAATGATAGAAATAAGTACCATTTATATAATGTAGGTATCAAGAATAAGAATTATTCCTATAAGCAAGAATAATGTTTTTTAAAGAGTAATAAATCAAGATTAAAGACATGTAAGTATGATTAAATATTAGTCTAGAAACAAGAATTTGTGTACGCACCATTACTACCTGTGTACTATAATCCATTTTATTACCATTATTTACTCTTGTGTGAGCACAAAACCAGACAATTTAAGTATGAACAGTGTCAATATTAAAATATCTTATCCATGTATTCAATTATTTATTACACTACTCGTACTCACTACTGATACAAGTAGAATTATTGTTAGCTTCAAAAAATATTTAAATACAATTCTCAATAATAGTAAGAATTGATGCGCTATTTAATCATGCTCTCTGGCAGTCATGTCATATAATACACGAGTAAATTTTATTAGTGTTATAGACTAAATTTTTACAAAAAACTTTCATGTACATCGTTTCATTCAATCCCTGATAATTTTTATTTAATACAATCTAAATTTGAATAAACTGTTAAATACATTTATGGTGAGGGAATTGAAAATGATAAACCCTATGGCTATTTCACGAAAAGTTCCGGGTTATATATTTTTCATATTTGGATTATTTTTTTGTATGGGGATATGGACTATTTATATAAAACAGGAATTTCGGACCATTCAATCGAATCTGACGCAAGCTTTGAAAGAGTAAAATAAAAATTATAAAAATTGTCAATTGAAATATAATATTGAATCTAACTTTAAAAGTATTATTATTTATAAGATTGTTTTAATATTCATTTATTCATACAATTTATCTTGATTGAAGAAACACAGAAAGCCGGAAAGCTTCCCTTCTTAAATTGATGAATAATGATCTTACTCGAATCAAATTCAAGAATAAAATATTGGTAAATGAAACATTAATCAAATGGTTAGAATCAGTGGATAAGCTCATAGAAGAATATGGTAAATTCGAAAAGAAATCTGCTGAAGAAAAGGCAAAGGTGAAAGTGCAAAATAAAACTGGTAATTTTTAATAATGAAAAAACCCTTCAATTTAAACTACAATAATAGTTCTCATTTGTAAATGTGAGAATTTTTAGATTTTGCTATCGACAAAGATCGTGGATATTGGTCAGGAAATGGATCTGGGAAATGGCATTTATTCGATGAACCTTTAGCCAAGGGCTTGACGAATTTTTTTAAACTGGAAAGAGCAAATGATATAATTGACTTGGGAGGAGGAATGGGATTATATACGAAATACTTTTGCTCAAACGGGCTTATTTCGAGATGTTATGATGGGAATCCGGACAGTCAAGAACTTTCTAAAGGACAATGTGCCGTGTTGGATTTTACGAAAGAAATCAATTTTCTCCCGTTTGATTGGGTTCTATCACTCGAGGTCGGAGAACATCTCCCAGTTAAATTTGAATCAACTTATCTTCAAAACATTGATCGATTGAATAGGAAAGGAGCTGTTATAAGTTGGGCCACGGTTGGTCAAAGTGGAAGTGGACATGTAAATAATCGGAACAACGACTATGTAATTCAAAAAATGAAAGCGCTTAATTACACTTACGATGAAGCTAGCTCAACACAATTAAGGAAAAATGTAGCTTTGGGATGGTTTAGAAATACACTCATGACTTTTCGAAAACTTGACCCGATACTCAACAATAAAATGTAAAAATTCCTCTTAAACAGTGTTAAAACACAAGAATTAAGTGTAATTCTGATAATAAATGTTGTATTTCTATAAAATAATTACATTGATAAATAAATCACAATTGGTTAATGTAAATGTATTTAGTTAATTAATTGGTTTTTAAACTCACGTATCACAGAGTCCATAAGCTAAATCAAGCATGTCAAGTTCTTCTTCGGTCACTTTCTCTTCGATTTGGTCATAAACGTCTTTTTTGAATATGAGGTGGCAAGTCGAGCAGGAAAGAGTTCCTTCACAAGCACCTAAATAGAGATTACACATTTTATAAAATTACCATCCTTGAAATTACCCATGTTCTGAAATTGTGATATAATTTATAAATGTACGAATCTTTATCTTTTTAACTGACTTTAAAATTATTATATATTAAATTGTATTTAAAATTAAAATCTCACCAAAACCGTCGATGTCTATGTTATTATTTACCACCACGTCGAGAATATTGTCTCCTATTTTCCCTTTGGTTTTTACAACTTCTCCATTTTGTCTTATGAAGCTAAAACCGATCCTAAAATTAAAATAAATGAATATAATCATTTTCTTAATTTAAAATCATCATTGAACAAAAGTTCCAAAGTACAAGTTGATAAGTCGAAAATATTTACGATAATGAAAATGAATGAGATTTTGTGATATTATTTTGGATATGAGAATCTTACATTTCAGGACCAGCTTTTAATTGAGGAGATGTGGCGATGGGTCGTATTAATGACAATTGATGTCCGTAATTACGAAGTGAATTAACACTTTTTAAATTTTGATATTGGGTCCGAAGTAAAATTTTTAGAAATCCTATCATGATGAAATAAAGACGAATAAATGAATTGCATGGATTTGATTTAGCGCTCATGCAATAGCGCCCTATTTCATATTGTTTCTTGATTCTTGCTTTCACCGGCTCAATTGTTCTCCAAGTGAAAACTAATTTTCTTGTCCACATTACAATTAGCTTTAAGGATAATTAACATTAAGGGTAAATAACTATCATGAGGAAGATATTGACAGAGTTTGTTCGGAAATCTTCAACTTTTAACAAATCAAATCGGATCTTTTCGGGAATTCAACCAACCGGTCAGATCCATTTAGGAAATTATTTTGGAGCGTTGAGGCAATGGGTCAGATTCCAAGATAATGGACAATACGAAAGGACGATCTACTCTATCGTCGATTTACATGCAATAACTTTACCGAAGGTAAGATAAATGTTTATCAAGTAATTGTTATTCAAGTTTGATTTCTTTATAGGAAAGGAATGAACTGAATAATTCAATTTTTGAAGCTGCTGCTACACTTTTAGCTACTGGAATTGATCCGAATAAAAGTATCCTTTTTCTTCAATCACAAGTAAATAGAATAATAATTAAATAACAAAAATTATTATTTTAGATGAAATTAAAATGTGAGTTAATTCTTAACTAAATTGCGAATTTAAGGTTTCACTCCATGCCGAACTCGCATGGGTTCTTGGATGTTTGATCTCAATGCCTCGATTAGCTCAATTACCTCAATTTAAAGAAAAGAGCAAAGCGTTGAAAGAAGTTCCTCTTGGCCTTTTTACTTATCCTGTTCTTCAATCAGCAGATATGCTACTTTATAAGTATTTTTCTCATTAAATTTATTGCCAAGTTTTAGTAATTTTAATAATTTTAGATTTAATCATAATTACATATGGTAAATAACTTTTCTAAATATTTCAGCGCAACTCATATCCCAGTTGGCGAAGACAATTTACAACATATTCATATGGCTTCTCATTTTGCAAAAACTTTCAATCGACTTTATGGAGATACCTTTATTTCTCCGAAAGCTTTAATAGAAGGTAAATGTATTATTATTTAAGGAGTATCTACTATATTAATTGCATCTATTCATTTTAAATGAAATTTTCAATTTTAGATGGACTTTGCGGTCGTATTCGAAGCTTAAGAAAACCAGAGGCGAAAATGTCGAAATCTGAGCCGGATCCAAAGAGCCGGATAACTTTCAGAGACTCTTCAGATTCAATCGTAGAAAAAATTAAGAAATCTGTAACAGATTTTGAGTCTCGAGTCACCTTCGATCCAGAGAAACGTCCAGGAGTTTCCAATTTGATCATGATTCATTCATTAATTTCGGGAAAATCACCAGATCAAATCGTAACTGAAGCTTCATCTATTGACACTGGGAAATATAAAATAGTAGTAGCTGAAGAACTCTGTTCTTATATTAGTCCAATTCGAGGAAAGATCGATGTATTACTCAATGATCGAAATCACCTCACAAGTGTTCTTGAGAATGGTGCAGATAGAGCATTGGAACTCGCAGTTCCTACTTGGACTTCTGTGGCCAACAAGGTTGGGATTATACCACGAACTTTTATACCAAAAATTCCAATTTTGAATGACGAAGAATTGTCGATAAATAGTCATTACTAGTTTATTTTAAATATGTTAGTCAATTTAACGAGATTCATATAAATATGTTACGACATAATGAATTAATAGGTCATTGTGTAAAATTAATTTTTTAATAAGAATAAAAATCATTTTTATTGACTTCATATTATGTCAAATTATATTTAAAAGTTTAAATTGTTACATTGTCACACTATCAGTCAATCTTAAAATGTATTTTATACACAAATTTTAACAAGGCAAATAAAATATTTATATAAAACAATTATTTAATTAATCCTTATTTTAATTTATTGTTTCGTGACGCTCTTTTTTGATCTCCAATCAAATTCTTCTTCAACGAGATCATCGTCCTCTTCTTCGATGACTTCTTTCTTTTCTCTTAATTTAACTTGAGTGGCAACTTTCTCCAGTTGAATTAACCTAGAAAATTAAAACCGCAAATTAATAATTTCTATATTGCTTATAACACCACTAATATTATGTGCAAAATGTGAAGACTTTTTGCAAGTGAAATATTTATTATTCGTTTGATGATATACCTTTGCCAATGACTCATTTGTTCTTCAATTTCGTCCAGCTCTCGATTTTTTGTTGATTCTTCTTCATCGTTAATTCTCAACTCGGAACTCTTGAGGTCTTCCGCTGCAATTTCCTTCATAAACTTGTCCCATTCCACTTGCTCTGGATCTTTGAACTCCTTCCCTCTGGCCTTTGCGTCTTCTTTGGGATCATCGAAAAAACCTTCCGGGAGATCAGCCTTGGTCGAAGGCATTGGTTCATCTTCTTCAACTTCCATTGAATTCCTATCTGGAGATCCTCTGTTAAATTCATGTTCTCCTTCAGCCTCCAATATCATTTGATTCTTGGTCGACTCGATCGCTTGGAACACAACTTGTTTCTCCGACTTCAACGCTTTATTTGTGATGTTTGGCGGCGGCATGAGATTGGCATCGGAAATTCTTTTCTTGCTTGGCGGTTCTTCATTGGACTCACCGGCCTTCTTCCTCTTTAAATTGGTTAAATTGTCCCGATGTGCTTTCCCATTTACATGACTTGTCCAAAACAACTCGCTCTTAACTTGACTATTGCACAAGATACAGTAAAGATTCCCATTAGAGTATTTAGCTAACGGAGATTCAATCTTTTTGGCCGTCTTACTCAAATCAATCTTCTTCATTTTAAACCAACTTTAATTAACCGAACAAAATAATTATCAAACACAATTAATAAAGCTCCGAAGTGGAAATATTGTCAATTTTAAGTCAAATTTCAGATTCAGAGTGAATCTTCAACTTTGCCGGTAGAGAAACCGAGATAAATTCGCGCATTTGGGAATCTCTTTGCCCCGAGTGGATTCCCCAATTCCACACAGCCCATAATGCACCATTTCGGGCTATAGAGTATAGCAAAGAGATATTTTGCCCTGGTTAAAATCATCTGATAGTCGGGCCTTTATATAACTTCGACCAGGTTTATCGATCCATTATTGTGGAGAGTTCGGCAGAATGTCGTCGTCGAGGGTCATCACCGCCGTTAAAACCTTGAACCAAGTTAGGAAGGTGACGACGACGGCCAGTGGGTCGTTCATGCCCGAACCTTCAAAGGTGCCTTTTGGGCTGATGGGAGTCGGAGGGACGGTCACGGCTGGACTCCTCGTTGGGGCTGGGATCAGTAAAAACATTGCAAGTTTCTTGGAGGAAAATGAACTTTTCGTTCCAAGTGACGACGACGATGATGATTAATTTGAAGGTAGGGAAAAACTCTATAAATTACTCATTATCTTGAACGGAAGTTATACATGGGATATCTTATGATTAAAGAATTACCTAATTGAATTATTAATTATTACGGGCTGTATTTAAATGAACATGGCTTAATTTGGTTAGGTGATAAGAGGAGCGGATCTCGAATGCAAGTGAATGACTGTGGCCAATCTGGAATTGATCAAGAAGGGATAAGCTCCTCTCCAATGTGTTGAATAAACCATGTAAATATTACGTCTTCCCTTTTATGTCTCGTTTAGAACATCTAATCTGAATTGCTGTGTTTATCATATTTGTTAGAAGTGACCTTTAAGTTCAATATCATTACATTACATAATATGATCAATACTTCTTATGTATAATACATTACATTTGATCCTGAACAGTGTAAAAGACATGGAATTTAATTTCTTTCTAATAAACAATTATGAATTATAACCTTGAGAATTAAGAAAAAGAAACGTTTCCAAAATTATTTTCACAATTATATTTAAAAAGAGTAAACATCTTTTGTTTTACAAAATTTTAAAACCGATTAATTAAATAAAATATCAAATATAAATTAATTCTAAAAAATGCTAAATATGAAAAATATCTCGACTGACAAGTCTATAAAATTGAATAACATTAATAAATTCATTTTCTTAGATCAGATTCAGATCTCGATCTCATGATCATAAATTTCCCATTGGGACCCTTTGAAAACGACGTGATTTTATCATTACCATCTGGAATTATGTTTGGCTCATCTGTGAATCCAACTCTCCTTGAAGCTCTTGTATCTCTCGATTGTCTCATTTCTTCTTTGAGTGGAAATACTTCATCGACAGCCTCTGGTCCTGGCTTGTATTTTTTTGTTATTAACATCACAAAGAAGACAATGGCGAGGAGAAAGCAGAAGATGAGACAAGCACCGATGAAAACTCCCCAAATACTTTGTTCAGTAAAACTATTGATGAGTCGATCAGGAAAAATCTTTAAACATGGCTATTGTACAATTCACATTATTAGCAAATCTACATCTATCCACCTTTAGAAGCAGTACTTTTATTAAAGAAAATTGAGAAAATATGAATTGGAATTTAGAATTAAGATAATTACTTTCATATGAATTAGATCTTCAATTGTGTGATGCTCTTTGTCAGGATGTTTGAGGATAAGGCTTCCACAGAATCTGTGCGAATATTGCTCATTGCAACAAGAATCTGGTAAAGCGAATTTGGGTGGTCTTCCTATAGACGTATTTTCCCAATCTTTCCAGCTATTAAGACCACAACATTGACCCTGTGTAAAATAACATAAGATAATTATCATAAAAATACAAAATCATAATAAGTATAAACAAAAATGCTTATTTGGGTATTTTTAATTTTATTATAATCATAATCTATGAACCCGTGTTTGCAAATGAGTCCAATAAGTTGCAGGATGAAGTGGGATAATCCCAACGTATTTGGGGTCATCTAAGTCAAAACCTTCCATCGTTACTTTCAAATGTTGAATGAAATCAGGTAAGGAGTTGATTGAGAAGAAAACATGGACACCGACAACGTTATCAAGGAAGAAGAGGATACAAATGGAAAAGATGTACTAAAATGAAAATAAAAATTACAAAATTGTATTTAATCAATAAATTGACAATTTGATTGTCTACTCACTCACAAAAAGGCACATCCACTTGTTCCCACTCGTCGTTGTGAAGCATCCGCTCATGGCCACTATTGATATAGGAATGCCGTAAAAGAGAAAAATGGTTGCAGGAGTGGTGACAAAGTAATCGAGACGGTTGAGGTCCAATTCGATTGTTTTGCTGCTCAGCCCAATAACGAAACCTCCAAAGATGGCCAGAACGCTAAAAACCTTTTAAATCATAAAAATTAAATCAAATTAATTAAATTTAATTGAATAAAAATTAGTTTTATTTTGACATTTTACTTACATAAACAACAGCGTTACAACAAAATAGAATTATTTGAACAGCAATTCCAGCTTTCTTCCATGTTCTTTTCCAATGTTTTTCATCTCTTTTCAACTTTTGTCTTTCTTCATTGCTGAGCCATCCTTCTGCTTGTGTATCTTCGTCATTCTTGATATTTACTGGAATAATCGGTCGAATGTTTTGTTCATCAAAACTGATTCTCTTTGTCTTAGCTGGCTCTTCATCTTTACTGCTTTTACGCTCTTTTTCAAGACTTCTTTTTCTTTCATTACTTCCCTTACGTTCCCTTTCGACACTTCCTTTACGTTCACTTTCGAGACTTTCTTTACGCTTCTCATTACTTCTACGGGATTTTTCTCCGCTTCCTCTTCGTTCCTTTTCTACACTTCCTCTTCGCTCTTTTTCTGCGCTTCCCCTTCGCTCTTTGTTTTTGTTCTCAAGGCTGGATTTGCGCTTCTCTTCATTACTTCCTCTTCTTTTGCCTTCATTTTGTGAACTCTTTTTTAAACCTTGAACCTCGTCCTCTTCGACGTCTTCCCCGAGTCGACTGTTACGTTTCTTCCGTTTTTCACTAATACTCTCATTGGACATTTTAAATATTTCGAACGACTAACGGCAATATCATTTTAAATGCACTATTTACAACATTGAATAAATAAAGATTCAATGGAGAGTCTCAATAAATAACTTTAATCTTGTAACACAATTTATTAAGAAATCAAGTTATTATCAAATTAAAAAAATACTTTGTTCAGTGGCGTTTAAATCCATATCAACCAAGTGGAAAATTCGAAGAAAGAATTTCAAATGTTAGGATTAAGAGACATGTTCATGAATTGTAATTGAACATGGGAGTGAAAGTTGGTCCTGAAAAGTTGGATAGGAATTTGCCATTGGAGTCTTTGGATGCTGATGAGTAATTATTTAATTATCATTAATTTTATGGGATTTAACTTAATGTGATTTGTTAAGCTACATATGAACTAATTAACGTTATTTATTTCAGCAAAGAAAACCAAAAGAATGAGTCGAGTGAAAAACCAACGAGCGTCAAGAGAAAGTTTATGGTTCCAATCAGCATTTACCCAGAACTCACCTTTTTCGCTATTAATTTTTTATTTGTGGTATTTATACATATATAATATACAGTTTTAAATACATTTAATAATGGTTAAATTATTGTGCAATTTTTACGATCCTTCATCTTTCATTAGCAAATTCATGTAAACAAGAATTTTAAACTTTAGGGCATGGCTTCATACATGATCTTGGTTGGAATTACGAGTGTTGGATGGGATTCAAGCATGAACTCGCTTCATGGAGATTTTTCAATGGTTTCTAAAAAGATTTTGATCTCAATCCCATTTTGTGGAATTGCTCTCGTAATTATTGGATTTTCTCTTTTTATGCTGACTGTCATTGGGCAAGTTATATTTTCAATTAATTATACAATTATTAATTTATTTTAAACCTAGATAAAATCCCTTTTAAAAACAGCTAAATTAATCATCAGATCAGTTGCGGCATACAGAGGAGCGAAAAAAATTTTAATCTGGGTATGAGATCAATATTAATATATCAATTAATCAGTTCATTAATCTTTTGTTTTCATTTTCACAGTATGCAGTATTCATGTTTCTCATCATTATCGCTGAATTGATAATTGGATTCACTGTGTATCCACATGAAGGAAATTGCTTCAATATGAAGAACGAATTGTCACAAGTTTTAAATGATCTCATCAATTCTTATTACCAACATGAGTGGAGACGTTATGATTTCGAAGAGCAAACATTGACAGCAAAATATTCCCACAAGGCTGATATGGATATGAGTCTTGACAATGATCCAGTGACGGCCAATACACGCTTACAAGTGAACTCAAATGAAGTTGAAGTAGAAACTACAACTTTAAGTGAGAATGAAACTGACAATGGTGAAACTCCTAACCATACGCTCGCTTTTCTCAGAAATTTCAGAGCAAGTAAAGCCATTGATGCAATGCAAATAGGAGTGAGTTTCACTCAATAGCTAATTTAAAACAACAACCCTTCATTTAAAATAACTACAAATGTTTATTTTAGAACGTGTTTTTTTTATTTAGTTGGGTTGTTGCGGTTCGGATAGTTTTGAAGATTATCTCAATACTACCCATGGTGTTCCACATAGTTGTTGTACTCCTGATTGGATGAGGAATGTCTATTGCTCTGAGAACATTCCTGATGAGAAAGATGAAGAAATAAATGAAGCTCGTATTAACCTATTTGTAATATGATACAATATTTACAAAAAACTTACATCCATGAGTAAATTAAATATTTGTATATTAGAGTAAATATTAAATAAGAAAATTATAATTATTTAACTATTAAATAAAAATTATAATTTTAACAATAATTAAATTAAAGGGGTGTAAAGGGAAATTAATGCATTTGTGCCACCGAGTACTTCGTTTCATGGGAAGCGGAATTTTACTTATGGTCGGTAAGAAATCTAAAAATTTCAATGTAGAACAATTTTAGAGAAAATTCCATTATTGCAATTACAATACAATAAAATACAAATTCCATTGTATCAAAGTATCAACACCTTAATAAATTTTTGAATTTTGTAATACAAAGGGGTTCATACCGTATTGTTCTTGGGTGCACTACTTACCATATTCTTCCAAATTAAAATGCTTGGGAAGATGGCTTATGAAAATGAGCGGAGTGCCAAATACGCCCTAACTGCTCATCATGATGATCGGATAGAAGACAATTTGAACCTCGACGAGGAGAAGCGAGTCGGATATCTCTCTAAAGCTTACAAATTGACCGACGTTGACATGGACCTTATTAAATTGGGCGGAAGAACGAGTTTCTTTGTATCCCAACTCCGCGGAATGGCCAAGAATGAGGAAGCCCATGAAGAGCTCAATAAAATCGAAGTAGTCACTTCCAAGATGAAATGGAAGAGGGAAAAGAGAAAGGAGAGAGATCTGAAGAAGAGAAGCAACATCATTCATATGCCGGCATAGGAAACGGTCCACAATCCTCACAGATCTCATGCTCATAGGAATTACAGTAGGAAAAGTAATCTCGAGAGTGTTGTATTTAAATAAAGTGTCAAATGCTAAAGTTCGTAATGATCAATTAAATCTTTAATGCATTTACTTTTATACTTTATTTAATTATTTTTCATACCCATAAGATGAATATTATTGCCTATATGGGGAGCAATGAGAGTAACGTTATTATTTGCATTATAGAATTTCATATGAAGCTTATATAATTATAGCAAATACATTGTTTAAAATGTTTCATGAATTCTTATATTTTGGAAAATGATTCATCTCAATAATGACCTCTATTAACTTAAAATGTACTTTTGTAATTAAAATTTTATAAAAAAATTAATAATATGAGTGTGCCTCTTTGTCATTCATTTTGCATGGTATAGTTTTATATTCTGTGTATTGTGTATTATGTGACGCGCATCTGTGATTTTACCGTAAATGTTCGATTAGACGCCTTGTTCGAATAGACGCCGGTCAGCGAAGGGCCTTTTTAAATAAATGCCTAGGCGTCTAATCGAACATTTACGGTAATTATAAAATGAGTATTTTGTATAAATAGTTCCCAAATCCTGATTCGTCATTCGACGAGCAGACTTCCGAGGGGAACGACGCTTCCAAATTTCTTCCTGCCTTCAACATGAATTTCCAACTTGCCCACGGAGACGAGATCATCAAGTGTCCCTACGACAAGTGTCACGTCGTTCTGTAAGTATCATTCTCACTTATTTCTCTCAAATCTTTCTTGGAATAATCTTTTGAGTATAAAAAATTCGCTAAAATAAAATCTGATCGGTTTCATAATTCTTTTTTATAGCAAGGACCGAATGTTCATCCATGTGATGAAATGTCGGGTCCGGTACGAGGCTACCATGAGAGAAGCAGGAAAGGAAATTAAGATGGCCCGATGCCGACACAATTGGAAACATAAAATTATCGGAGTCGAGAAGAAATTCCACGAGGAGTTCTGCAGCGACCGGGAAAAGCCTCATCCCAATATGAGTATTGAGCAGCATCTTGAGCTTTGTAAGAATATTATTCATTTTTTATAATATATTTCATATTTTATAATTTAAAATTCTCTTATATAACATAATATTCAAAATTACAAGATTTTTAATATATTATTAATTAATTAATTTTTCATTCATTTATTCAGTACGAGTCCGTAACCAGTGTGTGGCGCCTCTCGAAGAGGTTCTTGGGTGTAAAGATTTTGACAACGACTCAAAATAACATTAAAAATTATTCGTTTTTAATGAATCCGTTCATTCAATGTTTCAGTGACATTTTTATAATTTCAATGAATTTATAAAATAAATTATATAATCTGATACCCTGCTTTATTTATTGGCACAATACATACAATTACATTTAATCATACTTAATGTCATAATTAGGGTTGTGCATACACACTCATTATATTTGATTAGAATTCACATGTTATTTATTAACACTTTGTTCAAAGTTTCACTCGTGCCTTCTTCGGGAAAGTGGAGGAATGAAGGAAAGAATTCCTCAGCACACTGCGAATGTCTCTATAGAGATGGTTTGTTTGGACCTCCACGACACGAGGACATTTTCCTGCGACTCTTGCAGTGATCACTATCACTGTTTAACAATATTTAATTATCATTAAATGCACATTCATAACGTTTAAGTAATCCATTAATCCATTGACCATGTCTAAGGGGAATATCCAACTATCATGTACAGAGTGAAAGTTGAGGAAACGTCAAACAATACAAAAATCGAAAAGTTTTAGAAGTCATTTTTTAGTTGTTGCTATCAAATGGAGTCGGATTTTTGTTCTGATCCAAGCAGATCCGGCGAAGTTGAGGAATTCGGTAAAGGAGAAGGAGACTCCAAATTGGAAAAAGTGGAATTTGACCTCGAGCCCCTCAAAACACCATGGGTTCCTGCTCCGGCAAAAACAACACTGCCGGCTGCTCCTAAAGAACGGCATCGAAATTCATCAAAGGTACGAATTAAAGTATTGTTCTTCACAAATAATAAAGGGTTGTTCTTTTGCATAACTTTATTTTTATAAAATTTATTTGACTCATAATTAGGGGTTGGGGTCTCAAAGACGAGGGCGAAGTTATGAACGTGTTCGGAGGCATGCTAGCAAAACCACCAGCGTTTCGCGTACTACGGATCTGCCATATAAGCTAAAGAAAGCAAAGCCAAAAGAACAACGAAACTTCACAGACTTCAAACTTCGGACCAAAGGATCTCTTATTGACGTCGTAATGAATTGCGCTTAATAACTAATTTTCATCACATGAAATTGTTCAATTTTTAAATTATTGAAATAGTCCATTTTATAATGCATTTTTATTTTAGTCGGCTGCTCTAAACGATAAACGAGAGAAACTCGTAGGACTCTGGAAGGAGAATCTCCCAATGAATAACAGTCTCCTTCTTATTGAACTGGAAAAGGCCAACGTTTTGGCATTGGAGGCTTCGAAAGAACTTGACGGGCTTCAAAAAACTATCAGAGATATGCAAAAGGTATTAAAAACTTTTGATTTTAATCATTTTAACAATCAAATTAGATAATTAAAATCAGATAGGATGCACATAAGTAAGTGATTTGTAAAATGGGAAAACTTATAGAAAGCCGACTTGACAGATGAAGATAATGCGAGATTAGACATAATGAGGAATGAAGTTATGTTGAAATTGGACGCTTTTGAGAGCAGCAACACACGAGTCGAAAATTTAAAAAGATCTCTCAAGGGAAGAAGCGAAATTTCCGAAATCGACTGTTCCATTTCTGAACCTGACCTTGCTCTCTCAAACTCCTCGGATGAAGAAGGTTTCGGAGGATTGCCATCCTCCATGTCTCAGCCCGACCTTAGTAAATTGGACGAAGAATATGGAAATTTGAGTCCCAAGACATCACTGGAGTCAACCTGCCCTCAAGCTCTTCCTAAGAAATCTGAAACAGTATCAGAAGATAAAAATCAAGCTTTCTTGGCCACATATTACGTCAATAAGGTATGCACTCTGAAAACATTGTTTCATGTTTTATTTAATTAAAATAATACATTATAATACAATGCTTATTTGTTACTTCTTGTTTCTAGATTAAATCACTCGAAGAGAAAATACTCGAACAGGATGAACGACTCGGTGAATTTAGAAAGAACATTTACGAACTTCAATCTCATTCTTCCTACGACCTCAGCACTCTTAAAGCTGACTTAAAGGATAAGTTTGAGCAGCTCGAACCACTTCCAGAACTTTTATTCCTTACAGAGCAACGTCTCGGAGAAAGTGTAATATTTTACCCTCTTTTATTTTTTAATTGAATTCATAATTTGCCGAATCATCAAATCTTTCTATAGTCTATCTTCGCTTGAAGAGACATAAATAACTGACAATACTTGTAAATCCTTGTTTTATTTTTAGTTGCAAGCAAGGGTTAAACTTGAAGAACAGATCAAACAGAAGGACGAAAAATTCTCACAAGTTACGTCTCAAGTAAGTGTAAATTCTACCTAAATACTATCTTGACCTTTAGTGCACTTTCCAAATAATTACTCGAATTATTTTAATTTTTTATACGTTGATGTT
Organism: Neelides folsomi; assembly: GCA_034687125.1. NCBI lineage: Eukaryota > Metazoa > Arthropoda > Collembola > Neelipleona > Neelidae > Neelides > Neelides folsomi. The sequence goes on along the minus strand of JAQGBZ010000017.1, from coordinate 214,532 downwards.
CGATTTCTTTATAATTTCCAGTTAGTCAAATTCGAAGTGGAAATGAGAGAAATGCGCGATAAAATGAATGCTGCTGAATTGGAAATGAAGAATTTAAACCAGAATATCCACAAACTCAAAACTTACAATGCCAGTTTGAGGTTTGTAATAAATTAAAACTTTTATAACTTATATTTCTCTTATTGATTGAACGATCATTTCAGAACTGAACTGAAAATGCTAGTTTCTCGGAAAGACCACATAACTCATACCAGTCAATGTGCTCCAGCAGCAGAATATCATCCAACACATAGTTCACTGCTCCTCAATGATAAAATTAAAGAACTGGAGAGAGATCTTGTTTCAGCTAAGCGAGAAGCTCATTTCTTTAAAGAAACCAAAGATAAGGTAAGTTGATTGTTAAATAAGATATTATAAAATCATGTAAATATAAATACTTATGTAGTTAAATATTCAGAATAATGCTTAGCTTTTAATGTTATCTATTTAAGTTGGAGGATCAAACAGAAAAGCGGCTTGAAGAATTGAGAGGAAGTCTCGAGGACTCGCGACATAGAAATCGTCTCTATCAAAGTCAAATTACATTTATCCGCAGTTCTTACCATAATCTCTTCCCTGTGGAGATTTTCAGCCCGACTTCCGGAAGACGTCCTCATGACAAGCTCCAATCTCCCAATCCCAACAAGGGGAAAAAAGGCTCAACAGAAGAGATCCAAAAGGAGAATTGATCATATCATTGCCTAACATTAGATCTTAATTATTCATTAATCATACACACGAGCTTATTAATATTCTAATTACTCTTTAATCGTTAAATTCCAAATAATTCATTACATTCAATTATGTAGTTAGGTATTGAACAGACTATCGAAATGTGTACCTTCGTGTTCTCTCATCTTCATTCACAATAATAAGAAAATAAAAACTTCAATATCAACAATATCAAGTCTCCTACCATACTTAGAATACATTAATATAATATATATGCAGTTCAATACAAAGTAGAAGTTGATTAGGTAGGTACCTATACATTTAATTTTAATAAATCCACTCTCACATCATACAGTTCAATTGTATCCTTCTACGTACAGTAAATTCTATACTGGTTCTTTATCATTTAACCCTTGTGAAGTAATTAAAATATTTTAATAATTCATGACACGACATATGATTGTGTATACTTACATCCAATTCCGTATCTGCATTTATGCATCATTATCATTCATATCTTCATATCATAGTACACAGTACACATACAATATCAATACTTAAAGTTAGCACACAATTGTACGTATAATGCTTTCATTTCTTTTAAATATTTCTGTAGATTTGTACAAGACAGTTTTAAGGATAACCTTATCAATAATTTCATCTCAATCAGATATAAAAAACACAGAAATAAATATTTACAATGCGAAATATTAAAAAGTAAATCAAATAAAATTGTAGCTTATGCTTATGATTGAATTCATGAGAAAAATGATGTGTTTTAATCTTTTAATCACAAAAATTTTATTCAAGAAATAACTTTCATGAAAGTCCATTTATTCGAACTGAATTAATTGTATTTAATTTACTTTTTTTTAATCTTGTCTTAAATTAATTTGTATGTTATTTACATATATTTAGTTCACATTTCGTTCTATCTTCTATCTACTTATTACTTACTTAATACTCACTAACAATGACAATGACTATTTAGGAGTATAAATATACATTTTGTGGTATACCATACCGAAATATACCTTGTTAATTAACCCAGAAATCTACAGTAGAAATATGATATAGTGTCTATCTATGTAAAATAAAATTTTAATCTATTTATGAAAAATCACGTACGCTCAAGATTTCTATCCTATTCGATACTGAAAATACCGATTCCGACACACATTTTACAAGTCATACAACCACGAGTCTCTTCTCAAGCATTACAAGATATCATGTGTGAATCTAAATATGTAAATACAATATTTAGCAGTAATTATTTAAATTCATAAACAAATAACCATTATGAATTATATTACTTTTTATATTCTGAATTGAAAAAGACTACATGACTGACTTTTACAAGATTTTTTGGTATTTGTTATATCGTAATGTGTAAATATTAAGTACCCTATAGGATATTTTTATTATTTAAGTGAATACAATAGTTCTTATTAACGAAAAAATGACTATAGTTTATAAACTCGTATTTTGAATGTTTTAATACAATAATATACTTTGAATTGTCGAAGGTCAAATAAAAGCACAGCTTGGTTATTTAATCGGTTCATTTTTGTTGCTCGTCACTCCACATATATTATAAGTGCCTGGAATAGACCGATTAAATAACCAGGCTGTACAATACCTTTTATAGTATGTTACCATAAATTACCATATAATGAAAATATTTCAAAATGGTTCCAATATAATGCCATACGAGTGGTATGATATTATCACCTTACGATTAGCTGGCACTAGATAGAGAATTAAATTAGGTAATGGCAAAATAAGTATTACGTTAAATATCAAATGATTCTTTAGCTTCTAAATTAAAAAATAAAGCTAAAATCCCAAACAAATATTATATTTTTGTGTTCATAATATTTGAAAGTGGTTAAAGTCAAAAATTATTTAGAGAACTGTTGGGTAAATACAGGCTTATTGTACAAGAGTTAATAATTATAAATATTTAATAAATGCCCAAGTAGTTGTTCGTATTTGTAATTAATTCTTATTTTACCTTATTATTAGATTAATTTAATACTTTTATTATAGTTTGTGAAGGAACCTTAAATATTTTTGACTTCTAACTCATCACATTTTCTATCACATTCTACAACATAAAGATTAAATAATTAATAAAATCATAAACAATACATGAACATTTTACTATTTTGTAAAAAATAAGAAATTCATTTATAGGAATTCTTAAGTATAAGTGAATAGGTTTAAGTAGGTGGATTTGTAATGGATAAAAGATCAAGTAGAAATTTTTGTAAACAATGGCTTCGTTTAGTTTAAAGCTTAATTAGAGAATTGATGAACATCAAAAGTTCTTTTCACTCCGACTTACCTTCATCTTTGGCAAATGAAATTCCGAAGAGTCGAAGGACGATTTTCGTCTTTGGCTTCATGAAGTGACTCCTTGCATGGATTCTAACAATTAAGATTGCTGAATTAACTCTTAAGTTATTTAAAATATTACCAAAATAATTGAAATTAAATTTGAATATTTACGCGAATAGAATGTGCAGATATGTTGCGTAACCGGTAAGGATGTGCCACCAAGCATGGAGTTGTGTAAAGGGTCGAATATATGCAGGAATTTTTACCCGGAGATCACTAAAAGTTATATCAATGTCATTATAATAATTATTCTTTAACAAATTAATTACTTTTAAGAAATAATAATATTTGTCAAAATTTTATAAATTCATACGTGATCTGAGAACAAAGCTGATTATCAATGTTCCAGAGGCCAAACGCAAAAGTGTACATAAAGAATCCAGCCGAGAGAAGTTGAGTGCAAGTCCTACATTGATTGTGATTCACAAGTCGGAGATCAAGGAACATGATTGCTGCCACCAATATACCATACATTGTCTAAAATTTTAAAGTGTTAATTAATTGCTTATTTTACCTGTTTATTTCCAATACCTTTAAATATAATTCAAACTATTCCATTAAATTATGAATTAAAAAGATTATTTTTAAGTGCTGTAGGTGAAATTGAGATGGATATAAAATATTAGTAATTCAACCTACTTGATGAATGAGCGGATCTTTGAAGATGAGATAAATAGCCGTGAAAAAGAAACAGTAAACAAAGCAAAAGAGCAACACGACCCAATTGATCGACTTGTTCTTCGTTTTCTTGATCTCCCACAGCTGGTAAATGAGAATGGAGTTTCCCCAAACCATGGGAAGCTCATCGCAGAGTTGCAAAGCATACAAGAGCGTCGCGTGGAACGCCCAAGACCCCAAACCAACTACTGTTAATTCCAATCACAGTTTAAAAGTTAATTGAAGAAAAAAAAATTAAAAAAACCTTTACCATTCTCGCATGCATTTTAACTTTAACCAAACGAAATTACTTTATTGATTTAAAAATTGCGGTGAATTATGTGAGATATAGCATTAAATTTTTATGAATTAAGTAAACGAAAAGTATAAATACCGACGAGGAACAAGTAAGTCAGAATGAACATTTTTTCAATCTTTTGGCGACAGATTTCGTAAATTCCAAATAGTGGGGGAATGATCAATCCAAGGTTGCTGATTGTGTTCCCTATATTATACAAAACAAGAATGAATATTTTCACAATTAATTCGATAGCTTTTATTAAATTCAACTTACAGAACTCGGCGATGAAGGGGCTAACTTCATAATTCAGTTCACACCAGTCAAGAGTTGAGGTCGGAGGGCCCCAGTAAGGTTCACGAACGGGAGGCATGTCAAATGAAGCTCAAAAACTTAAAAAAATTGTGTAAAAATGAATGCCTATTTAGAAATCACAAACGAAGGAGTATTGAATTACATATTGTTAAAAACAACATATTTAAATATAATGGTAGTTAAAACAATGAATTGAACACTTACACGTCAGATTTAATCGTTAAAAAATTAGCTGCTTGTCAATTTGAGCGCTGACAACACAGACAAGAGAAGAGGAAAAGTCTCACGATCAGTCGAATAGATTTCTTCTAATATTGAGAATACAAACCTCCCGGCAGTCCAACCTACTTATAGCTTACAGCTAAGAAAAGCTTTCTCTTGGCTTTCACTCACATTTTGAACAATTTCGTTCCTGATTAACGCTAAGTAATTAATTAAGATTAGGTGTCTTGTATACTTTATATGTCTTATACACAAATTGTATGCCAATAATGAACATAAATGTTTTCATGAATTACATATTGGATTATGTTAGGCTAGGTTCAGGTTAACATGAATGTGAAAGTACTTACGTATCTGGTTAATTAAATATAATTATTAAGATATACCAAATTGCCAATCGAAATCGTTTACCTATCTGTACTTATCACCTTTAAGCCATTATGTTTGTGATATGTCAATTAATCAATATGATAAGATTGAAATAAATACTTATAAATGTATAAATAAATTAACAGGCACTTGAGTTGTAACATTAAAGTTTTATTAGTGATATTAAATTGTTAATAAACATCCAAATAGAAATCTTACCTTTGTTAACATGTTTTAGAAGATAAGTCTAGTTTTGATCATTTGTTTTGGTAGTTCATGAGGTTATGTTTTTGAAAAATCTATTTATTATTAATGAGCAACAATAAATATTTATGTAACTTTATAAAATGATGAACCTGTAATTAAATAATGTAAAGACTGGAGATAATCAAGAACAGTAATACTTATATTTACAGTTAGTTAATTTTTGTGATATTTAAGGAACTGTAATATTTATTTTATAAGAATAAGCATTTTATGCAAGAGTTTAAGTAAATTTTAAGTATTTTTATGAAAGTAAACTCATGAGTTGGAGTTTCCCTATAATGTAGATAAATTAATATAGTTTTGCGAAATAATTCAATTATAAATAATGTTTGTTCGTAAACAATACTTGAACCTGAATATAAAAGAAAGATAGTAGCTAATCGTAGACTTGTATGTGATAAGTGAATGACAAGAATCATTCAAGAACCACAGCTTAAACACTCATCTTTGTTTTGAATCGAGCAGACCATATCAGCTTGATTCTTTTCTTTAATTCTTGAAGCTTCCAGAAGCTTGGTTTTATCCACTGTGAACTGAATAGCGTTAACAGCAGGCTTCGTACGCAAATAATACATTCCAGTTTTGAGACCCTGATATTCAAAAGATAATATTTCAATTAATCTACATTTATTCTATTACAATTTATTCAATAATATTCATAAAATTTTTATCATTAGGTGACTTTAACTTTTAAAATAACTTATTACCAATTTCCAAGCGTAGAAATGCATCGAGCTCATCTTTCCGAAATTGGGTTCAGCAATGTGAATGTTGAGGGATTGGCTTTGATCAATGAAAGCTCCTCGGTCAGCAGCCATGTCGATGATCGCTTTCTGCTTAATTTCCCAAACTGTTTTGTAAAGTTCTTTAATTTCTTGGGGGATCTCATCAATATTCTGAATGGAACCGTTCTCGGATATCATTTTATTCTTCATATCAGGATTCCACAAGTTTCGTTCGGTGAGATCTTTCAAAAGATGAGGATTGACCACCTGAATGTAATTAAATTAATTAGGATCATAACTCATTTGCTAATTGATCATAAGAATCATAACAAAATTAAACATGTTTTTATATACTTGAAATTCGCCAGAAAGTACACGACGAGTGTAAATATTTGAAGTGTATGCCTCAATGGATTCATTGTTTCCGAGAATCTGAGCTGTGGAGGCCGTTGGCATTGGAGCGACGAGAAGAGAATTTCTGACTCCATGAAGAGCGATTTTCTCTTTCAAAACCTTCCAATCCCACAAATCGGTTGGAACAACATCCCACATGTCGTACTGCAAAATCTATGTATAAAAGATAAAATATTAATGACATCGATTCATTAAAATCACCCTCATAACTATGAAAATCATTCTTTAAATTAGAAATATTACCCCTTTGCTGACAGGGGAACCTTCATAGGTTTCGTATGGTCCATCTCTCTTTGCAATTTCCATACTCGCTTCAAGTGCTCCGTAATAAATCGTTTCGAATATCTGAATGTTGAGCTTCTTTGCATTCTCGCTATCAAATGGAAATCTCATAAGAATGAAAGCATCGGCAAGTCCTTGAACACCAATTCCAATAGGCCTGTGTCGCTTGTTGGATCGTTCAGTCTTAAATAAATAAATAATTAATAAGAAAATTATAATTCAACAAAAATAATAGATCAATTTTATATACCTCTGGCACTGGGTAATAGTTCACATCAATGATTTTATTGAGGTTGATTGTGGCGACCTTTGCCACTTCTTTTAATTTCTTAAAGTCATATGTCTTATCCGGTTTCACATACATGTTAAGAGCAATTGAAGCCAAATTGCAAACGGCAATCTATGAGAAAAATCAATTGTTTAATTTCTAAATATTTAATAATATTTGATTTCTAAAATTATTAGGAGGAAAATTAATTGAGTAAATAAATTTTTATATTTATTGTACTTCATCCTTTGAAGAATATTCAATAATCTCGGTGCACAAATTAGAGCATTTAATTGTTCCAAGATTTTGTTGATTAGATTTCCGGTTGCAAGCGTCTTTGTATAACATATAAGGAGTTCCAGTTTCGATTTGAGCCTCAATAATGTGATACCAGAGTTTTTGGGCCGGGACCTGTCTACGGAATCGGCCTTCCTTTTCATATCTAGAATTTTATATAAAAAAAGTGCAATTGATCATTTTTATCCTCTTTTAGTTACATATTTCAACATTTCGTTTAATATCTTACTTGAGATAAAGCTCCTCGAATTCCTCTCCCCATACTTCGAAGAGACCTGGGGAATCATTAGGGCACATAAGTGACCAAGTTCCGTTCTCTTCAACTCTACGCATAAAGAGGTCAGGAATCCAAAGGGCATAAAAGAGATCTCTTGCACGGTTCTCATCCGATCCGGTATTTTTCTTCAAGTCCAAGAAATCAAATACGTCAGCGTGCCATGGTTCAAGGTAAATGGCAAAAGCTCCAGGGCGCTATAAGATTAAGAATTAATCAATATTTACACAATCACACAATCAACGAATTAACTGGCAATATTGTAGATTTAATTAATCACCTTATTTCCTCCTTGGTCAACATATCGAGCAGTGTTATTAAAGACTCTCAACATTGGAACAAGTCCATTAGAAGTTCCGTTCGTTCCTCCAATATACGATCCAGTGGCACGAATGCAATGAACATTCAGACCAATCCCCCCAGCGGCTTTGGAAATCAAAGCCGTTTGCTTGAGAGTATCGTAAATTCCCTCGATGCTGTCCTCGTTCATCGTTAAAAGAAAGCATGATGAAAGTTGAGGACGATTCGTGGCTGCATTGAAAAGAGTCGGAGAAGCATGAGTAAACCATCGCTCTGACAAAAGGTTGTAGGTCTCAATCACCGATTCAATGTCATTTTCATGAATGCCGACAGATACTCGCATCAGCAAGTGTTGAGGACGTTCAGCAACTTTCCCATTGATCTTCAATAGGTATGATCTCTCCAGAGTCTAATTGAATTAATTTTGTTTAATAACATTATGCATTGATTAAATTAAACAATAACCAAATACTTAAAGTTAATTATAAAAAACGTCACCTTAAACCCAAAGTAGTTGTACGAGAAATCTCTATCGTAAACAATGACAGAATTAAGCTTGTCGTAATGGGTCATTATAATCTTGTAATGTTTTTCGGATATCATGGGCACTCTGAGACCACTGCTATTATCGACCATGTTGTACAGGTCAGTCATCACATCTAAAGTAATTTTAATTAACATTTAAAAATATGATCAATGTAGTTATTAATTTTATTAAATTGGTATCGGATATAGTGATATAGCAAACCAGAAAAGCATTTCTTCGTTTCTTTATGAAGATTGGATATAGCGATTCTCGCAGCAAGAATAGCATAGTCCGGATGCTTTGTTGTCATTGTTGCAGCCGTCTCAGCCGCCAAATTATCAAGCTCGACCGTCGTGACCCCAGAGTAAATTCCGTTGATGACCTTGATGGTAATTGCGGTCGGATCAATGAAGTCCATGTTGAGCCCATAGCACAACTTCTCAATCCTCGATGTGATCTTATCGAAATGGACTTCTTCATTCGGACGACCATTCCTCTTGATAACGAACATTTTTGTTCGGCTACCTTTGCCCTCGTTCACCATTTTGTTATTTAATAAATTAATTAAAAAATGATGTCGATGAATAAATTAAAGGTTAACGAAGATGTCAAATGAGTAAAACTAATGATCTGAAAGTTTTAAAGTGAGATGAAATGAGAACTTATTAGATTATTTGATTTATTTATTGAAAGAAAAAGAAAGAAGTGGATGGTCCAACACCAACCGCCTTTTTGAGTAGAACAAGGAAAATGAAGTGTCGCGAAATAGCAGAGAAGGCAGACAAAGAAAGCGCGGAAAATTCCTTCCCGCCAACCTGGCCTTTATTGTAAATTCCATGTTGGAGCAATTTGTTCATGATGCGCGATGGACAGTAACTGCATCAATCCTGTATTTATTTCGTATATATCATATGAATATATATTGGAAGCATGTTCAACCGTGTTGGTGTTGCAAATGCAATGGAATGCGAATCTCCCCTCAAATGTCTCATCCCACAATCCCCCTCAGTCCCATCATCATGCTCTTTCCACATGCAGGCATGCATTGGAAAGAAGTTATTCGCAAAGTGCAACGTGAGAGAGCTTTGGAAATATCTCTTTCAAATGATATGCTTTGGGATTTTAAAGGGAAGGGATGGGGACCGGAGAAACATGTCACTTGGCCTTGCCAAATTCCTTACTCCCTCCATCAGCCACATTCATATGAAGTGAGTCACCTCTGCTTGGCCTACAGAGATCAGACATTCTTTTAAATCCCTTTTCATTTTAATTTACATTTATTTCCCTTTTCTGTTTCTTTCATCTGGTTTTAAGCCTCACTTTTGCGGATTCTTCAACTATATTTTGGAGGTGATTAGACCTCGTAATTATTCGTTTAGAGATTTTACTCCACGTTCAACTAGTGGCAGTTGATGGGCTCCATTGAGGAATTGAGGATTCATCAGCAAGAATAATCAATCGGGAGGTAATTTCTTCATCCAATATTTAACTTTTAATCAATTTTTAATTTTTTGGGTGAATAGACTCGATGTGTGTGATGTGTACTCGAGGCTTAAAGAGTTTAAACAAATCAATGGACCTGGGAGATTAGGCAAGAATTTATTGATGCGATTTGAGGAGGATATTTATATTCTTTTTAGTTTAAGATATAACTGACGTGTACCTGTATTAGTTCGACCATTATCAACTTCTATAATATGTTTATCATTCGAATTGATAGTGACATAATTTAACAGTTAAATAAGTCCATACAATGGTGGTAAAATATTTCTGACAAAACGAATGAATATTCAGTAAATATGATTATATGGCATAACTTTTTTTATCTTATCGACAGGAATTTGATTTGTGTAAGCCTTTAAAATTACATACATACTTTAGATTATATATTTATTTAATTCCACTGATTTGATCCTCTCGGGCATTAGATATTATTATGCTCAGGTTGAAGTACCTTATATGTAATAGCCAACTTTTATTTTCATTCAAAGTTCAAAATAATAATCGAATTTTGTTTCCTGTTGAGAGAGAAAACATTTCAATTTAATTACGTCTCTGGCACCTTCATGGCTCGATTGAATTTACTCTTCTTGATTACTCATCAATACTGTTTGTTAAACTTATATCTTTCAAATTCAGGCCTGACTAAGCAAAACTATCCTTTCAATTTTTGTTAAACTCCCTATAAAAACAAAAGTATTTTTCATAGTCAAAGCCTGAGGGAGTCAACAAATATTTGCTAAAGTTCAATTTTAATATTGGTTATAAAGGAAGTAATATTTGAGTAGCGACTTATTAATCTTTTCTTTGCAGGGTCAAATAAAGAGCGAGGGGGTCATGTCAATGCCATGGATGTCAACTCTTCGATCGAGGAGCTAAGCCAAGAAGAAAGGCTCATGCTCAGCTCAAGCAAGCGACAGGAACCTCAAGGGGAAGAGCATGATGTAAAGAATGGTGGTGAGAAACGGACTCTTAAGGACTCCTCATCTTCGCCCTCTTCCTCCACATCTTCAGTGTTTGGAGATTTTGAGATGGATGATGGTCCTCACAAGAGCCACTTTCCATCCTCTGGATCTTACAACCCCCGGGGGAATAACATGAGCTTAGATTCAAATCACTCTGCCTATAATACTCTTATCATCCACCAAAATAATTCAAGCCTTCTTGCTGACACTTGGATGTATGATTCAAACTTTTAATTCCAATCGATTTAATAATCTTATATAACGAATAATCTTATAACGATTTGATAATCTAATAATCTTATTTGTATTAGAGATAATTACAAAAGATATTTGTAATTGTTTGTCATAATTAATTTATATTTTTGAGCAGACCAGCTAGCCATGAATTTGCGTCTTTCGGAATGGGGGCTTCCCCAGAAGTTGAAAGACAAAATAGTCAACCTCATCATCATCAAAGTCATTTGTCTTACTCGTTAGAACCAAATAATACTGCCGTCACCTCTAGTGAACTTTCTGTCATCCCCAAAGATTATCTTGACCAACTCACCGTCCTCAAACATCTTGCCAAAGAAGTTCAGGTATTATCATCACTTCTTATCTCTCCTGGAGGGCTTGGGAAAGTTTAGAACTTCTCAGTTTGAGTTGTTGATTTATGTTTCAGAATGATCCTATGAGTGGAAGTCCTGGAATGAATCCTCTTCTTCACTCATCAAGCTTCTCCAAGTCTCAGCCCGACCTGTCGGCGGGGTTTGGGGACGGAGGGGCCATGGGTTCTTCGAGCGACCCTTACGGACGAAGGAGAGAAGTGGGAAGGTATACTGAAGCGGAAGAAGTTCTCCCTTCCGTCCAAATCCTTGAGATCCTCATGCGAGAAAATTCTAATTTGAAAGTGGAGCTCGCAAATGCTCGTCGAAGAATCCACACAATTCACAAGGTATCTTTGAGGAATTTAAATGCAAAATCGATACTTTTATTAGAAAAAACTTTACTTCTCTTCCCTCTTTCTAAAGTTTTCCAATTAAAGTAAATAGACCGGAGGCTGAGGTTAAATTTCTTCAACATTGACTCCTCAATGAAGTCATTTGAATTTTAAATTCTCTGAATTACTGAAATATGAAACTTGTCAAAAAGCCTATTAGAATAAATGTCAACATCATCTTAAGCCTATAATATCCAATTCTTTAATTGATAACAATTCTTTTAATGGAACTTAATTCTTTTAGCTTGAGTCGGAGCTGTCAAAACTTCAAGCTTCCCACGTTGCTCTTTTTGAGTCATCCGAGCGACGCGAAAGTTTGGAACGAACAGCGAGGGTCAAGTTGAGCACGGAAGTGAAGCGACTAACGGCAGTCAATCGCGAGCTTCTCTGCACATCCAATTCTCTGCAAAACCTCTCGCCCTTTGCGGCCAACTCAGACGTCGAGTATCTCAAAAAGGAGTTAAGCAAAAGAGATATTGTTCATGCACAACTGCTTTCACAAAGTAAGTTAATTCCATTAAGCCTTTCTCTTTAGTATAATAATTCATTTGGGCCTGAACAAATCTTGAATTTTAAATTGAAATAGACAAGGAGCTTATGTCCACGAAAGAACGACAAGAGATTGAGCTCGCAGCACAAAGAGCAACGTTGGCTGAACAAAGAACTCACATTGAAATTCTCGATACAGCCCTCACAAATGCCCAAAATAATGTTATGAAACTAGAAGATGAGGTACAATGACAAACTTAAACAAAACATCATAATAATATACATATATTAATATAATAGAATTTCAAATTCTATCAAATTAAATCATCTCATTTAAATATTGACTGTATTTAATATTTAATAATAAATATTACAAACCCAAAAATATTGTGATATATAAAATAATAAATTATTAAATTTTAATAGGCAATGAAGCGACAAGCTTATGGAGAAAAAGTATCTCAACTTCAAAGGACTCTCACGTCCCTCCAAATGAATAACGAGAAGAGAGAAGCATCCGAAGGTAAAATAAGAGCCGAGTTAGAATCAGAAATTCGGGATCTGAAGGTGCAAATTGCAAAAGCTACCAGTGGACGAAGCGGTTCTTACCCAAAACTTCAACCACCTCCCTACCCTGGTCAAAGTTCAAGTCAAAAAAACGAGGAAGAGCCGACTTCGTCTGAAATGAAGAATCTTCAAGCAAAGCTCCGATTATCCGAAGAAAAGATTACCTGTTTGGATAGGACGGTCGGGCGATGGGAACAATGGTTTGGTGCTGAAGCGAAACAATCGACTTCTTCTCCTAATACACCAAACTCATGGTCATCGAGAGGGGAAACCCCTCAGCATTTTTTTAGCGGGGAAGAGCCGAGCATGTCAACCCGAACGAATGACCTCGAGTGGAAGATTAAAGATTTGGAAAGTCGGCTCGTTGAAAAAGATGCCATGATACAAGTGTTGAATTCTCGAAGCAGCGCCAGGGCTTCTCCATTCTATCCCCCATCCTACAGGGAATCCCCGTCGTATAAAGATACCGGGAAGTCTGGGGAGGATCTCTTATATGCCAAGGCCAAGTGTGAATCCGAACCCCCACCGAACTATGCGAATCTTCCTCTGAAGCTTCGATTGGGCGGGAGTGGATCGAGCCTTGTTAAGAATTCGAACGAAAGCCTTATTTCTGCCAACGGGGGAAGTCGAGGGCATGGGAATTCCGGGCCAGGATCTGTCTCAAGTACGAGCAGCACAGGGAACGGGCGAAGCATCGATGAGCAGCTTAAGGACTTGGATCACCAGCTCTTATCAAAGGTACACTCCCTACCCGGATTCTCTCTCTCTCTCTCTCCTATTAATTATAGTGAAGTTGAGAAATTCCCCATTTTCGTTCTCAAGGAAGAGAGTCATTGATCGGGAGAATTCTTTAGAAGATTTCTTCTCCAGCACACCCCTTGAGGAAATAAAAAAAGGAGAGAATTAGGTCCTCTTTTCTTTCCCAAACTTTTTAATTTGCATGTTTTATGGAGAAAGTTGAGCAGAGGAAATAGAATACGTGTGTCTTTATCCTCTTAAACTTTAATACGGTCCTTTACTGGATTCTTAAGGAGACTTTGGTCTTTCCCTTGAGTAGGATGATGTTTGGTACGATATGAAAGTTATAAAAAGTATATTTATAACTCACACCCTTCCCCCGCATCCAAAACAAAGGGTAAAGGGAGATAATGACAATAAATCTGAGGATCTTCCCTATAATCTCATCGTCTCCATATGCTGACTCACAATAATTTATTCTTTTCTCTTTTATCATCCTTTCTCATTATCCTCTCCCACGCCTTTCATTTATCCCCTTCATTGTCGAGCTCAATTGGCCCCATTTTAATACCCTGATAATTTGAGTGAAAGTTAAGTTTAAGTCCGCTTTTTAATGGAGGTTATAAAGAGATGTAATGGAAATGTTTAACTGTCCCTCGTTGAGTACTTCCGTAATTTGACTAATGTGATGATCCCCAATCCTATTTTAAAACATGGTAAAACTACTTTTCCTCAATCCACTCTCTTTTCCACGACGGTTTGAATTGTCCAGAATTGTGTGTTTAGAGTATTTGTTTTAAAACGGACCTTCCTGCATGCCGCACCACTAGCCAATTAAATATACCAAATTAACGTTTGCCTCTCGTGTTCAATTAACTTTGATTGTTTTTAAACAAATTAACGAACCTCGTTTTATGAGAGTTGGCAAGCGTTGGTTTGTCTGTGTTTAGGAAGCTGGTGTTGCGGGATCGGTCGGAGGTCTGAAGATCCATGCGGGTTCTGGATCGGCTCTATGTTGTATTCCAGGACTCTCTCATCCAGGCGCTTCAGCGAGAAAGGGAAAAATACCCCACCCATTATTGGAAGGTCTGAGCGGCGGGGGTGGGGGGAAGAAGGGAAATTTAGTGTACGCTCTCGGGACCGGAGCATCGGACCGAACTTCATCTGGCCCTCCGTTCTCTTCAGCTGACATCATCTGTCGTCGTCCCTTTGCGCTCTCTTCTTCGGTGGACAACATGATGGTAAAGAACTTGGCCGGCCCGCGTTTTGTTCCCTTTTCTCCTCTTCATCCAAAGGGGCTTCCGCCGAAAAGCCCAGGGTCTTCGGATCAAACAGGGAATGTGCGGTCACTGGAGCGGAAGGATAATTTGAAGGATCCATTTTCATACCCAAGTGGTAAAACATATGATGCTGGGCGGTGCAAGTCATTGGACCGGAGAGAATTCCTCAAAGAGAAGAAGTCAGCAGAGAAGAAGAGCGGGGTTGTGTCAAAAGCGGCGTTCTTTGGCGGTCTCTTGCGAAGATCTCCAAGCCCTGCTAAGGGGAATAGAGATCATGGAAGCGGGGAAAAGTATACTTTATTGCCCCCTTCGCCGCCTGTTGCTAGTAACACGGAAGAGGAAGTTGATCGTGCCACGGCGACTCTACTTGACAATGCGGGAAGATCGTCCCAACGGAGTCGGAACTTGAGGCCCCAGTTGGCGGTCCTTGAAGAGACAGGCAAGGAGTGGGAGGGGCGGGGAGGGACGCCGTTGCCCCACCGAAGAAACTCCACAGGCTTCCGGATGGCTGACGACCTCAAAAAAGTTTCCTTCTCTCCCAAAGTGGAGGAAAAGGGCCAGAAGTGGGGGAAAATTGTGAAGACGCCTTTTGGGCTTCGGTACACGTTAGGGAATCAAGAGAAGCCGTGAAGAAGGAAAGTCTATGAAATGCATTTATTCCCTTTGAGAAAATTTGTCAACTGTCTCTCTCTTCTACTATTATTTTTTCTTTTACCTCATCAGATCGAACCAGTCAACATTATTATAGGCCGTTGTTAACTTTGTAGGATCCGAGCGAACATTTTAATTTAGCTGGCTATTCACATGGGGAGGATCTCCTCGCTATTCACTTGTGTAAATATTAGTGTGGAGTTGACGTGTGAGTTTCCCCTACAGTCGAAATTCTCTCTTAATTTTTCATGAGATGAGGGGGAGATCTTTGATGGTGAGACGTGGAGAAAGTTTTCATTACTATTCAATTCCCTTTTACTTTTCCCTCTCCACGAACCTCACACTTGTCGGTCGAAGTTGATGGGAAAGGCAATCACGAAGTTTTATTTAATTCTTGAGAGTGTGGAAAGGAGCCATAAAAGTATGATGGAAAAATCAAATTGTAAAAAGGAGGATTTAAACGTGGGCAATAAAAAGATTTTATTCTGCTACATATTACTTACTTTTTCACATTATAATATTTGTCATAGATCATAATTTTTCGTAACATCGTTTAACATATGTTTGTTTTTTTAACAATAACAATCGTACTTATCATTATACACAAACGCACACACAATTAATGAATACAATACTTCATCTGTATCACATTGAATTTCCCAGCAGCCGAGGTCTGGCACTAATGAATCTCGCACTAATACTTTCTTATAAATAATTTATTTATTTACCTTGAAGTTCTGGAAATGTTTTGAAACAACGGGGCGATGGTATGTTTAATGGTATAAAGAAGGAAGTGGATTATCACGGAGCCGGAAATCTCATACAGAGATCTCTTGGATCTGGACGCTCTTTTTACTTCCGTAAGAGTCGGCTCTTTCGAGGGGCCTTCGGAGAATCCCACCTGGTCCGGCGGAGTTGGAAGACGCGATGCTCGCCATTGAGCCGAGGAGAGAAGGGGGAATACTTCGTGGTGGAGGCGGCGGTTCGGGGATCGGGGGACTTGAAAACCCGCTGGAAGATGAGAACTCTTTTGGTAAGTATGAGCGTTGGAGGAGTTTGCACTCTCGCACGCCCTCGATGACGTCCTCGTCGAATTCTTCGAAGGAAATGAGCCGGCCGTCGTGGTCTGCATCGTGGAGCCGGCAGAGGGTCGAGGACTCTTCTCCTTCATTCCTCTTGGGGAAGTTGTCGGCCAAGCGGACGGATGTCCTATATAGGAAAGTCCCATTAAAATAAATAATAAGTAAATAAAAATAGCGGAGGAAATGGTTTCATAGTCGGAATTCGCTCGGGTCCTTGTAGTAAATAATAAAACGAGGGAAAGATGAAATTATGAAAGATAAATGCGTCTAATCTTCTTGAATTATTCATCTCAACTGAGAATTTTGATCTATGGATGTGAAATTATGAACATATACTTAAATGTAAATAATATCCTTTTTCCATGCTTGGAAGTAATAATAAGTAGTGAGTTGTAAATTATAAATAAAAGATGAGCCCATCTTTATCCTTTCGACCTTTCACAATAATTTCACTTTCAAAAGTGCTTAAAATGATTTCCAAACTTTGTCGCAAACTCTGGTGCAGCAAGTGAGCAATTACAGTTAATCATTTTTGATTTTTATCTCAATGCGCCGAGAGCAATGTGCGAAACAAATAGCAACTTACAATTGTTTTTATGTTTGTCAAAACTTTCTCTCGCCTTTTTCTAGCGCAGTTTGAATAGGGCGAATATTAGCGGATCGAGTTGTGAGAGCAAATAATATTTATATGCATGACCGGATTCGAGTTTTAAAAGTTTGTTCTTTTTCCTTTTATTAGTGTTAATAAGACCTTGGGGCATTTGGTAAACTTTGAATATTTATCTACTCTAATTACACCGGCTTATCATCCATACATACTTGCTTGTTTACTTTAACTCCACTCATTCTTGAAATTGTGGAGTGAATGAGGGTCTGTTTATTTGATTTAGTTCATAGCCTGTTGGAGAAAAATATTGATCCGCTCTCCGGATTCACATTGTATCGGATATAATATAGATAGTTTATATCAAAAATACTCGTGTAGGTGTATTAGAAGCCCTTGGATAACATGAACATTGGGAGCATTAGCAGTGTGGTTCACATTTATTTGAAAGATAATTCGACTGGAGGAGCTTCAGAGGACCCAAGTACTTTATCCAAATGTCGGGGAGAGCAAAGCTCGCGACGTTTTTCCATTCACCCTCAGGATTTGCATACACAATAATGTGTCTCTCTCGGATCTGAGGCTGTTTATATACAGTCTATGGGCCAGTAGACACTTTCTCTAATATCTCATCCACTTTCCCAAGGGCCACAAAAGCGGGTATAATATGAGGAGGCGGGCGGGTTAATCCCTTTTAGAATAATCCCTGCCGCAGAGGAGTCATTGAGTGGGATTATATTCCTTTTTTCTTCTGGGAATATAAATGAAATGCATAAAATTACCTGGGCTGGTTAGTTAAGGAAATAATTCACCCGCGGGTTGTTTATGCCCAAATAAAACATGAGTTGATAATAATGTGAGTGTCTCGTCCTAATGTTCTATCATTCGTGGGCGGAAACGACACTGTCAGCAGTTATGTATGGGGGAATTACACAGGAGCTATTACTCCTAACCCCCCTTCATCGGAGGTAGGTCGGATGAAGATGGATGAAGACAAAGGGCGGCGGCCTGCCGGTGACCGAATGATTTATTGGGAAACTCACGTGGCGCTCTTCTGGTGGTAAATGGCCAAGAAGATGAGGAGGTTGAGGAGAAGGAGGCAGCAGCCCACACCAATCGTCACCCCAAGTGCCGTCCCGTACGAGTGGTAATGAGAGGCGGCCAAGTGGCGTGCGAGGTCCGTTGTCGCCTCCACCTCCCCCACTTTGTCCCCTCCTTTGGGCGAAATGGTGGAGTTGGGTGGGCATTCGGAAGTTGTGATGGTTCCGGGAGCCGAGGTCGGCCGTTCGTTTTTTGTGGGACGGAGGCTGTGCGGTTCCCGGTCGTACTCCTCAGATGTGCCGTTCTCAGAAGAAGATGAGGAAGACCCGTCGAAATTCCCATTCTGAAAGGGATAGGCTGAAGGGATTGACTCTTCTTTCACATCCAGGATGCTCTGCTGCTCTCGAACAATTCCTAGTGAATACGAAATCGGGTAATATACCTCAAATCATATATGTATGGAAGTAGGATATAAATAAGGGTCGGAGTGGCACAGCCAGTCACTTCCAAATCTCCTTGATAGGACAGGGGATCAAAATTGGAAAGGAGATGAAAAATCATCCATAAACATCAGGATCAACTTTTTTGTTATTCAAGCCGTCGTAGTGCATTAAGCCCCGATTTCTCTTATTTCTACACTCATTATTCCTCGAGCACTTCCGAACTGGCGTTTGAGGGAAGGTGACGAGAATGAGCTTTTACATTGATTAGTCAATCAATCAGGAAGGAAGATGGATGAGATTTTATAAGTGATTAAGGTACCTTCGTAGAAGTCGGGCTTCTCCTCTCGAAAGTTGTGATGGAGCATCGTGACATCCGGACCGCCTGATTGCTGTAACTGAGGAATCAGGTTGAGCCACAAGGCCATTTTATGGCCTCGGAAATGGCTCCGCATCCGGAACTCCTCTCCACCTGAAAGGACGAGAAGAATCTCAATGTGTCATCAAGAGACCCATTAACCATATTCCACCAAATGGGGTTCTGAGGACTATGCGGGGAAGAATATTAAATGGCAAGCAGATAAGAATTGAGACATAAGTGTAAGTTACCAATTTCCATATAAAGTTGATTAATTGGGTCGTAAGAGTCCCAGAATGGGAGCTGAGCTTCGACTGAGGATCCATCATAACCGTTGTTCGGGTCCCTGGTAAGAAACGAGAGGCTCAAATTGAGAGGCGGGTGAGATAAGAAATAATAATAAGGATTCCAGCTCAAGAATTCCTAATTCAACCTAACTTTCTCTCTCATTTCCCTCCTGTACGATCCCAATATTTCCCGAGAGCTCTCCAAATTTGATTTAAGGAACCAAATTTATCGACTATTGAGAACACGGAGCTCAAACTAGAAATAAGATTCCAATTTGAGTAAAAGATCTCCGGGTTTCATAAACCTCTTTCATAATGTTCCTTCATTGCATTAAACCTGGGAAAATAAATATGAAAGTCCAAAAGTTGGGGATTTAAATTGGGAGTTGGCGTAGTTCGCTCACTTTGCGTAGTTAATAAACTCTAACTCTTCCGAAGTATCAAGTTCATTTACAAGCTAGGGCCTCATTTGGGGAACATTTTCAAGGGAACTTCCGGCAGTGAATACTATACTAGAAACCTGTACTAGGTATGTTGTTCATTCCTAATTATAATTAAAGAGGAATTCATTCGGCGAGGAATGGATTTAAATTTCTGGCTCGGAGAAATTAATTAATTAATTATTCCGCCAATGAAGGAAATTCGAATGGAATAGGAGAATTTGATTAGGCAAGAAATTCTCTTTCCACTACAATAGAGGAAATACGTAATATGGAGATAATATACATCGAAATATTATAATGAGAAAACCTCTCAGAGAGAACCCATTCTCCATACGATACAAAATGATACAAAATGCACAAGTTATGTATCATATTATAGGAGAACATATGAAGGATAGCAATGTTTACCCAGAGAAGATGAAGTTTGTTAGATAGTGGAGGAGTCCTTTTGAGACCCTGGCGTCCTTCGCGGAAAGACTGTCGAGTCCGGGCCCGCGATCCCCCAAGCTCTGCCCGACGGAGAATTCCAATAAATCTTCGCTTATGCTCCCGATCCTCTGGGGAATTAACATATAAAATTAGCCAGCCCCCCTCGACCGACTTTCCAACTGACAAGAAAACCACGTACGAAGTCCAAGACACTTACACAATAAATATAATATTCTCCATCTTGGTCCTAATATGTTTGTGCTTTAGAACAATCTCTTATATGTTAACCATTGCGGCCTTTGTAAGCAGATTGAGCTCTTTTATCCTTCCTAATCCAATGACTAAATTCCTTTATAACTAATTTCCAGTCAACTGGTGAAGCGTGTCATAAATACAATTAAACTAAAGGGGCATAACAATGTCTGCTCAATTCTTCCGGGTGTCTTCTTTCAATGAGGGGCAAGTGGAAGTGGTTGGGAAAGTGAGCGATAAGGGTGTATTTTGAAACCACAAGGGGAGATGTAAAAAGGAAAGGATGAAAGGATCTAGTTGCTATTAAGGACCAATGAGATACTTTTATGAGATTGGAAATGGGAAGCCTGGAGGAAACTTTCATCTTAGTGGTGTAGATCTCCGAGAGATGAAAAGAGATTGAAATGAGAACGTCGAATCTCCGGTTTATTGTCCGTCCTCCTGAGATGGATATTGATAGTCAATTATAGATTGAGTTCTTTCTCTTTGCGGGAAGATGTTGGGGGAAGATAGGAACCTAAATCCGATCAATTTCAAATTCGATCCATTTCTCTAAAAAAAGAAAAATGATGAGATGAGGGGAAGAATGGAGAAAACGTCGTCAGTGATTCCCATTCCTTCCCACACGTTCGTCTCATCATTTTGGAAGGTGAAGGTATTTTAGCTATTTCCTTACATGGGGATAGACCGAATGGTCGGGCTCGTGTTGAAAGTGGAAGAAAAATGTCTTCGCGTCTCGACTGTTCCGACCGGCGTGGAGAGAGGCGACTTGGACAAGTGGAGCGATCGTGAGGCCGTCGCTGAGAATGTGGAGGATCGAATCTCGAACGTCAATGAGGTCCCTTCGCGGCTTCTCCCAGTCCGTGTACTCGTTCTTGATTGTGGAGTAAATCTCATTGAGGTGATAGACGAAAACGTTGCGAACGAAGGTTCGAAGTATTCGGTCCCTTTTCCCCTCAACCATCCCGTCCTCAATATCCTCGCTGTTTAATTCTCCGAAGGACTCGATGGAGGCGGTCCCGAGCAGGAGGGGCATTTTCCTAAACGTCCCATCTCCCCGCATCTCGCTCACGAAATTGTCCTTCAACACGGCGTTGTCGACAAGTGGGCCAAAGCGAGATATGAACCTCGGGTGGAGGAGATTCCCCATTGAACCCAATAACTCCTCGACGGCTAAACCCCGGAAGCAGGAACCGTAATCTCTCTCTTCGGGTTTTGGGCTCCCGGGTCGGGGGTGAACAGGGCCTTTGTTTTCCCCTTGGGGACACCCGAGGACTTGAGACAACTTCCTCACATTCATTTTGGCTTGTCTTTGGAAAGACCAAGGGCTTAGAGCGGATCCACTGAGAAGAATCACACGATGAAAGAGATCTGTTAAAAAGACCAAATAAAGTACACAATTATTATAATCAAAATCAATGAAAATGAATAATAAACAATTGAAATGAAATACGGGAAAAGGAAATTGAAAGCTTTTAAAATAAAATTTTTATTTAAATTAAAATTATGTAAAGTTTAATGTATTCTAAAGAATAAATCTAAAAAGTTTAAAGGTGACTTTGTTTCAAATTGAAAATTATACAAGGTTTTGGAATTAAGTTTTAGGAGATCATGGACGAGTTTCTAAGTTTATCCAAAGCATTATGCGTTCGCATAAGGTTTGCAAACAGGGCATTAAGATGTCATTATCACGCCATATCGTTTTCAAAGAAGTTTGTGCATACTTCTACTCAAGTTTGTAAGTTGAAGGGTAGAGATAAATGTAAATAATTTATAAGGCGTTGGTAAATTCCTTGCCTTTGGCTACAGGTGCGAGCATGAGGAAGTTGGCGAGGACGGCCCCGGTGCGATGGCCCATGAGAGTTACCCGACTTACGTCTCCGCCAAAAGCCTCCGCGTTCTCCCGCACCCAGTTCAGTGCCGCGACGACGTCCATTATCGCGAAATTCCCCTGCTGGTTCGACGTCTGGAGAAACCCTACACAAAGATCCCCCCAATAACTTCCGACTGGAGTTAAGACAGAGTGAATGGAGTTACGCGCAGCTTTTATTTATTGTTTAAACTACTACTAGGTCCATTATCGTCGGAGCTCAGCGGAATTTCTCCAGAGGTTTCACTTGTCTCCTCTGCCCAACTCATATTGTCAACTTCTGCATCATTTATAAACGTCAGAAATTGATTTGTGGGGCTGCCAGGATCGTTGGAACATCCACACTCGGAGATTCAGACAAGCTCACAATACAAACACTCCGCGGACTGACACGGCTCCTTCGTTCAACAGCCACCGTCCCCCTTAAATTTCAGAACACAACTTCCCCTCCATTTATTTTTTCAACTTCGTTACAGAAGTGGATTGAAAGGTCCACGGATTCCGGGGAAATTCCGAGAAAAAACCTCTCAGTCAGTCGATCACTGTTTGTCCAGGGAGTCCTTATTTGAGCGCAGGGGCAACCAATGGTCTAACTGCTTCCTTCACATATGATTAATATCCCGGAATTTTCATGAGAGCAATTTAAGGGTAATTAATTATGGGGGATATTAACCACTTGCTAATTATCCCTAAGCTGGAAAACGTGAGAAGAAACCGGAACGAGTTCATTAGATGTGAGCGTTCAGAGGTTAGTGCAAATATAAGAGCTATGGGATATAAGTCTTGTTATTGCGGAGCTGGAAAGGCACTTAAGACTTTGAGGACTTGAAAGATTAGAAGCGGAAAAGCCGCTACTTCGCTTTAATCCAAAACCGAAACAGAGATTTGAAATAGAGAAATTGATATGAAAATAAGGAGAGGAGATTTCAAACTTTCCCAATTAGTTAACGAAGAAGTCTGTTCAAATTCTCCCTTCACTCTATGGATTTAATATAAATAATTTCAAGCTTCAACTTAATGTACTCAAATGAGGAGCTTAAAGTTGAGAGTTTTTGAACAATGACTAATTGCATTTCCCATCCGTTGGCAAAAGAGTTCCTAATTTAAGTTGAGATTGTTCCAAGGAATTCCCGCGGTTTTCATTTCCGCTCCTCGCGCCTTCTTCTTATGCCTTTATGATTTTGTTCCTTTCTCTATAAATGGCAACTTTACATGGGAGGTTGTTAAGGGCGGAATGACGTGGACGGGTTAAAGAGTCATATCCTTTTATTTTAACGTCCTCGGTTTATTATCCCTCTTCGGATATTGAATTACCCAACGTTCATTATAATTGCAAGTCCCTTCTGAACGTGATGGGCTGGCGAAATCCAATTCCTTTTAATAATGAGGGTTGGAATGAGCGGAAATGGGAGCTCGAAGGAGTGATTTGAGAGGGAATGGGATGTTTTAAGATACTTCTCATTACAGCCCACCGTTTAAGGAAATAAAGTAGGGCACGGAGAGTGAGGAGGAAATCAAAGACATTTTTCAACAATCCCATTTACTTTCGCCACATTGGGCAAACTTGCTCCCAGCTTCCTCTAATTGGATTCGCTCGCCCTACGTAGTTTAAGGATGATTTCTAGAGAAAGTGGGCAGATTGAATCCGAGCCGCTAAGCGGGTCGAGAGGCATAAAAAGCTGAAGGCGGAGGGTTGAGATGAGAATAATTCCTCATAAAGTGAATTAAAAGACGGCTATTAAGTTTTGTATTTCTCGGCCGCCCAAAAGGGCGAGATGAGAAATGGGGCGGG
Source organism: Neelides folsomi (assembly GCA_034687125.1). Taxonomy (NCBI): domain Eukaryota; kingdom Metazoa; phylum Arthropoda; class Collembola; order Neelipleona; family Neelidae; genus Neelides; species Neelides folsomi. Next base: position 190,440 of record JAQGBZ010000017.1, on the reverse strand, counting down.
ACGTGGGAGTTGGACATACCGAAGATTCCGAGACGGTAGTTAAGCGTAATGACCATGACATTTCCTTGACTCGCGAACGCCGAGCCCTCAATTAAATTCCCCGAGCCCCACTCCCAGGAGTCGCCGTGGAGAAGGACAACAATGGGGAAATTCCTCCGGTCGTCGCCACCCGCCGCCCGGCCCCTTTCATCTGCAACAAGAAAGAGAACCTCGTTTATCATCAATTCATCGCCTAATAAATTCTAGCCCTTAAGACTCCTTCTATAATCCATCTATTTCCGCCCTGGGAAGATTCATGGGAGACATTCTTTCCCGGGCGAAATTCTTGATTTAAAATTGGGAATTGTCAAATTGGATCCGAGGGTGAAATTTATTCCTGCCCATATATTGCTCCAAGGAGGTGAAGGCCAGACGGAGAGAAGCGGCCTTTCCAAGACGAGCTCATCAACGTACTTCGCTCCGCCTCATAAATCCGCCCGCTCCGACCCTCCCCGACCCTCACCGGATTTTTAATAAGGAGTTTAAAGTTGGGAAGAATGAGAGTAATCAATTTATCTCGACAATTCCCGAGACCCTCGAGGCCCGTTCAATTCCTACCAGGATTTGGATTTGATTCGGATGGGAAAGGGAGTCTTTCCAATTTCACGACTCCTCGCTTCAGACTTGATCAGAGGTACAATATTTTACCAATGGCATTTATACGCCGACTTTCCAGAGCTGAAATGAGACACGCGATCTTCGATTGGTCCCGATGGGACGGAACCTTTGGGCTCCTTATCTTAAGCCCTTCAAAATTGTAAGTCTTACTTAAGTCTTTCTCGGATCTCCAGTGAAAGTTAAAGGAAATGAAGCGAAGCAAACCATGGACGTTGCACTTTATTATTTTAACCCATCAACAGCGCAGCTACTTTTCATTTAACAATTTAAGATTGTTTAAACTGTAATTATTTACATTTTTCAACTTCGCTTTTAAAAGCATTTTTTAATAAAGTTCACCAAATTAGTTTCACTTATATAAATATTTATTGAATAAATTGCAACAATACGAGAGTTTGTCTGCTGTTTTTTGAAGTTTAACAAATATATTATAGATTGTTTAAACTGTAATTATTTACATTTTTCAACTTCGCTTTTAAAAGCATGTTTTAATAAAGTTCACCAAATTAGTTTCACTTATATAAATATTTATTGAACAAATTGCAAAGATGCGAGAGTTTGTCTGCTGTTTTTTGAAGTTTAATAAATATATTATAGGTATAACAAATCTTTTAGATAAGGCCTTTTCATAATATTATCGTATTTCATACAATATATCCTTTATAAATTCCCATTCGAATAAGTATACCTATACAAATTTGACAATGGTTGAATTCAGTTTTGATTCCGCTGTTATATGGCTCAACTATTTATTAGAGGAAATATGATCTTATAATACCGAGTCGTTTACGACGTCTATGCTTTGAAATCAATAAACCATGTTTAACTGTATTACATACTTATACTTTACATAAAATATTTATTGTGTACTTTATACTGAACTCTATACCACTTTGGAGAAAGTAAGTTAATATTATGTAGGCCCATATCAATTTTCAATTTTATAGAACCCAACGTGCCGTGTAGTTACAAATTCAGCATTATTTTCTTATTTTGAGGAAAATCGAAATCCTTTTTTATTTAATGCTCGCTGAGACTGTTTGGAAGATCTTCGATAAGAGGAAAGAATTTAACATGCTTATGATATTTGAATATGAGCCCCATATCCGCTTATCTCCTTCTCCTGCAAACTGTTTAAGCACATGTAATGCCAACTGGTTTCGACTGATACAAGCTGATATGGCCCACCTATGCTTTCCGCTTGTTACATCAAAAGGAAAGTTAAGTCAACTCTTTTCCCAAACATGAGTACATAATGTATGGGACCATATTTATCCTCCTCTCGTTCCACTAACTCTTCATCCTCCTCCTGTAGTTGGGTCAAGACTTGTGGAGCCTCGAGGAGGCATTTGTGTACTAAACCCAAGGAAATTATGCTTTATGTGCTGCGAAGAGTGTTTGTGTATGGCCAGGGCTAACCAAGTTCCCATCGTGGAGGGGGAAGGAAGGCTAAGACTCCCTCGGGAAACAATTTCTCACATGAGGAACTCTTTGGCCCTTTATGTCCCCGACGAGTGGGCTGAACAGAAGCTGGGCCGACGTTTTCCATTATTCGAATCACTAGTGAAAATCTAAGAAAGTATCATTCGAATATGAAGAAATGGAGGGCTGGAAGAGGAAAATAAACATTTGTGGAGGTTGTATGGAGTAGCTTAAGGCTTTCCAACAACCAACGCCTTTTTCATCCAACTTTATTGTTTATTCCAGCCAATTGGCACTCAACTCCTTCTTTCCCCTCAACTTTCGCGTTTTTCCGGAGGAAAATCCTTTCAATAGGGGGTTTTAAATGTTCGAAGCAGCCATTTTTAATAAAACTACTTCATGTTATGAATACTCTAGGCGGAAAAAATGGAAGGAAAGTTGAGACGAAGGTTTTGGGTCTTTTCTCCTCTCAATGGAATTCAATTACTTAGGTTTATCGGAAAGTGGTGGGGTTGACCCCCGAAGAGGAATTTCCAATTACTCCGTAATGAAAGACCCAGGCGCGAGAGACCATTTCATCCTTGGCTCCCATGTTTCTCGGAAATATGATGCGATGAAATTTAATTTAACACCATTTTGTTTCGAGTGCAAACAAAAGTGAAATACCGAGTCTTTTCTTCTTGAAAAATTGAAACGTCCAAAATCTCATGAATAGGTAAGTTATATGATTCAATGGAATGACAGGTAAAGGGTAAACGTCATATTAAAAGTCTTGGGAATAATATGAGGAATTAAGGCTGAGCTTTGGTAGAGCTCTCAACGCGGTTCACTCAACCTCCAGGTGGATCTTTAATCGTAACATTCATCTTCCTCACAACTCACACAATGACGGTCCTCTCCCACCGACGACTGAATAAAGGAACGGGAAACTGCCGTCATAAATAAATGGGAGAAAGAGATTATTCAGGAGCCAATTCCATGCCTGCCACTCTTCCATTTTAATTGAAAATACTTAAATGCCTTGTGTAAAATGTGTATGGTATCATATCGACCCGACCACGCATATCTCTTAAAGAGATTCTCTTTTAAGGATCTTAACCCAATATATTAAATACTTTTATCTATTTCACCTTCAACTATTCAATTAAAATCAATGTATTGAAGTCAGTTTAAGTATATGTACTTTATATTTCAACTTAATTATTATATGCATAGTTAGACAGTTGAGAAAAGGATACAAGTTTTATTTACCTATAGGATGGAAATATAAAAACTTTGTTTTCAAAGCATACATTCGAGTTCAAACGAAGTTTGGAAATTGTGTAGAATGAGTAATGAGGATTTAAAGAAATTGTATTTATTATAAATTTTCTTTAATAACACAAGTTGAATGTAGCTACTCCAAGTAAATAAGGAGCTTGAAGTTTCATTTACTTTTTCAAAAAGTTTCTTCTCCCTGTAATTTGAATATGAAAGGTTTCGAAGGAATATTAACTTCATCAGGAAGGTCTTTTGATGATCGCTGCGTAAGTAATAGAGAATCCATAATATTGTAATGGTGCTGTAGAAGTGAGGGCAAAGCCTCGCAAAGTCTTAATAAATGTAAGTCTACCATTAAGATGATATTCACTCCTCGCATCTTATGTGGACTTTCTCCCTTTAATGGTCCCCTGAACTCTTAAATCGACTTCAACATCCGGTTTCATTGCACAATTCATCCCTAATTTAAATATTTACGCTCGGGTTGAGCCCCGAACTACCCTCACTCATTTTCTCCTCATCAGCCGTAACTTCTCCTCAATTTAATTTCAATTCTCAGGATAAACACAGGCCCAAGCTGAGTTTTTTCCCATTCATTTTCTCCATATAAAGTTCAGTTCTCTTTTTAGCCCTTTCCCCTTTGTGTGAACGAAGGATTGAGTGTACACAAGATCCTTCATGGTTGAGTGAGTCATATAACATCTCCTTAGCCATCTTCATTTGCCGATTCTCTCCGCGCTCCTCATTTAAGGGTTTGAGGGTTTTAATCGTAATGGGTTCTCTCTTACGACGTACTTATTTATGCTTATGGGTTTTGGGGAATTCAGCCTCCTGTTCTAATCAGCCTTAAATAAAAGGAAACGAGGAAGGGTCGAGTTGATAAGAGAACTTTTCTATTCAAGTGACTTGAGGGAGGGACGCCATTAAGGCCGGACGTGGGAATTTGAAACTTGATGCTAGCGAAAATAGGCCCTGTATTGGAATTGAAGGTGCAAGGTTTCGCTCACGAGTCCACCCAACCGACCCTGATTAGATTAAACGGGAGAGGAAGAGGAAAAGAAATTGGTTCATTGCCCATGCTATTATTCACCCCTTTGATCTTCCCAACCTCCTCATCTTCTCTCCCAAGAGTCAATACTCATCTGTGGTGAAAATTGCCTTATCTGGTCCCACTTTGAATAAGGAGCATTAATAGGTCGTTGACGACTCCCAGTTCCTAATGTCCCTACACGCTTCCGCAATTCCCTCATCCTCTCCCTAAGAGAGGGAAGCTGAGAAAGTGGCTTTCTCCATTATCTTTCCCTCTCCAGATAAGGACCCGGGAGTGTATGTACATTAAACTCGGTCTTACATGAGATATGCATTATAAATAATGCAAGGCTCATGAGCGGAAGGATGAGTGGGTGAAAGGAGGATTAATTTAATTTGCACACTGTCTTTTTGATGAATCCGCTCAAGAGATCGAACTCTATTCCATCATGACATGGCATTAATACTCGAAAAAAAACTCGGAAACCCAATTTTTTCACTTCAAAAAAATTGGGATTTCTCCTCTACAATATACCATATACTAAATACTACAGTACAATAGTAGTAGTAGACATACGATTGTACAGGGTGGGCCATAAGTATCTTTTTTTTTAAATGAACAATCGTATAAAAAGAAAGATACTTATGGCCCACCCTGTACTTGGCACTTAAAGTTAGTAATATACCATATGTGTGTTATATAACATGGTCTGGCTGTCCTCCGCTTTTATGGTTCTCCTAATGAGACTAATGAATGTATACTTTCTCTTTCTTTGTCGTCCAACCTCTAAATTATTGCACCGCTCCCGAAGACGTCTAAATTAAGTAAGTAAGTAGTCTAAGTAGTAACAAAGAGCTCAATGGCTTTAGTGGAAATGTGGAGAAATGGAAGTAATTGAAACCCTGGGTCATTTGGGCCAAAGTAACTCAGCCCATTTTCTAACAAGCCCTTTGATTCGAAATCTTGGATTTGTATGAAGAATTCTTGGTAGGCTAATTGGCGTCTTCCGCCTCCGTTCCTTCAGAGTTCTACTTTGTAATGGGAATTCGATAAATTGAAATGGCGATGGTGAAGAAGAGGAGCGGTGAAGCTCAATCAAAAAGTTTCCCTATAACTTCCCCGAGTTTATGAGTCCTCTTAGTGTTTCCCCAGACTGTCATTGGAGCATTTGAACATGTGCATTAGCTGACAACAAGTTTAGAGGAAAGTTGAGTCTCCACGCTTTGAGTCACTACTTTATCTGTTTATCCCTTGAATTTGATTTTGTTGGAATGAACTTAACCTCACTGGGTGGATACATCGTCGAGAACTCACTTATAAGTTGGCCTTCACGTTCAACGTGGTGGAAAAGTTGGAGGAAATCTTGAAAAAACTTGAGATATATTATGTCAACGTTCCCATGTTTTAAATTAAGGTTATACAGTCGTTGTTCAAAAGACCTCTGGACCCGACTCGTCTGATTTATACTTCAAATCCTTTGTTGGATAAATGATCCCAATATTTTGGCCGAGGGTGGATATGAATTTCATATAGGGTATATCAAAAGTGGAAAATTTGACCGTTTAAGGCGATGAAAATTCAATTACTGGAGAGATGTTCGAACTTTCCCCATTCCATTCTTCCCCGGCCATTTTTCTCTCGGGAAGTCTAATCGAAGGCGTAAAAATAAAATTCCTCGAGTCGTTCTTTTCACTTCAAATCTTGGCCTTTGGAAGATAAGTGCGAGACTTACGGCTTGAAGCCAAGAGGACAGAGGGAATTTTCATTTCTCCCTCAATGCCGCTCCCGGCCTTTCTCCCACTTCCTTCCTCCTCCTTCAAAGAGAGTAATAACGAGGAGATGCATCGGGCGGAGGAATTATCGTTTGCCGTGGTGGTTCCCGTCGTTGTAGATAACCTCTCCAATTCCCGTTATTGATAGGTTGGCCGACTGGGAAGATCGAAGAGACGCCGGGAAGAATCCACCGTTCCTCTTCGTTTTAATAAAGTGCTCCCGCGGAAAATCCTCTATTTTCCAACGGAGGAATCGATGGGTGGCTGATATAAAATAAAGAACTTTCGTTTAGGGAGCCTTTTCATCGCCTCGGAATCACCGGCCTCACTTCCCACTTTCCCTTCCGTTCGCAGGATCCGTTGTTGAAACTTTCTTGAAAGCCAGGGCGAAGGAAATGGATAGGGCGCTTAAGCCCATAAATAAGAAATAGGTAAGGGAGATGAGAAGAAGCTCGAGGCCGAATCGGCCCTTTCTTTTCAAAGGGAACTCCTCGGTGGAATGTACCCGATTACGCGAACCGGCATCACTCCCAGACCCTCAAGGCTCCCTCGAATCTCCATTTAGATCCGAGCTCATTCCGCGGAACGAGCTGACGAGACATACAACTCACTAATGCACAACTCACGCCCGCCCCCACCTTATAAATGATATAGTGAATGTACCTTGGACCGGGGCGAAGATGTTGAGATGAAGACAATCCTCGCTTTGGTTCGAGAGCCTCGAGGACATCCGCATTAACCGCGTGTATTTGAGCAGCGGCGGCACGTGGGAGAGGTTCACAGTGTCCGGAACGAGTTGTGGACACACGGGAGCGAAGGTCTCTGCATTCCTCACCCCTTCCCAGTGGGAGGGGGTCAAGGGGGGCATAAACCGAAGGGACGCGGCTGGCGCCGAGGCGTAAGGGATCCCCAGAAAACCCTCGACGTCTCTTGGCAAAATGCCCGATCGAGGAATGAGGATCCCGCGGATGGTTCCATACGTCGTCTCCACAAGCCTCGAACTAATACACACATTGAAAAGATGATATCGTATACCATATATAGTTGTACGTACGGAGAGGCCTTTATTGAAAATATGACCCATCCTGTCATCTTACCTGTACTCGACGTTGAGGATCTCCCATGGGAGAGCGAGGAGTAAGAGGAGGAGCCGCAGGAAGTAGCCGAATTCCGAGGGAATAATTCGGAAGGAGCTCATCCCTCCCCCCGCGGTTCTCCCAAACTATCTGGAATGGAGAAAATTAATTGAATAATCAATGCTAATTAATAACATCCAAGAACTGTTTTGGCAGCCTTCGCTTCCCCCACGTAAATAACGAAAATTAAACCCATCAAGGTATTTATCTGTGAGGGTAAAAGTCATATACACTAATCGACTCCGTCCAAGTTTATAAACAAAGTTGATGTTCTGTGGATATAATATAATGTATACATACAGTAGAGTTGAGGATATTATAGTCGTAGTTAAAATGGTAGAAACAATTTATCTTTGTTTTCACTCCATTGCCAAAGGGGAAAGATAAATAATTTTTAATGGCCCACCGTTTATTGGGTAAAAAGTGGCTAATTTTCTTTCCGGGAAATAAGAGGAATAAATCGAGATTCCTTGGCCCGTAGGGGGATCTTAAACTACAATTCAGCCCGAGAGTTCTGTCAACAGCCCGTGAGATAATAGATACAAAAACTTTCCACTTTCCTTCCCTTCTTCCAGAGGACAATGTTATGCAAAAATCAATAGGACACAGGGAAGAAAGCGATTTTTCCAAAGGGGCTTTGTGGCTCCAGAAGATGAATGCCCAGATCGGGTCAATTGATGGCAACAAATGAAGCTCCAACAGTTTACCCACACGTGGTGGAGGGCAAATGAGAGAATTGAGTTCCGAAGGTGTCTATTATTTATTTACGACCTCGTAAGGATTTAATAGGACCGTAATTGTGAAGCCTCACTCTGAGAAATGGCAGGCGAAAAGTGAAGGTCTCGCTTTTGGAATTCAGTTCCACAGAGAAATCTGGAAATCTCCTGGCACTTGACCAACAATCAAGAGGATTCGGGGGATGAAATGAAGAGCAAAAAACATCATATGGACCGTGAATTGTCGAAGTTGGAAGTGGAGATGGTCTTCTCATTCAAATAAATCCCGCCGCCGGTCGATTTCCCTGTCTTCCCTCATAACCTCACCTCCTTTGATTCCTTTGCAGCTTTCCCGCCCTCGTTCCCTCCACCCGCCGCACGATCCGCGATCCAAAGAACTCTTTTGATCTCTCGCCCACATTTCCATTTTTACAACTTTTGTCCTCCCCTTTTTCTCTTTTATCTCTTCTCACTTGTACTCCCGCCTGTTAAACTCGACTTTATTGATTATTCCATTTCTTTCGCAATATCCCTGTCACATCATGTACCATTAATATGATCCTTCGCGAGAGACATGAACCCTTCATTATTTTCAAGGAGACATTTCCCCGTCCTCCCTTAATGACTCCAACCAGACGGAAACAAATTGTCTTCGTTTAATACGCAAGGAGATTATTACCGAATCCCCGAAATTCGGATTTCACTCCATTTGGCTCCATGTGAGCCGGGTTGAACTGGTGAGGGTTACACGAGATGAAAAGTTCCAAGTAGCATGTTATACAATTCAGCATTATGCATAGTATAGTATTACTTTTAGAGTGTAATAGCATGAACTTCCTTTCTAACTTCTTTGACTTTGAAGAAGCAACGAGTTTTTAAAAAAGTTTTTTTCGAGACGTGACGTTGGTAAATGATTTCAAAGAACTTTTGAACGGTGATTTATGCATAAGGGCATTCATAATGAAAGAGGATGAGAAGGGCGGAGGGGAAAATCTCCTTATCTTTAACTTTCCTCTCAAAGTCACCATTGAAAAAGTCCATAGAATTAGAGAAAGGCCCTCATTTACAATTAATAAGAACTAAGATTAAGGCTCGAGCGTTTAATTAAAAGGGCTCGAATATGTTAATTAATTCCCTTCTACTCCTTGCTACCCCTTATTAACCATCTTAATTTGGACTATAGGGGGAAATTTCAGTCTCGTAAATATTTTTTACTAATTCCAATCTTCCTCATATTGTATTTTATTCCGAGCGGCATGTTGAAAGCATTTACAGCACGGTCGTTCTAACTTTCGCCCGCTTTGTTCAACCAGAAGTGATTTAAGAAACAATTTAGCTTCACAAGTGTATTTTCCCTATATTAAAGAAATGTGGTGCTTGGAAGCAAAATATTTAAAAAGTTGGGGAATCTCCTAAATTATGACGCTTAATATAAATATATGTGAAGGAATGATAAAAAAGAAGGCGGCCATCTGGCATTTGACCTCTTTAGGGACAAAATGAGAATTGAATTATCAGCTTCCATCCAATAGAAGAAAAGTTGAAACAGGGCTTAATTACATTAATTAAACGGTGCTTCAAAGGAGCAATGTTGTGGATTTTATAAAAAGAGAGGAAGGGCGGAGGCGGAAGAGTCAATGGGCTCCTTGCAACTCCGCAAACTCTGAACAATACACATTGTAACCATACGTGACTAATGTAGTAGACTTTACTGAATATAACCCTTGCCAATAAAAGTCGAAAGTGAGAATCGAAAAGAGGAGTGGGAGGGAAAATCCGCCTTTCTCCAACTCACTCGAGGGATTTTAAAGGAAATGCGAAGGCTATTAAACTACACTTGTCAATGTGGGAAAAGATTTACAGTTGCGGTCATATGGACTCTCTATGCATTGAGTCTATGATCTTAAATCATATGTATTTGGATCGTAAATTCGCGATGTTGTAGTTTATATAGAAGGAAACGCCATTATCCAGACTATTACTTTTACCTTCCCCCTATTCAAATTTGAATATGAATGGCATTAAGGAGAGTAAATCAGGTCGGAGTTATAATGGAATTATTGATGTAGCCCTTGCATTATTCAATCCTTCAATACATTACAGTATTGCTTTATTACGCATGATGTGACCAAACGGATTGATAACATATCAAAATAATATCAAAGACCACATAAAAGAAATATATATTGGTTTCCCTCCTATGGGGCTCTCTTAATACTTTTATAATGGATCAAAGATTTTCTTTTCAAGATGCGTGGGAGGTCGGGGGATATTTCCATACATAGAGGCTTCTCTCCCAGACCATCATGTTCTTGGTCTGTTTTTCTCATCCGGCGGGCGAATCCCATTTCCAAACCTCTTCCATTCAATCCATTTCGTATTGTATATACTTCATTCAATTGAAAGAAAAGGCTCAACAAGATGAAATGATGAGAAGAGGAGAGTGAAAGTAAAATAATGGGATAATAGAGACTTTCGCTTCTCGAAGAAGCACGGAGGGGCTTATCAAATTAAATGGAAGTTTACAAGCTCCGCTTCAAGACTTTTCCCACATTATTATATGAAATTTGAGATTTTCTCTAAAGGATAAGCCGAATGGACAAAGGAACGGAGATTTTCCTCCTTTCTCTCCTCCACCAGGAGGACGAGGGAAATGGGACCTTTTGATGTGAATTGGACGAGAAATATAGGAAGCATTATCCTGCTTGGTCCACAGGGCCTTCTGGACTTCCCCCACTTACGTCCCACTCAAAGGAAGGACGGTGAACATGATGGCTCAAAAATTAAATAAATCCTTTATGGCTACCTTAAGAGCCACATTGAGGAGGAAAGAAAGAAAAAAATCTCTTTTCTTTTGCCACGTTCTTCCTCTCGCTTCCCATTTGAATAAGACTTTGTGGTTCGAGGATTTTGTTTTTGTTTGTGAAGTGAAGAGTCTGGCTCTCAAGGGAAACTTTTCGAATATCCGGATACCGACCACAATAATGTTGTATAGACGGGCCGGATAGACCCAAAGGTCTTCGCATTCTTTCCCGACTCCTACCAAGCTTAGTGGCCTTGTTATTTTCTTATCACTCCTTTCTTATCTCCCTGCTTCACGGATTGAGAGATGATTAATTAAAAAGGGATTGGAGGTTCTAAAATTTGTCAAGTTTTACATGAGGCAGCGGAGGAGGAGAGGGATTGAGAATGTCACTCGAACAACTTATTTCTTCTTTTTTCCCCTTCTCCTCTCCTTTGGTCGGGAAGATGAAGAAGGAAATCGATCGGTGGGAGAAAGCGAGTTGTAAGTCGGAGAAAAGACCTTCTTCAACGAGCCATCATCATCGAATGGCTGACAAAAACAAACGGGAGACCATCCGGTCGTCTCAACTTTCACTCCCACTAATTCTTCCACATTCTTGTCACTTTTATTGCCTGGGGTTTAGTGAAGAAGGGGCGGGAGGATCGGAGAGAATCCCCGCCTTTCCCGGCCCCCGCGCTCCTTGGTATACTTCCTTGTCAACGTCTCGAAATCTGTTCCGCTACCTTCTTCTCCCTTTCTCTCCTTCTGCTAAATTCCTTTTCCTCTCCTGGAGTTCCTTTGAGACGTCGAGCCGGGAGATTACGATAAATTGAACTCACTGAGACGGAAAGATGTATAAAGCCTCCTCAAGAAATCAGACCATCAGGAGCTCCAATTACCAACATTCTTCCTTTTGAACCTTCAAGACCCACTTCCATGTACGTAATATACTCCATTTTATATTTATTCCCATCCTTCACAGTGAGGAAATTCGAGATGATTACTTCAGACTTCCAAAATGCCGAATTCCAAAAAGGTTTCCAAACTTTTCTCATTTTGGGCCATCCCTTTTGTCAAGTAGAAACAAAGATATTGTGGATTTCTTTTGTAATCCGATTTCACAGGAACTGTCCCATTTGTTCCTTTAGACACTATGTGAGATTGGATGGAAATAGGTGAAGTTCTAATGACCGACCTTGAGCTAATGTGGGCGAAATGTGAGAGACTGTAATTTGGAGAACTCTGGATGTAAAAGGAAACTTAAATCAGGTGGAATTAGACTATTGAGACGATGAGGATGTGGAAGGAGAGTTTATTCTTGTAACCGTTTCCGAAATCTCTGCTTTCTTCCTCCCTGGTTCGGAGGGTCGGAGAATGAGAAGGAGCGGAAGTTAATAGTAAGGGAATTGTATGCATGGGCTTCGCTTTATTCTCCTCATAAATAACATGTTTCTTTTCCTCTTCTAATAATTTTTTACTGTGGATGTAATCGTAAAGTAAGTAAAATGCTTCATTCCATTCTTCTCCTCTGAGCTCAAATGAAGAAGAATGGCCACCATGCTAAATTTTATGCTTGCATATGCTCAAACTTTCCATTTGTTCTTTCTACAAGTATTTCGTGAACATCGTGCTCCTTCCATTACCCAAACTTTGTTAGACAAGGAAAAACTTTCCTATTATATTCCATCTTCACATACTCCCACACAGATAGGGAAATTTCGAATGGGGTAAGTGTAATGAAAAGGGAAACATCGACCCAATGTCGATCTTTTATGATTATCGTCATTATTATTACGAGTGCAGGAGTAATAGCGGGAGAATGGGAAAGGAACTCCAAGGTGGTCGGGTTATATCCTCAACGGTATAATTAAATGAGCCCTGGCCCTCCTACCACCAAAACCCCGTCCCAACCCGCCCGGCTCCCTAATTGTAAAAGAGAGAAGAATTAGGAATTTTTGAAACTAACCCGGGAGAATCCATTCTCGGTATGAGGAGGACAGAAGGAGGCGGAGAGGTCTGACGCCCTAATTTATGATAATGTGCATTGGACAGAAGTTCTCTATATAAAAGAAGGAACATTTAGTAAATATTAGGAAGAAGAAGCTCTAGGGGTTTCTTCCCAAATGCGGACCTAAATTGCTCCTCGTCCATTCATTGTAGATGGGAATGCAACCTTTAGGGCTCCACGAGATCCGAATTCAACCTCCGAGAAAGAAAAGTTCACACAGCGACCAGAAACTTCTTCCTTTCTCAATTGAACCGGAGAGTTGAATTAAAGAATCTTTTTTATACAAAAGGATAAGGAACTCCCTTGTTCGCCCGTAGACTGTCAACATTACTTGACATTAACAAACTCCGAGCCTCCACTGAGCCTCTCTCTCAAAACCTTTAATTCTAATTATGCTGATAAACTCCCCTTCCTCACAATTTCCTCAACCTCATTCCAAAGTTTTTTCTCAAAGAGGGAGATCTAATCTTCCAAAGTGATTTCGAGTAACATGAACCAACTCGTTATCGGGAAATGTAATTAATTATACATAAATTGGGAAAGTCGGCGAGTTCTTTTGTCCTGGGGCATTCTCTGGTTCCCAAATAGTTGCGTCAGTCAGGTCGTGTTGTAGTGAAATGCCTTTATATATACTCATAAAGTTGAAGGAGTAATAGAAACCCATGGACCACACGGGTCTTTGGGGGAATTAATACATAAATAGAACTGAGGAGGAATTCGCATGAATTTAATGGGCCCATGTGACACGTCGTGGCACAGCTGGGGGAGGAAATGGAGAGGAATCAGCGGTCTTCCGATTGAGACATCGGCCAGGGGACGTTTCAGAGCCGAGAGATCAATTATTTAAATGGGGGTAGACAGAAGGTCGAGCGGGAGAGAAGTCGATTAAAATTTAAATAGTGGGCCACAATGTGGGGCCTTGACGGAATAATTCACATCTCCTCATCTTTATGTTCTCCCACCTGGGGAAGGCGGCAGCGGAGGCGGAGCGGCGGAACTTCCAACTCTATCATTAGCCTCACTCCAACTTCCCCACGCTCCGCTCCAAAGAGTTGCCGGAGAGTGATGGGGAGATAATGGGACGTCTCAACAGGGCCAATTTCCCCACGAGCCTCTCCGTTTATCAATCAGCTCATTTTAATATTAGATTGCTATCTTTCACTCTCTCGGCTTTCACGCCAAAAATACAAATGAGGGACTTCACTCACAAAGGAAACAAGAGAGATTTCGGCACGCCGCCACACGTCCCTCAAAACCTCCCTTTGTTACCCGGGCCCATGTAAGTAACCCCCACACTCGCCCGTCCCTCGCTTCATTCATTGCTGCCCAAACGTTGTGGTTGTCTGGTTGTGCAAGGTTTGGATTAATTTAATAACAGTTTGGAAATGTGTCAAGTCTGTCAAGGAGGCCGATCATAATGAAATGAAATTGATTGAAGGATTCATTGTGCAAGATTTGTGGAACCCATTCGGTGGAACCAGAGGAATAAAGAGAGCGGAATGAAGGAGACGGTGGGCGTCTGCGGAATTCGGAAACTCAAATTCTCTCCCTTGGACCCGTTTAGAGAATTGGAAAAGAGAAGGAAACGGGAGCTTTGGGCTAAGAGACCCACTCGAACCTCTTTCGCCTTCAAGGACGAGGAGAAAGAGACGAGGGGAAATGAGGTAAGTTGGACAGCTCAAATCGTCATGTGACTCAATCATGTTTTCTTCTCTCCGTCGGGTTTCTTCAACAGACCCCCCAATTTCTGTATCTTTCCTCCGGAGGAGTAGCAAGGAAATCGAATGAAAGCTTTTACCACTCACAGTTATTGTTACACTTTACACTTTATCACTCTCACTACTCCTTTCTGCTTACTCAACCCTGATACAATTCTTCTTATAAATATACGGAGTCGATAAACACTCTCGGTACTTCACTAGACGATCCGTTTTACATCTTCCCTCATTTTTCCCTATTTTATTCCCATGTTCACACACTGTCGGAAGTGGAGCCTAGACACATACGCAGATCCCCTTTCACGCATTACAATTTTATTATCCTTGATTTGTATGGAAGGGGCATACATTTACTTTGCATTATTTGAAAAGTGCTCGTGCAAAGACAACGTATTTATGTATACTATGGAATATGTAAATATGTAAATATTTCCTAAATAAATACTATTTATTACACTGTTTATTTAGTACTTTAACATTCTATTCTATAGTGTACATAGTGTAGTATACTTGAATAAGAAACAATACGTCCTACAAAATAGATAAATGTTTATCCTCAGGTATCCTAACGTTTTAGTTTAGAAATACTCAATATAGTTCTGTAATATTTGTAGGTATGTATTAATTGTAAATTGTAGAGGAACAAAATGTCAACAGTTTTTAATTAAGTTAACACGGACATTTAATAATTAATTAGGTTGGTTTTAATTATGTGAATTTGATACTTACGTTTGAGCGGGGAGCGGCGGGGACCAGCAGCGGCCTCCGCCTTTTATCCCACAAGTGTTTGTCACTACTCGCACATTTCTCGGAGTAACTTTTGTTTTTTAATTTCCCGCATTGGCAGACACTCACCCACAGCACACAACTGAGGAATGTAGGAGATTTTAGCAAATCTAATCTGTTCTCCCAAAGAGAGTTGTAGTGAAGGAACTTTCCTCATCTGGGTCCCTGTTCGGAGCTCATGTTCGGGGAACGTCGTGAGCGGAGTTGCAGAGACGAACTGAGGGAAGGGAACTGCGGGAGATCCATACGGACTCTTTCCCGCAGCCTCTCACTCCTTCCTCCAATTCCTATATTAAACCCTATAGATCTCTTCTCTCCATTCCCTCAATGCGGCTCATTCAATCAACTATTCATTCTTTCTCTCCCTTATTATCCCCTTATTAAACATGGGACTCCTCATCACTCACCATTCGAAGAGGCCTGGGATCAAATATCATTTATTCACCACCCTCGTCTTCCGTCCCGGAGATGAACTCGAGCACAATGAGTTTAATGAGGTTATAAAAGACTACCGCAACACGACGAACTTCCAACTCCGATTTGCTTCCTAACTTCCCCTACGTGTCGAGACTATTGAGGCATGAGAGTGGAATAATTGTGGAAATTAAATTTTCAAATAAATTTAACATTAGTATTAATTACTAATGAGGGAGAATTAAAACTTTATTCGGGGGGATTCCTTGGGAAGAATGTGAATTCGGAACGTGCGAGGAAAACCCGGACTTTTCACGAGAAAGGTAATTAAAAAGGCATTAAAAGGTAGGTTTCCGAGAACCGGATGGAAGCGGCTGGGTGGAGGCGTTGATAGCATTAAAGATTATGTGTTTGGCCCTCAGGGTTCCCCGATGAGTTCAATTTTTGAGTGAGTCGGAGTGGGTCGGAGGAATCCGGGATGGGTCGTAGAAGGAACGAGAGTTTCTCTTTTAAGGCACCCGGAGGTTATTCAGGCCCTCGAAGGTGATTGAGTGGTTCAGGAGCGACGACTGCTGAAGACAGTTGCTTTCCCCGTCTTTGTTCCTCACGGCTCTCAATTACCTACCTGTCCCCGAAATCTAATTAAACATAAATCAAGTCCCTTTTCACCAACTTTGTAAATTAATCAAAAGATCGAGGTTCAATCAAACATTATTTATTCCATTTCCTCACAATTCTCATTTCACTAATGGACCAATCATTTCACAACAATACATAAAATAACCACCAAAGTATATCAAAAATCACATTAAAATATTAACAAGTATTATATGCATATAAAATGTTATATTAAAATCCATATTATTCAAAAACTATACATTGTATATTTTCTTTGTATTTATCTAATATCAAATACGTTTACAATGAAATGTTTCCCATTAATTACAAAATTACTTTCTCTTTTACATTATTCACAAACAAGTTTATTGACTCGGGGAAACAATTTGCACAGCAGGTACGTCATTAAAACGAGCTCCATTCCGTCCATTCAAATTAATTAAAAAAAGGCACATCAACCATCTGCACCGCATTAGGAGAAATTGGAAGGAGCAATAAGTTAAAAAGGTCAATAGAGCATTTGGCGGAACGGTCGCGGAGACGAGTGCTTTTATAACAATGTTCTTCCAACTTTTATTTTTACGAGGGAGGACTTAAGTTATATGAGTGTTTAAGGCCTCGACGTCCATTGGCGCATCCCAGTTTTGATGAGGACGTCTTCGTCTGCCGACTCATCATCCTCTTCATCCGACTCCAACTCGAACTTTCTCTCTGAATAAACAGGATTTAATCCCTCGGTCCTCTCCCGCATCACCCGGAGGAATAAGACAGTGATGAGAGTGTCATTATTACCCAAACTTTTCCATCTCTATTTACACTAGGGAAAGGGAAAGGTAGCGTGTAAGGGCTTGGGAGGAGATTTGCGAGTAGTTGTGCACTCCACTCCTACAACTCCCGAAATTTAAGAGCGGGCCGTCAAAGATGAACCTCGGCCCGTTAACCGTGAGCTTTTAATAGCTGTACAAAGACGATGTAAACATGCGTAAAAGTCGGAAGATAATGTTAACGGGCCGCATTCATCTTTCTTAACTAGCAACCTCAATGGGCATGACTTTGATATTTATGGACATGCAAAGAGAAGATAAAGGCTATTTAAATTGGACCAATAATGTGGTCGTGGCTTACCAACGACTTTCGACCCTTTGCGGGTAAAGATGATCTCATCCTCGCCTTCAAAAGCCAGGGTGGAGTTCATTGGGAAAAACCCATAGTTCTTCCGTCGCTCTTCCGGACTCCGCTGTCTACAAACTCCGATGCAGAGTGAAATGATGACAATGAGACCCACCAGAACGCTCGCTGAAAATCACATTAATGTCCATTATTATGTTATCTTTAATTCAATTTCCTTCTGTTACGACTCCCCCACAACAGATCTCTTCATTCTTCTTCATTCTCTACTGCAGATATATCATACATATATTTAGTATATCCCACTCACCAGTGACGATCACGAAGGCGAGGCGCGGAAGGCCCCAAATCGAATCATCCTTCTCGAGAGTGAATAAGACGTTCGTATAGTTTCGTTCGTTGAACACCTTGATAAGTCTTGAAGCTCCTAAGTACCCGTCAGCCGCGACCTTCACGTTCACAATGATTAATACAACTCAATTTCAAACACCTGTCAAATTTCGACATCTCTCCAGAGACTTCCGGCAACATGTATTCCCCAAAAGATAAAAAATACCTTAAGGAAGTATTCTCCAGGAGGAAGGGCTTTTTCAAAATGTCCCATCCCGTCGCTCACCCCCACTGTCTCATTGTTTCCAAACTGGAGTACAACGTTCGGAATGGGCTCATGGGCAGCATCGATGACATAACCTGGAAAGCGGCCATATATGAATATGAGAGTGGGAGGAAAAAAGGGGAAAGAACCTTGGGCCCCCCTGAGGGAAAAAGTAGAAAGGAAATCGAGAGCGGCCAAGGCTTCTTTCTCCGTCCGCTCGGGATTATCTCGACAGCAATGGAGCCTCAATGGGACAATGAGACTCCGACTCTCCGCATACAAATCCTGATAAGATAGTTCCGAAGAGGGTTAGTATTCTTAGTATTTATCATATACCTAAGTATATTATATACCAATTTGTTACAAATAGTACCTGTATTTTATCTACCTTGTAATGTATCATATTGGTACATAGGTATTAGGTACTTTTAAGTAAAATAGAACTATTCGTATTTTCGACTTACCAAAAGCCGTCCTCCCACCTCGGGTCTTTTATTCCTCCTTCGACAATTCTCATTGGAATTGAGGACGGATCGGAGGGAGAGAGAAACGTCGTCGAACACCTGGAACGACCCACCCAAGCTTAACCTCTCATTCATGGGAGAATTAAACGAGGACTTACATTTGAGTCAGCCTGGGAAGAAATTCCTGCTCGGACTTCCGCTCCTTCATCCACGCCGCAGACAAGAGCAATGGCAATTGGGAATCTGTTGCTCTGGAGCCACCGGGACACCGTGCTGAAGCCCAGCCCTCCCTTCGTCACTAATAGTAAAACACAGATGGGTTGGTTAGTGGGCTGAGCGAGCTCATTATTTATGAGCCATACCGTTTCCATCCTTAAGGAGGAGATTTATTTGCATGTGTTGTAAGCCAGTGAGGGATGTGGCGAGATATTTGGCCGTCCATCCCAACAAAGATTCGGGCTTTAAGTTCCACCCGTCAAAAACAACTCCAAGTTTTTGCCATCCTTCTCTTCCGATCCGGAAACCCAAAACTTCTTCATTCTTCTCAAAACTTGAGAAAATAAATAATATATAGAAATGAAAACATAATCAGAGATCAAAAGATCGTATTTGCCCTCTTTGCACTGAGAGTTTCGGTGAATGAAAAACGGAAATATAGGAAAAGTTTCTCTCCACTAACGTTGTAGGTAAAACTCGAACAATATTGTTCACTACAAACGAGGTTTCTTCATCTCTCCATTTTTACGCGTCGAAAATGAGAAATCAATAACCATCTACCTTAAATACAAACATAAAAGAATCCTTCTCTCCTATCAACTAGGGTTTTGATCATATGAAAAAATATTATAAGTCTGGCAGAAGGAAACTCATCATCTCCTCGAGTAAATCATGGGGCGGTTTTAAATAAAGAGACGCGGAGCACAAAATTTTTAATCAAGAAATCCATAAATTGCTTCAATGCAACTCCATCCAATGAATAGGGAAGGAGCCAAGTATGCGTAGAGGAATTTCGACATTTGAAGATCAGAGGGATAAAAGGTTTCCCACTGTATTATTTCCCTATAAATAAGGATTCCTCCTCTTCAATGCTCCAAGAGATATAAAAAGGGAAATCCCCACTTTCTTCGACGTGATGGGAGAGAAATGTTGGATGGGAAAGGCTACGCCTCGGAACCTGTCAAAATGCCGTAAAGGAAAGAACAAATCCAATAATTCTTCTCGATGGATCCGCTAGCATCTCAGTTTCAGTGAGCGATAATCCAAAACCCCTAGGTGAAGGTTTGCTTCGAGAAAGATTCGGAAATTTTCTTCTCACAGAACAACACAACAGAAGTTGGTCATAAATTCCCCACAACTGGGAGGCGCAACTTGTGTTATAAAGATGTTTTCTACCTGTAAACAGAGAGAAGGTCCCTATGCTCCTGTCCCAATTTCAGGAAAGAAAGTCTCGGATAGAAGAAGTAGGGCGGGTCTTCTTCGTTCTCGTCCTTTTCCACAATGCCGCCCTGGGTCGGAAGAGACTGGAGCAGAACATTAAGGGCGGACATTGCATTCGGAGCCACCACCACATTAACTTCTTTACTCTCATGTCCTTTGGCACTGATCCTCAACGTGTGTTGGCCAACGTTGAGCATATGGGAGAACCGACCAGAGTTGCGGCTCAGATGAACTTTCTCAGGCGGAGTCGCGAGAACTTCCACATTCGCTTCTCGAACCAAATTCCCATTCTCGTCAGTCACATCTCCGAAAACGCCTAGAGAAGAAAGGATTTACTTTGTTACCAAACCCATTTCCACACAAACTACTCGTACCTTGAGACGTCAGCTGAAGGATTGCGAGCAAATGATGAAGATGTTTCATGTATGATTCCGTCGCGTTGGCTGGAGTAGGCCGATCACAGCAGAACAACCCGACAGAAACCTGGAAACCACATTATAAAAATTGTTCATACTCGTATAAACGGTTGTAGGAAGAGGCCATTACCCAGAGCCACGACAATGCTAAATTGCGACATTTGGAAGAGAGAAAGAGTTGGGTTCGGGAGGTTGATTATGAATTCAAGGAGGGACGTTGATTCTCACCATTTGCAAGCTCAAGAAAAGATCCTCTTGGGAATGGGAGATGAGAGAACTTTTTGTGCATGCTGGTTCCCCTTCGTTCAAACGGAGAGACTCGATGGCTCCAAAAATGCTCTTCCTTTCTTTAGGAAATCTGCAAAAAACCAGAAAAAAATCTCAGCCATTTCCATTTAATAGGAGAGAAAAAATCCTTGTAGTATTTATAAAGCCCCATATGGAATATTAAGCATTCCGCATTTTGGAGTAACAATTTGACAGGGAGAGAATTCAAATGAGGTAATATTTCAAATATGGATCGTTAAATTGGAAATGTTCAAATAGTCGAATCTACATACTTCACTCCCTTTGATCCCGAGGTCAAAGAAATTAGTAGATCAAAGGAGTCGGAGGGGTGGACTTCATTTATTAAAGCAAATAGAGTCTGGGAGTCGGTTTGCATTTGAGCCAGGGCCTTCTCCTGTTCTCCCTCTCTCACGAACATCTCCGATGGTTCTGTAAAATTATATACCTATGTAAGTATTTAGAGAGTAAATAGAAGATAATTAAATACACGAAAGCAAAACATTATCTTGTTAAAAAGGATGTTTCCGGGACTTTACCATCAGGGTCTAAACCCCAAGTATCACGAACGAAGATATGGAGAATGGAAGTTTTGAGGATTTCCTTAATCTTCAAATCGGCTCGTCTGTAGCCCTCGGCCAAATGCCGTAAGAGCCGGAATAGCATCTCATTTCCGCCAGATCCAACCAAACTGCCCGCAACTCCAAGGTGAAGTTTCTCATCATCCGGTCCCCCTATCTAATACGTAACATGAAATATGAAAATGAAATCGTCTGATTAGCAAAACTTTACTCCGACCACAAATACGTAATATTAATCAGAACCTCGTCGGAAATGAGAAGCTCATGAAATTGTCCATGAGGATTATAATCCGCAATGTCGGAGTAATTGGTGAGGAAGCTCTTGAGGAAAATCCTGGGCGAAAATTCGGAGTCGTCGATGTTGGGCAAAATGGCAAAGTCAAAGTTCGTTGACCATTGTTTGGAGGGCAGGGCCCTAAGTGTGAAATTCACTTTGGTAGAAAGGCCTTCTTTCACTTCAACGTTCAACGTCTCGCTCCCATACCTTTAGGACATTTAAAATGAAAAGAAAGGAACCACTCAAGGGATTCATTTGAAAATGATGAGTTGTAACCCGTTGTAGTGAGCTGTTAGATTGTAGGATCCGGGAATGAGGAGTCTCCAGAAATCGCCAAACTTCGTTGAGTAAATTGGATGGTTGATCCCCTCCACGCCGATCTTGACGCCACCCATGTATGAATTATTCTCGTCGAAGACGAACCCGCTCACTCCTGTATGAACCTCACGAAACATAATGCATTTTATAATTAAAATGTTATATTCAAGAGGTGAAGTCGGGATGAACGTCGAGGGAATTCCAACTACACAATCTACTTTTAGCTTTATTTATGAATAACGAGCCTGAATGATTAAATTAAAATCTCTCTGTGAAACCACAAAGTTTTTTCAACAAGTTTAGATGCTAATTCAATTAACTAGGGTTAATTATTCAGTCCATAATTAAGGCATTAATATTATTAAATATGAATACCTGTTTCATGAAGTTGAGGAGCGAGAGTTTATTGTCATTCCAATATCCCTGCAGGTCCCTCTCAAGCGGAAACTTGACACATCCAACCTCAAGAGTTATCTCGAAGGAGTTGGAGTTCAAGTAGTTCCAATCCTGCATTCCTCCACTGACGGTATACCATTGTGCTCCGTTCGTGATGCCGTTCTCGAAGGTCTCTTCGGGATAAATGTCTCGGCACGGCACGCCCTCCCACATCCTCCGGTGGGCCTAGGAGAAAACGAGATCCTACTTACATCCCCATTACGCAAAAAATTCAATTCCCGAGAGCCTCCCCGCTCCTCCATCTGCATTCTGCAATCTTGCAGGATTATCCACCCGTTGTAATGGATCGTCTCTCGTATGCAACACACCCATTTATGATATTTATCTTTCATATTACAGTGGAGCAGTACTGCTAGAATGCCAGGGTGCGATTTGGACGGCTAATAAACCCAGAGATAAAATAAACGAAGCTTTACATTGCCATCCGCTCTCACCTAACATAAATACTACGAGGGAAAGTAGAAGTTCACAAGTTGTGAATAAATTCAAATCACGGCGATTATCTCAACAGAAACCCATTATGGAAGAGACATGCATGAAATAACTTTTTCCATTTGTCGTAAATTATCCGTCACATAATTGAATCCAAACAAATGAGTATTCTTATAAACACAAAAATTACTTATAACACAATATCAAATACTATGATACCACCCGAACAACCATATGTAACTAATACTTGATAACATATTATTATTGTAAGTAATAATTAAGTCAACAAATGGATAGATCTTCAAAAATCTCTAAATATTAGTAATATAATACTAATAAAGCATACTAATATATTACATAATTTTTTCAACTAATAAGTTACTAATATTTAAGTCATTTTATTGACTAAAAAGCACTCAAAAATGCATACTTAATAATGACTAATAAATTAGTAACATTAAAGTATGCAAAATAGGTAAATTTCTCATTGTCTATTTTGAGAATTAGTCACATTTAACTAATATATAAGGCTTCATGAGTACTTACATATTTTGGGATTTAATTGTAATTAGAAAATTAACTACTTAATTTTTTAATAATTTTAATGCAAAAAGTTAAAGAATGACTATTTAAGTAAATTTAAAAAATATAATTGATTAATAAAATATAACAATTAAGTCTGTATACTAAAATTTCGGTGAATTCCGTGTTTGCTAATTAAAAAATGGGATAGATGAGCAAGGACCTAAAATTACATCTCTCCTATGCATTCCCCTTGAGAAAGGGAAGTTGGAGACTTTGAGATCTATAACGTACATGATTTAATTGTAAATACATGTACATTCGTACATATAATACATTTGTACTATACTAACAAACACAATACAAATATAATATATAAAAGCATAATATATGATATATGTAATGTATTTTGTTATTTTTTTGAAAAAATTAGTCAAAAATTAGTTATATATTAGTCCTATATTAGTCAAATTAAAAAATTACTTATATTGCAAGTATTAAATTAGTCATTTATTAGTTTACATAAGTAATATATTAGTCATTTTGTGAACTAATGTATTTGAAATTTCGGCGGTCAAAATGCATTGATTTGTTAAGTTTACTGGAGTACTTAAATATTAGTCAAATATTAGTTACATTGTTGTTCGGGCATGTACTTAAATATACCTACTATGTACATAATATGTAAATAGTATGTATAATGAAGAAAAATAATATTTATAGAGTAAACTACATTTACATCTTTTATCTATTAAGTTATACGTCATTTAGAATATGTATGTAGTTGAATTTGCCTTGTAAAGTCTTCCTCTAGAAGGGGTTAAAATTTAAATGCACCAACACCGATTTATTTTACTTTTCGTAAAAAGAAGTGAAAGCAAGCGGAAGTGGTAGAAAAGGGAGAAGACAAATTGGGGCTTTGGTATATTTTCCAGCTACTGCATCTTCTTTTTTAGTGAGAGATGTAAAAGGAACAAAGAAGGAACCATTCTGATGGAGGAGCATTGGGAGCAATTTGGAGCAATGCACCTTATCAATTTCTAAACCCTGCAACCTCTCACATCCTTGACTTTAATATTATTGAGCCATAGGAGTTAGGAGCAAAGGAGCAAAAGAGCTAGGGAGCAGAAGGAGTTAGAGAGTTGGAGTTGGACGTTGGAGCTTCTGTGACAATGTCTCGAGGTTTGTGTAAACAAAGGACCAAAATATTCAATTAAGAGTTATAATCATTTTTTAAAATATTTTAGACGCTACGTCTTCGAGCAAGTCAGACCCGGAGACAGTTTACAAAATGCTGTCGCTCCTCTCGATCTCGGATCCAGACTCCGACGCAAATAAAACATTGTTTGCATTGACAAACAGTCCAGAATCTTGTCAATCACTCAGAAATGCTGGTAATGGTTCAATTCTACCTTTTACCATATCTTAAAATTAAGCTTGAAGGTTAACAAATAATTATTTGGTTGATAAAGGCTGCATTCCAATCCTCATCCAAATTCTTCATCCAACAAATACTCCAAAAGAAGATCACTCCTGTAACGAAACGAGACAAAAGGCAGCTAGGGCCCTCAAAAATATTGTCACATATAATCCAGACGAGGTTGAGAAAAGGAATGAAATGAGAGTTTTGAAACTCCTTGAGCTTGTTCGAGCTTGGAATGGAGGTTTGTAATACCATCTAATTAACTTGAATATTATTTCCATTTTAAATAAAGCTATCATATTACAGAGATACAGTGATTAATATTTAATAAAAATACATTTCCTTTCTCAAGTGAATTTATATTTTTTGCAGAGGAAAAGCATCCAATGGAAGTAACCTCAATACTCGCAAAACTTTCATTTGACCAGGAGAATCGAAGGATCATGTGTTTGTTGGGCGCAACTCAAGCAATTGCTGATTTAATTCAGGTTAGTTTTAATTTTTCGTTTAGCATATATCTAATAATTATTATTTTGTTATACTCTAAATATATTTAATTCATATGTTTCAGATTGATGCAAAACATAGTCCTGCGAAGCCAGAATGTACAAAATTGAGAAGACACAGTTGCAAAATATTGATCAATTTGACATTTAATGATTCAGCTATTAAGAGTCTTCTCTGCTCTATGAAAAATTTCATGACTGATTTAGTAAATATACTCGATTCAGATAGCGAGGAACTTTGCCAAGTAAGAATTAATATCTCATTGACATCAGAACAAAATCTAATTTGTTGTTTATTTAAAATGATTAATGCTAATACAAATAAACCATTTTAAAAATTAGGATACGGCATTTGTGATAAGAAACTTATCGTGGCAAGCCGACAGCGAGTCGAGAGCTTTCCTCCGTGACAGTGGAGCCATTGTGCGACTGATAAATACAGCAATGAATTGTTCTGAAGAATTGACGCTCAAAGCTACTCTTTTTGCCATTGCTAATCTCTCTGGCCATTCTGCATACAATAGTGTATGATCATAACACTAATTTTAATCTACATATGATTTAATTGGATATTGATTTAATAAAATTATTCAATTTGCAGAAAGCAATAATATCTGAAGAATCTTTGAAATTCCTAATTCATCAAATGAGCTGTGAGACCCTTGAGATTCAAGTGAACAGTGGAGCAGTAATGAAGAATATTGCAGGAATAATTTCTGAGACACTAGAGTGGCGAAGAGTTTGTCGAGAAATGAACCTTTTCGAAACACTTCTTCGACAATTGAAATCTGGAAGTGCCAGGGTTGTGGAAAACGCCTGTGGAACCCTCGCTCATTTATCATCAAACTCCCTTGAGGTCATTAATCATTAAATTGACAAAAATATACGAATCTGATATTTAGCTAAACTAAAGAAGACTAACCAAAGAAGCATTTTAATATAATTATTATATTTTTTATTATACAGGACCAAAAGAGACTGATCGAGTTAGACGCTATTCCCAATCTCAAATATCTAATTTATTCAAAGCATGTGATGATTGCGAAAGCGTCGAAAGTAGCACTAACAAACCTCATTGCCGCATACGGACAAATTGATAAAGAGCCTTTGGACTTGTCAGCAAGTCGACCACCTGCCCCTCCTCCATATCCGCCCCTCCCAAAGAAACCTCCATTTTTAAACCCTCCAATTGTCAACTTAAAAACATACAGTTGTCCTAACTTCGTTCCAGAAGTTGATACAGTTAAAACATTCAGTTATGAAGGGACTCCCAATTGCAATTCAATCCAAGACCTCACAGATGAACCTGTTAAATATTTCACTGAACACACTCCGGCCTGCTTCTCTCGAACCTCATCGCTCTCTTCCATTAATTCAAGAGCCGAGGAGCCAAAGAAAGAAGTTGAAGGGATTTCCTCTACTTTGATGGCTTCTCGTTCCTCCTCTGTGGATTCCCTTGGGAGTTTCGTTGAAGATCTCAACGTGGCTGGCTCTGTTATTTCTGATTTTAGGTAATAAATTTCCTCGGGTTCAAGTTAATAATTCAAAGAAATTAAACAAAGAAATGACGTTTCAGTGTTCGAGAAAGCGAAGTCGTTTCTCCATCTGATCTTCCTGATTCTCCACGAAATGGTTATTTTCCATCTTCGTCTCATAAGAAAGAAGAAATGGAATCGGGTCAAATCTCTGCCAGGAGTCTCAGCCCGCTCATCGACGGGGAAGGAGACGTTCGAGAACAAAATGATCTTCCAACTCGACGTCGACAACATCGAGAAGGCGTCCGAGTAAGTTTTTTAATTTACATCATATAATAATATATTTATGATACTGTGTGTATCAGTTAACTTCTTGAGTTCTTGTTTTATATTAAATCCCATTAACTTATATAGGGAAATATGCCAGAAAAACCACTTGAAAATCAACAAGAATTAAGTGTAGAGGAAGAAGAGGAAAAATTAGATGAGATGAAAGTGTTCGCATTAGAAGGAACTCCCTTTTACATTTCGACTGCCACATCCCTCAGCGACCTTACATCTGACCTTAAAGATGAACCTGCTAAACAAATGGAAGTGATTGAAGAACCCTCCGAAGGTCGTGAAGGACCTTCCTCTCCCCCGCCACATTCTCCTCTTTCGCCTCTATCCCCTCTTTCTCCAATGTCCCCTCCTGTGGAACAGCGAACAGGGGAAGAAGGAAAAGAAAACGAAATTTATTCCGATGTCCAACTCCTTCAAAAATGTATCAAAAAAGGGAAAGCGTGCATGAGCAAGTCTAAAAGTGACTTCTTCTCCTCTCATGAACCCCTCGATGACGACCTGAAAGCTCTCATTCTCAAAGGAAGAAAGGGAAATAAACCTGAGGTTAAAGTCCCCCCAAATAAAAGCCCAACAGCTCCCGGATCTGATAAATCCGAAGGAGATAATAAAAGTCAAAAGGTTAAACCGAAAGAATTCGAATGTATCAAAAACCCTAGACTTATTAATTTGAAGAAGGGAAATTTTGATGGAGACAAACGTGAAGATTCCAATAATCTTCCATCAACTAATGGGCAAAAGAAAGAATTCAATATGCAAGAGAGTTTCATGAGCGTGGCGTCTGCTGGGTCTGAATGGGCTGATGAAACACCCACATTCTCTTCACCAATTCCATCAATGTCCATTAGCACAGCTGCTCGAATTGTCAAAGAAGGATCAGAAGAACTGATTGAAAACATGTGTCCACCATCTGAACTATCTCTTGTTTCGTCGATGCCAGCAAATATGGAACTGTCCAAAATGGAGATGGAAGGGAGCATGATGTCAGTGGCATCCATCCGCTCAGAAGTCGCATCCATTCATTCAATCCATTCAGAAACGACGATTGAATACGCGTCGGATGTTGAACGAGAAGAGAGTCTAACATCTCGGAACTCATCGAGGAATGGAGTGGACGATGGGATTTTTACAAATGGCAACTATAGCATTACGTCCGATGAACATAAAGATAATTTTCTCCAGCATAGTTTGCTTGAGAGCCGATTGAGAGGATTTCATCGTAGTGAGGAAAAAATTCCACCTCCGATTCCACCCAAACCGAAATTTATTAGATGTAACGAGAGAGCAAGTTGTTCACATTCAGATATCGCCAAAAGATCAAATCTCTCACTCGCTTCCAATCGTTCGGCTCGAGACGTTAAAAAAATTCCTCCTAAACCGCCTGTACGAAAAGACTCGGTCAATAGTGGAGGGATGTACAACACACTTCCAAAATTGGACCGGAACAACGGAGAAGAGAAAAAAGTTGGGAAATTGGCCGGGTTCTTTAGCCATTTCAAGAAAGGAGAAAAAGGGGGGTTTTTTAAGAAAGACGTCTGGGTCAAAAGATCGGAGGAAAAGCCGGAAAAGGAAAAGCCAAAAGTCCAGAAAAAAGAAAAGGTTACGACGGTCTGAATTTTTAAACTTGCATACCCTACTTAATATATAGCCAAATACACTTATCGATTATAAAGATTATACAATAAAATTGCTTAATTACCATTTAAAAGATTACATTTTATGAATTAAAATCTAACTGAAAGTAATGTATGAGATGTATGAGAGATTCAATCAATAGAATCCTACTCTATGTATTAATCTATTAATTACTTATAAATACAATTGTACTCTATGGTATACCTAGATCTAACCTTGGTATTACACAGAATAGAGTTAGTGTAGATCATTTCTGTATTATTATAACCTTCAACCTTCTTGTTAAACTATTAAGTCATAAGTATTTATATCAAGTAATTTCATCTATCTTTTTTTGACTTTTCGTACTCATGCGAAATCTCATTTAATGGTAAATAGGTATTTCAATTTGATATAATTTTTTTAAATTATATTGTCTCTTACAATTTTCTGAATTTTAGTCAGTGCATACTATCAAGGAGTTTTTAATTTTGATGATTATTATACTATTTATAATAATATTATGTAATTTTTATATATTTGTCTATTTACTACCATATATTTGAAATGATTTATTAATAAGAATAGTGTTATCATATCGTCCTCGTGGTAATTCATTTAAGAATATCAACCCAGACTTAAATGAATTTTAATACTTGACATTAATAATGAGTTTTAAATGTAACTAATCCTAAGCATGTGAGATTCCATCATACATATTTAAATTTTGTCAATCAAGTAACTTATAATATTAGCTTATTATTTAAATAGTCTGGATTATTATTTAAATTCAAGTAAAATCATAAAACGTTAGATCATTTAAACTAATCATGCAACCATTTTAACCATTGTCAATCATCGAGAACATATTTTTTGTCCTTGTATATTAATTTATGTTTGAATAAATAACAATTATTTAAACCTGGAAAATTCCATTTCATTGTCATCAAATTAAAATTTTAAAGAATAGTTAAAGATGAAAAGATACCTTCGCATAGACGGTAGCAAGCTTTTTGAAAATAGCATCATCAGCAGAAGGCGAAAGATCATTTACTCCAGAGATCGAGTCATCAAAAGGGTAATTCGCCACAAGCGACCCTCCATGGAGATTTGCAGAGAGAACGAAAGGAATCTCAGAAGCCCATTTCATCACAGCAAGTGTCTCTGGCTCTTGAGCGTAATTCTGTCTGTCTCTTAATCTTGTGTCGTTGAGTGGCAAGGAATCGTAAAGTTCATCAAATCTTCCAGGAAAATTCCTATTAAGGTCAATTCCATTTCCATTCGATCTTCCTTCAAGACCTTTCACATCACCTAATGCAATATTCATATATGTATGCGTATTTAATTAAACAATTAATTATGATTTAACCAAAAATAATGTAAATACCTACATAATTTATTGGATTCAATTATCTACTCGTGCTTGTTTATTATTTACCTTCATGTGAAGACTCATAACCATCAGGGTTCATCGATGGGAGAATATGGATTCTAGTATAATCCACAAGCTTAGTGACTGTATCATTCTTTCCATAGTTTGAAGTGAGATATTTGATTAAGCCAATGAGCAGTTCACGACCGACTACTTCATTTCCATGCATATTCCCTATGTACTTAAACTCAGGTTTTCCTAAGGACATTCAGAACAAACAATTTGTAATCACACTCTCACTTAAAGTCAATTATTCTCTAATGACAATAATTACCAAGTTGGTGCTTCCCAGGCGAATGAGTTATTTCCATTGCGAGGAGATCTCTTCCTTCCAAGCTCCTTCCAATGGAATAAAGCCTTGTGATCTCGGGATATTGATCATTTACTTCTCGCAATGCGAGTTCTAATTGTTCGTAATTATGATGTTTAAGAACAGGATCGATGTCTTTGAAAGTTCCCAAAAAAGAAATAATAAATTTTAAATCAAATTAAAATAATGTGCAGTGTATGCTGCTTTCGTGTGCTCAATAATTTATAATGATTAAAATCTAAAGTTCATACAAACTTGCTTTATTGAATAGATTATAGATTTCTACAATTTCTAAATACCTTATTGTTAGAATATAAGACATTGTATTAACAACTTGTGTAAAAACTCTGATGGTTGTTTGTGTATTAAAATTTATTTAAAATTAAGTTAGTGGTTAAACATTAAATAACATTACTCTAATGTGTAGGTACTTTACTAATTATTAATTATGTATTATTGTATTTATGTAGGAATAACCAATAAATGTTTAATTGTAAGTAGTTGCAAAAATTATTATTTGAACTTATTTTTGTTATTATATTATTTCACAACACATTCGAGTCAGTCTTAAAATTTTTATTTTAGTAGTATTGTATAAATACAAGTTAGTAATTTAACCATTAGATAAGTATCTACTGCAGATCTATAAATATTTTTTAAAATAGAATAAAATCAAGTGATGAAAAGCGTGAAATCGGCTATGCCTGATCGTGAATGTTGGCAGCCAGCAACCAAAGCATTTCGACAAACAAAATTGCGTAAGTTCCCAAATTGTCATAATTATTACCAGAGCTCACGCCGTCCTTATTTGCATTTGAATCAAACTTGAGAGTAAAATTAAGGACAATTGGTTTATTGTCCCCCAAAACTTCCACTGCTTCTTTCTCACTTTCAGCATAACTGTAAAAAAGTTATTATTTTATTTTATAAATGATACTTTTAGTTTGTTTTATATACAGTGATGTCAAAATGTGAAAAATGGGTATTACTTGAAAGCTGAAGCGCTAATTAAATACTTTCCAGGGGAAAGTAAACGCCAAAATTCTCCATCTGAACTTGTCTTAATCGAATGGTTAATTCCTTTGACGAGTATTTCAGCTCCTTGAATGACTTCTCCTTTATCGCTCTTTACAATTCCTTTCACACCAGATTGTGCAGCTTCAAAAAAAGAAAGGAGAGATTCTCGGTTCTTTTCCCATTCTCCCAAAAGTTGAGAAGCAAATGGAAATTTACAACACGTGAGTTCAATCGTGATCTCGAAACAATTTGAATGGACGTAGTTAAAATCTTGCATTCCACCTTGAAAATTAAAATGATGAATTATTAGTTTAGCCTACTTTTAATTGGACATATATATCATGAATTCGATTTAGTCGATTCTCACCTCTTACATTGTACCAATAAGCGCCGTTTGTAATGCCATTATCGAAAGTATCACCACAATTTCCACTGTTGGCCATGTCGGGATGTTTGGAAGAATAAATGCGTGAAAGAGATTTAAAAAATTTATCATCCGGAGATAAACTTGAAACACCTGCTCCTTGATATCGTAGATTACTAGAAATGAAAATAAAAGATTAAAGACATTATACTACACAAGCAATTAGTAATAATAATGTTTTAAAAATACTTTTGAACAGATAGAGGAACGGAGTCGTAAGGATAACTCGCAACGACCGATCCGCCATGAAGATTCATTGACATTACGAAGGGATTTTCAACAATCCACTTCATCAACGACAATGTTTCTGGTTCTCGATCTTTGACCAAATTCATATCGTCGTCCTTTCCCACAATAAATTGATCCGGAAAGTTTCTGTTCAAATCCACTTTATTCTTGTTTTGTCTTCCTGTGCTGAATGGGTTTGGTGAGCATTTGCCTTCAGGAGCTGCTTCAAATCCATCAGGGTTCATCGATGGCATCAAGTGAATATCCGTCGAATCCAATAATTTCACAATCCTAATAAATAAATTAAAAATTTCATTATAATATAAAAGAAAGGAGTTGTAATTTTCATTTGGATATGTAAATACTATACAGGTATGTACTTTAGGTATGTATATTACCTCGGGTTCCTAGCTTCATATTCTTGAAGAAAATAAACAGCGAGCATTTGTGTTACAGATCTTCCAACTGTTTCGTCTCCGTGCATGTTCGCCACTATCTTGACCATCGGCCGAAGAAGTGGACGAGGAGCAGTTACATTTGAGCTAATATGCAAAACATAAAGTTCTCTTTTCTCTACCGATTTCCCGACGGAGTAAAGGTGGAATAAATGAGGAAATGACTTCTGCATCTCCTTATAAATCTCTTTTGATTCTTCATAATTGGAGTATTTCTCAGAAAAACTTTTCCACCAAGATGTCAAGTCCGGCCTTCCCGACTTGGCCAAACTCAAAAGTAGAAAGAAGAAAAGGATCTTCATTTTCTTCCCCTCAAAACGGATATAATTTATATAATGACAAAAGGCCTACTTTCATTGAACTTATTAGAAAGCTTCAGTTAGACAATAAAAATTAACTAAGAAATTGTAAGTTTGAAGTTCAATTGGATATTGAAAGTATTAGAAGGATTAACCAAGTGTGGTGGTGACGTATGGTGAACTTGTGGGTTGAGATCAAAAATAATCCTCAGTGGTTTCATTCGTACAAATTGGAAGAAGGATCATTTGAATATATCCTAATCCTAAATATCCTAATGCAGGCCAACGCATAAATAAAATAGATCACTGATTCATCCTCACGAACAAACCATTTAAATTCACGTTGGAGAGATAACACTGTTGCATAAGATATATAAAAAATGAAAGAATCAGATGCTCGTACTTCACCGCTGCTCCTCTCACCCTTTACCTGAGCGAAAGTATTTTATCGTTGGAGGCAAAGGGGGAAGTCCAAGAACTCAGAACGATCCCGGTTTAAATGCGTAATTAAGGGCCTCTCTACTCGAGTGAGAGAGCCTTAGCTTTGATTATTCCGTCCTTTTCGAAATCGAGAACTCTATAAGGGTTTTAAAATGGACCAATATCATAGATATCTCATACAAAAGAACCTCAGGGTATTAGTCGGTGTAAATCTCGATCTCATAATTCCAGAATTATTGAACGAAGGAATAATTTTTGAAGAAGATGTCAATTCTATCAGGGTGAGTTTAAATCACTTTTAATCATACTTATATGTACTAAATCTAAATACTAAAATGAAATTCTTATAAAGGTATCTGTAAAAAATAAATAATAATTCAACTTGTTGAACCTCTTTAGGAGAAATATACTGGAAAAGATGAAAGAGCTCTTGAATTCTTTCTTCGGTATCGAACACGTGGGCCAACGGCTTTTGGAATTTTAATTGATACATTGAAAAGAAAGGGATATGAAAAAGAAGTGGAATATCTATTAAATGAGGATACCGACCAATTTGAAAATCTTACACCTCCTCCCTCCATCTCCCATTCTGAGTGAGTATAAAAATATTGAAAATTCAATTATTCTTATATACGCTCTATATAGTTGGACTTAAAATCTATTTAGGGAAGGGAGTTTTGATGAGGTTCGGCAAATTGTTAATGGAGAATCTCATGACGAGACCGGGAACGGGACCATCATAAATGGAAATGGTCGTGATGCTTTTGGGGA
The DNA here is from genome assembly GCA_034687125.1 of Neelides folsomi. NCBI lineage: Eukaryota > Metazoa > Arthropoda > Collembola > Neelipleona > Neelidae > Neelides > Neelides folsomi. The sequence continues at coordinate 156,473 of JAQGBZ010000017.1, read as the reverse complement.
CGATGCAATATCCGTCAACGACGAAGGAGACCAAAGAATTCAAAAAGCAATACTCTATAATCAAGGAATTACTGATGAAGGACTTGTAAGTGGCTATTATAATATTTTGATCAAAAATCAATTTATTAATGATAAACATTTAACTATATTATAATCTGTTATGCTATGAATCTAAACATACATTTTATACCTAGATTTATCTTTAATTGTAGGCATATCCGATGATGTCGAGGCCTAAAGGATTTGCTCTTATTATAAATAATATAAATTTTCCTGGAAATGAATCGGAAAAGAGACTCGGTGCTGATCGTGATTCCGATAACCTGTACCGTTTGCTTACCGATTTGGGCCTTAAAGTTACTCACAATCTTAAAGATGTAACAAAAAAGGTAAACAATTAAACAATAATTATGTAGTAAATCTTTTATAATTATGAATCAGAATATAATAAATAGATCATTTGAATATTTAATATATTTAAATTTTTTCAGGAACTCCTTGATCCTGAAAATGGAATTTTAAAAAAATTTCTCGACCAATTTAATGGTCCAGAAAAAGTTGACTGTTGCTTTGTTGCCTTCATGAGTCACGGCGAAGATGGTTAGTACCATTTCTTAATGCAAATCAACCACTTACAACACATATCCAATACTATGCTATAAAAATATGTATTCATTACATTTTATCAGATATGATATATTAAAATAAAATAACATTATTTTTTAGGGCTACTCAGAACGAGCGATCAAATCATTTTAAACCGTCTAGAAGCTAGTTATGTGAAAATCCATGAAGACATCCTCACCCGTTTCAACAATTTGCATTGCCCAGCTTTGATCGGTAAGCCGAAGATCTTTGTCATACCAGCATGTCGGGGATATGAAAGAGATCGAGGAGTTCGGCAAGAATCTCACACCAGAAATGATGCTCTAAACGAAAAAGAACAATTGAACAAAGAATCTCCACTGGCTCAGCGAATTCCAGAATGGGGAGACATGATCATTTGCTACTCCACCGTTCCTGGAAAAGTGTCCAACAGAGATATCCACTTGGGCACATGGTACATCGAGTCGCTTTGCAAAATTTGGAGATCAAATGCTCATAACACAGACTTGATTCATCTTTTACAAGCGGTAATTAAACAATTTATTATAATTTAACTAGATTAGAAACTTAAACTCTTTAAAAATATATTTATTTCTTTAATGCTCATAAATTATTTGGGTAATTCAATAGGTGGGTCGTGAAATGCAAAATATTCGCTCAGAGAACGGAGAAAAACAAATGTCAGAATACGTGGATCGTGGTTTCAACAGAGACTTTTATTTCAACCCAGGACTCTACGAGTAGCTCTGACATTTATACAATACACATACGAATCGCTAAATATTTGATATTCAGGAATAAAATTTATATTATTATTGTTAATTTTATCAAATTGAGCCCTTCATTTCCACTTGAACAATACAATAGTACGACACTTTCAATTAAGACAATAAGCTACACATACATTTTTGCAATTTCAAATAAATTCTATTAGTTAAGTATGTAATATATTTTGTCAATTCACGAAAGAAAATAGTATGTTAATAGTATTAATAGGGAACGCAATTATTAACACTTATAATATACTATTCGCTACTTACATATTTTAGTACAGAAAGTTGATATAATTCTACATGTATTCGCATATTGGTAGAGAGGTAGCTATAATATAAAGATTAAATATTAAGTTTTATAGTTAAGAAAGAAAACTGACATTGAGTAAAGGGGGTAAAAGAATTGAATAAATCACAACGAGTTAGTTAATATAAAATAATTGATTATCGAAATATTTGTTAAACTTGCATCTAAATAAAAATGGTAGTTTACAAGAGTTTTTTTTTATATAATATTTATATTATAGGAAGATATAAGATATAAATTGAAATAAAGGTAAATGATAAGGAAAGTCTATTTAGTTTTCCGAGCTCGTGTTGGGTAATTTTTCTTCCGTTTGGGAGATGGAGGAGTCTTAAGAAAATTCCATTTCTCTGAACGCTGTCTCTTTTTCCCATTGAGAGAGTCGTGGAGCTTTTCAGCAAATTCTTTATCACGACGTTCTTGCTCCAATTTTTCTAGGTACTCCCGCTCCATTTGAAACTCATCTTCATCTGTATAATCATAATTATTATAATACTATACGTAGTAAATTATCATACAAGACCATGTTTTAATATAAAAAATTTCGGTCAAATTAATAAATAAATTACCCTCAAAAATAATTTGATGAGAACTTCCTGGTCTTGGAGATCCAGGAGATGAATTTTTCTCATGCGCCTCAGTCATCAAAAGCCCTTCGTTGGTTCCCTCTTCGTTCGACGCTTCTTCGTCCTTTGAACTTTCCCCTTCTCCATTCTTCTCGACCATGGATGTTCCATTGAGGTCTTTTCCATCTTCGACAAATCGAAAGCTCTCGGTTGGAACTGAGCTTAAGTTTGGAAGTGAGAGACGTTCGTTGGGTCGAAGACGAATAGCCGTAGATTTGACAAGACGAGGCTCCGGTAGGAATGTTCCATCCGGGAGCCGTTTCGGAGGTGTCTTCGGAGCTGAGCAAATGGGACGAAAGTGAGAGTTCACCTCGATATTGATAGAGTCAGGCGTTCCGTCGTTGTCTTTTCTTTCAAATCTCTCAAGGCCCTTCGTTGAACTATCACCCTTCCCAACTGAGACAAAGGAGGAAGGGAGAGTTGCATCACTGTCAAGATGGCTTAGGAACTTCATTATGGTGGGCTGTGCTTTCCCTTTCATTCGCATCAAGGGGCCTTTGGCTCCTTTGGATGGTGGAGTTGAAGTCCCTTTGCCTTTTGACCACTCACTCACAAGATTCCGACAAATTGGTCGTTTCTCATGACTCTCAACACTTTTTGTGTCCTGGAAAAGTGACGCTCTTCTTGCTCGCTCTTCTTCTTGAAGCTTCTTAGCAATCTCAAAATCTGCTTTGATTCTGGCCTCTTCTTCTTCAAGTTCTTGTTTTTCCTTTTCCTAATAAAGCGGTGTTTGTTTATTAATTGTATCTACTTTTTATGAATGAATAATTTTTAAATGTAACCCAATAGTAAATATCCAAAATTTAAAAGTAAATATCCAATATCCAATCAAATATAAATAATATTCTACCTGGATATTTCGAATGAACTCAACACTTGCGTTGGATTCGATTCGCTGATTATTTTCAATGTCATCCAAATGAGGCTTGAGAATGAGCTGAAACTGTTGTAAGAGCTCTCCTCTTTCTTTTACCATCTCACAGTCTCGTTTCTTCTCAGGGCTCTCAGGATTGGAAAAATCATCTTGTGAATTTGAATCTCCGCTGAGTCTTCGTTCAACAAGATGTCCAAACTAAAATATATTTAATTCCTGATATAAATACGCATAGAATAATGATTATAATCAATATTTAAACGAATTTGTCAACAGATAACATTTTCAATTCAATAAACAATCGTTACGCTATAGTACTTTATAAGCCACTTAATAAGGTAAAAAATGAGAATCAAATTCACCTTAATTTTAATTTCTTCCCAAAGATGATTATTCACGAGGTTATTTTCCTTAAAAGCTTTTCGACTCCACACAGAGAGACGAAGTCGGCAGCATGGGCAGTAGAGTGAATCTTTTATATGATTTTGGAAGCAAGCGAGACATACACTGTGCTCGCATGGAAAACTTACAGGTTCAATCAAAACTGACCAACATATAGGACACTGAATGTCCTCTTTTTTCTATAATGAATTAAAATACATGTTTTAAATGGGTCATTCTGAAACAATAATAATTATTGCATAATTCAATACGTACCAAATTAGGAGGAACCTTCTCCACTTGTTTTTTAAAAACTGTCTTTTTCATTTTTGGAATGGAGTTGTTTCAATTGCAAATTATTGCTAGCTCTTTTCTGAAATAAGTAATACAAATTATATTTTTCAAAGTAATTTGTAAATTAATTATGGGCATTATTATGTAATTTTCAAATGTAAACAAGTCCGTATATTTTAATTAAATTGAATTCGAAAATGCTGACGCAAGATCTACTGAATATTAAGAGCTGAAATTATTAATAAACATTAACCCACCCATTTTCTTTTATACAATAACGAAAAATATAAATGGAGTTTTATGTCTATTAAACTTTTAGTAATATTATTTAAATTGAGTCTAGCAGCCAGCAAGATAGGATTATTAAGAGATAAAATCAAGAAAAACAACAATTGAAGAGTCGCAATCAAATAGTTTAATAATAATGTTGAATAACCCCCTGTAAAGATTAATTTTCCTTTAAATATTACCTTCAAGAGTTAAAAAGGTCACTTTAATCATATTCAAGCACGAGTTCTTTGATAACTCTCAATTTAAAGGTATTTAAATTAAAGATAAATGAATTTTAAAAATATACGATCCCTCACAAATCGAAAAGGTTTCATTCGATGCTAAGGTTTTAGAGTTTGTTACTTCAAATTGTTTCAAACTGCCCCAATATAATTTTCATTTTTGAACAAATCAACGATTCAACAACTTGTTTATGAAATGATCAGCGTTCATACATTATTTGATTAATCCGACATTGGAATTTAATCGAAATGAAGGAAGGTTTTCTGTGGCATTTAGAAAGCCTATTATGGGGAAAATTTGAGCAGCTATACCATTTTCTCGTTAATATTGAACCAAGTAAAATATCAATTGATTATCTAACGCCTATTAGAATCTTATAAACAACTTTTAACCAAGCTTCTAAAAGTGCAAGTTATATTAATTTTGTCAACATGATTACATATTTAGCAAACTAAATAAGCTGTTGATTTTTTCAGGTCCCCTCACGAAAGGATGGGTCTTTATGGGTGTTATGTGGCCAATTATTATTCTTTTTGTCTACTGTGGAATCACTTACACCGTGTTTCCTTTCTATAGGGGAGTCTGCCCCAACAAAGTTTTTGAAACGATATTTGTCAAAATCGTCGAACTTGCCAATTATTTTCCTTCACTATATTTAGCAATTAACGTGAGATTCAATTAATTCAACAAGTTGGGGAATTCATAAAATATATCAATTAAATAACAGTTTATTAATAATGTATAATAAGGACATATGAATTTAATAGGTGACAAAACATTATATGGACAAAGGAAAAATTGGATTTGGATGTTACGATATTGATCCAACTGATAAAGTGGTCAGAATTTTACTGAAAACGCTAATGTTTGTAATTAATTGTTCATTTTTAAAAAATAAACTTTTTAGGCTGCTCGCTACGTCTACATTTTCATGATTGCAAAATTGGTTAGCTTATTGGATACGTTTTCCTATGCTTTCTACACAAGATTTGAAGAACCGAAGTTTATGCATGTTTACCATCACTATTCTATGTTTTTGTTAAGCTGGTTAGACATCCCTATATAATTATAATTAACTCGCCACTAATTAGCCCAATTTTCAATAATACAAACTTGTTTTATAAAAATAATAAACATTATTAATGTAATAATATATTATAAAATATAAAACTTATTTAATTATATGTTTTAAGGTTTATGGCCTATGCATTTCCCGGAGGCTCATGTAAATACATAGAAAAATGTTTAACAAGCACCCTTTTAATTAAAGATCACTTAAATTAAATATAGCATCATATTAAACGAAAGTCTAATATTATATTATGTAATATTTGTTTTTACGATTTTTATTTTACCTCTAGCTCTTTTTATCGTCTTTGTGAATGGATGGGCTTTAACAGCCGTCGGTGCTGTTTTCTACCTCGCTGACTCCTGCTTAGATTTTCAGACGAGAAACATTCAACAAGATGCTCGTATCATTTCCCAATTAGTATTTAATTAATTAAAACTTGAAAATTTAATTGATATGCGAGTGATATTAAAGAACAAATGAAATTACTCACCATCGCTTTCACCCATTTTCACCCTTGCTCCTAACTTTCTTTCCAATTCATTTATGTTTAAAATACTCCTAACGTCAATATTTAATTAAAAGAAATAATTGATTGAATGATTGAATCAAATAATTATTTGCATAATTTGATATGCAGATTCAATTCGTCTTGGTTCTGGCTCACTCACTTGTTGGGATATCAAAACCTTGTGGAATGCCTGAAGAGACCTTCATTATTACGACGCTCTACATCATGTCCCTAGTTGTTCTTTTTACGTCGAAATATAAATCGTTGTTGTTCAATTGCGACCCTTATCTAGTAATAGAAGACGATTAAGGGCCTAATAACTATTATAGTTAGTTTGATAATACTTCATGGTATTCGCATGATTTTCAGTGTAAATTTTTTCTCAACAATTGTAACTCTATTAATATTAATCAAAAGATATTTATAAATATTATTGTTTTACCTGCAGTTATAAATGAGTTCTTTAGAAAATTGGAAATAAAAAGTTATAGCTTCATTTCGAAATTTAAATAATGTTGTATTTAATACCAAATAACATGCTGTTTATGTATTTACAAAGCTTCTTCATTTTAACATTCGTTTCCTCCTTATATAGATTTATTATATAATTAATATTACGCAATTAAGCCTCATACATAAAGCTTATCAAATGTTAGTTAAATTATTGTGTGGTTAAAGTGGAAAATTAGAACATTTACATTTTACATTGCTAAAAAATTATGAAAAATGAATAAAAGATATCATCATCATAACATATATTAACCCCTCTTACATTTCTCACTTAATAAATCTATTTATAATGAAATTATAAAGGAAACTTTTAATTTTAATATTACAATATTTTATCAATTATTTATTAATAAGTCAATGTTTTGCTGAATTGATCTTAATTTTCTAGTAAAAACTGTATATTTAGATAAGTACATTTTAGCACTGTAAGACTGAAAATTGTAAACATAACACATTATACTGATTAAATAATTTAGTGATTTAGGTACACTCACGCTCACACATTTGACATAATTCAAAATATTCAAATATGCGTAATCGGCATAATCTTAATTATTGCAATTGTAATTTTCTTTATGAAATTAGGTATGTCGTTCATTCATTAATCAATGACTTTTTCGAATCGAATAAAACAACAACATTATGTCAAACGGCAAATGCCGAATAAAATTTTCCTTACAATAAACTAGGTAGTAGATTAAAATAATAAATATTTATAGAATTTTTTATGCTAAATATAATCTAAATTACATTTTTGCTAATTATTATTTTTAATAAATAAATAACAATGAAAGAGGACGCTCATAATTCATAATTGTAAATGATTCGCGGCGAAGGAATTTAAATCACAAAACATTTTCTTAACTTAAAATTTTGTATGAAGCAATAAATCGAATTAATCTACTTTCACGACACTGTAGATCTTCCGTACAAACCAGAAACAAGCCATGAACCCAATTGTACCTTTAGAATCAAATAAAGTTATTAATTCATCGTCAATCCACCACCTTATATTTCATTGGATTTATGATTTATCATAACTCACCTGTGAGAAGAAAGAAGAGAAAGACAATAATTAAAGTGTAGCCAAAATAGAGGAAAGTTGAGGTGAATCCTTCGATGTTCAATTTCGTAAAGAAATAATGGACGCAATAAAGGAATAAATAAAATGATGTGAAACCGCTTGTAAGAAAACTTCTCCACCACCATCGATAGTCCTTAAAAGTTAAATTCAATTAATAAAATTGCTTGTTAAAAATTGTGATAAGTTTATTACCTCAGAACAAAGATGGAAATAACAGAGGAGAATCGTCGTTTCTGAGCAAGTGATAACCAAAATTAAGAATACGAGAAAGAGGAAACCAAACATGTAATACATCTGACTAGACCTGTAGAATTTAAAAAAAAAATTAAACAATATATAATTTTGTCAAAATTCAAAAAATTTGTTATGAATAAAAATGTATTTTTTACCAAATAGAATTGAGAATAAAAAAGAGTTGAATAAAGATACATCCGAAAGGTAAAACACCGCCCATCAAAATCCCTGGTCCAGCTTGAGTGTAAATGCTCTGTTCTGGAATTTGACGTGGAATTTGGTTCGTCCTCACAGGATGTTCAATCATCCTTTTCCGGAATCCAAAATATGAGCCGACGAAGATCAAAGGCATTGAAACTCCAAACCAGAGAGCCAAAAGGGCAACAAGGGTCGAGAAAGGTAAGGCAGCTGAGCTCTTATTGGCCCAAAGTAATGAATTCATTACAAAGAACAAAGAGAAAACGACACTAGATAAAAAAGAAAATATAAATTATTATATGAAATTAATAGAATCATGGATAATTATTTATTATTAATTGAGAAAAGATTAAGTTAAAATTACTAAAATATACCCAGGGCAAACAGTTGATGTAAGGATGACATTTGATTTCCATTTTTCTCCTCCAAAACTCTTGTAAATCCTCGAAGAGACATATCCAGCAGGAGTTCCAAGACATACGTAGATGACCATCGCACACGTCATGAGAGCTCCTCGATTGGCCGGTGAGAGGAATCCAAGGCAAGCAAATGCAAGGGTGATGATAGTCATTAAGAGCACCTGGGTTCCACTTCCGAGAAGTACAGAGAGAAGCATTCCCTTTCTTGGTGGTCTGAAGACGTCGCCATGAACCAACTTCCATCCAAATTCTTCTTGGGCATCTTCGCCAGAATCGATTTGATTATACCGTGCAATATCTTTGTGAAGAGTTCGAAGAAGAATCATGGCCACCATCCCAGACAAGAAAAGAACAATGACGAGGGAATTGAGGATCGAAAACCATTGGATGTTTGTATGAGGCATTGACTCGAGAATGTAATCCCATCTTGATGACCACTAAATAACCAAAAATTAATTTTTATTATGATCCCTTGTTAGGCATTTTAAAATTACATGAATTTTCAATTAAACAATGCTCTACTTACTTTTACGCTGTTGTCTTCCTAAAAATTAAAATAAGAATTAATATTTTTTGATGATGGTTTATGTAAGATAGTTTATATTATGTGACTATTTAAAGTTTAATGAATGAGTAAAAATATTTACATACATGAAAAGAAACGGAATATGTGTAAGTAATATTAATTTTTTCTCCTGGTTTCATTTTCCCAGGAATGGCCATTGGAGCTTGATCCGAAGTACAACTCAAGCTGTTCTCATTTGCGTGTTTGATACTTCTAGGAATGACTTTTACAGCTAATAAATTAAAAAAGGTTAATAACATAATAAGTTCCTGTAACATTAAGTGCATTAGAGAGAATTTATATCTTAAAATTCAAAATTGTAAATTTTTCTCACCAATAATTCTTCCAGATCCTTCTCCAAAGATGCTAGCCCCTATTATCAAAATCCAATTTAAAAACTCATTTTATCGTATATAAGGTGACTTGTGACTTACATTCAGCTCCCTTTCCACTGTGATAAGTCACAACAAGGTCAACATGATTGAATACATAATACGTATCCGGTGTTCTCTTTGCAGTGTCAATCAAAGTACAAGTATCCTTAGGTTGTCCATCTTTGTCCACATAACATCCTATATCAAAATAGTAAAATTTTAATTTAATGATCTTTATATTTTATTCATTAAATATTTAATAAACTGGATAATGCCAAACTGTTAACTTACCCATTGGGAAGCCAGTCGAACAGAAGGTCTGACTTTGGTCATTATAGCTATAACACCATGTGACGGGCATGTTATCTATCAAGGTTAATTAGAGATTAATTGAAAACAAAGGTATGCAGTTTAATTAGAATTTAATATTTTCAAAAGTTTTATAAAAATTACCAACTATCCAATGATGATAGTAATTGAGACTTATTCCTCCTTTCAGAATTGCAAGCTTCTGCATCGTCTCAGACTTTGTCTCATCATATTGCTTGTGGCAGAGTTTCGAGCACGATTGCTCTTTTTGGAATTCGATCTAAGTAAGAAATGGAATAATTTCACTTTTCTTTTCATAGCCTTCAATTAAAATTATGTGCCAAATCTCTTGAATTCATACTTCATATCGGGAAGGCCGAATTCGTTCTCCAAAGACGACTTGTCCCAAGTTTTCCACCGGACTGTTGGATTCATCAGCAGTACAAAAGTCGAAGCTATATAATTATTTATGTTAATTTGAATGGAAATGACATTTTAGAGTTAAAATCTGTCAGTTATCTGATTATTTTCACTTACTAATGGTACTCATAAGGAATGACAGACTCGTCCGAGTTGAGTCGATTTACATATAGGAAAATCTTAGCCTGTTAATTATATAATTAAAATTAGGTTCATTTCGAAAGAATGAGATTCAGTAATTTACTTTGCATGTGTCCGTCTCTTTGTCGGCGGGGCAAAAGTTGACAGGGGCCAAACCAGGAAGATAAAATCCCGAGGAAACTCCAAAGAAATGGAGGAGCAAAATGACGATCAGCCTTGAATTCTTCCTCATGACGGCGATGACCTCTGAACCCAGACGTGAACAAGGATCAACCCGTGACGACGACAAGTTCCGGCGACTTGAATCTGGTGACTCGACGTTGAAGAGAAAACCACGTAATAAGTTAAATATGTATTCAGTCAGAGATTCAATCGCGAACCGCGCACAATTCCTTCGCACGTGACTTTCTTTCTGCACACTTTCCTATTGTATTGTGCTTGTGCTCTGTTCCCTTTTACCCCTTTAACACAAAGAATGCCAGTTATGTGTATTTTATCGTATTTTGACACAAATAAATTTCCATTTTAAAGCATTTAAAACATTTAATGAGGTCATGACTGGCCATGGGATAAACAGCTAATGGAATTCAAAATTTGATGCATCTAACAAGCCTATTATACTACATAGATTTTTATTGTTTGCTAACTAACATTTAGCGAAATAAATAAATTGTCAATATTAGGAATTTGAGATATTGAAGACCGATAACGATAAGGGATAATTAAATAGATAGTATTTCCAACACTTTACAGAACCACCGATGCAGCTTCTAATGTATAGGTGTAGGTATATAAAATATCAGAAATATGATACATTTACCTAATCAGGTTATACTTACACTTACTCGGGTTTGTCTAGTCGTTTATTTGTGATTTTATATGATTCTCACTATTCGCCCGATAAATATAAAGTGTCCAATCTCAATTTCTATTAATTTATGCATAGCTGATTTACCCATGCAATACATTGAAATATTAAAAAATAGAATGGCAATATTAAATGAGAATAAATTTTCAGAGTTGTTTCACTAATCGTGTAATTTATTGCAAATTAATAGTTAATATAGTTTTGTATGTATTTATAACCTAACCTACCTATATTAATATTTATGAAGTACTTATAACTTATAAATGATGTTTAAATGTTTATATAATAGGTGTTAAAAATGAATAATGGGTAATATATGTGCAAAGAGTAAGAGTTAATAATTCATTATGAGCTTTTTAAAACAACTAATAAAATGTTAAATTAATTCGATGAGACATTTGTAATAATTAAATTTCTGAAGTTTACAATGCTGCCTTCAAGAGAAATACAATTTAATTAAAAGTAAATAGAATTTTCTATAATATCATTAGGTGAAATTTAAGCCACGTAGTTATACTGCTTCGAGTTTTCTTTGTCTCTTGCCATGTAGTCCCGATCAATGAGACTCTCAATTCTCTTCTTTAAATCCACAGGCTAAAATTTAAAAAAAAGAATTTGTTGATATTTGTGTTTTTATTTATTTATGTTATAACTTATAATCAAGAACATTTAGGATTTTAAAATAAAATTTAATCATTACCGTAACTGGAAACTTTAATTGAAGGTAGAGCTCAGAAACAAGAAGTTGATGAGAAAGAGTTTTCCTCATTTTCATTATACGAACAATCGCAGCATCTATTTGATACTGACGATCTTGGAAAACTCGCTCTTCTGTTGCCTTTTGTTCTTCATTCTAGCAATAATTAAGATTTAATAAATAAATAGATATTAAACATGGAATTGACGCATAGAATAATAAAAATTTATAAATTCCATTCCGCCCAACTATAGCACTTATAGTAGAATTTAATTATTGTCAGAATTGTACATAAGTGAACTTACCGTTTCTTTCATTTGAATTTGATTGATTTTAACACGGAATAATTTGTTGGCAAAATCTGTATTAAATTGGAATGCGTCTGCATCTGCGACATCTTTCCCTTTGGGATTTTTATGAAGAACTCGAGCTTTTCCACAAGCTAATGACTGAAGAGTTCGTTTCAATTCCGCGTCCTATACCAAAATATAATTAGGATCGTAATTTGTAATGATTGTAATTATTTTTGAAGAATTCAACATTAACGTTACATATTAACTTTACCTCAATATTTGTAGCTGATTTGATTTCTTCATAAGTATAATCCAATCCTTCATTGAATAATAAAAGAACCAATCCTTGGTATAACGATACTTGAAGTTCCTTCTTCCCCTATTAATTAAGAACAATAAATAAATATTAGTAAAAAAAACAAGATTAAACAAATATTTTGAAGTTCACAATAACAATAATATTAGTTACACAGTATCGAATATAAATACGTACTCCGTGTACATAAATTGCAATATTTTAATTTAACTTTGTTGTATTGGTATATTACGTGTTCAAAAGTAGCTCTTAGCATGCAGTGTCCAAGGGTCGGTTGCCATTGTAGTTTCCTTCCGCTGTGCTTTCCCAAATAAAATTTATTGAAGATTTCTTGAAATTGAATCATTTCTTTGGGGAGATTCACTTCAACAATGGGATATGTGGGCCAATATCCCATTGTAAGGATGTTCACAGTCAGGTCAATACTCGAATCAAAACCAGTCCTTAGATTTCCAATATGCTTAAAAATTAAAATAATTTTAGTCCTCATGATTCTATGTTCATTTCGGTCCATTTCATATAAATTAATTGAATAAGTTGCATACTTGTTTAAATGCTACATTGATGTCTCTTGAGAGTTCCATGTCTTTAAACATCCCTTCGAGCTTGGAAGTGAAAGCTCCTCCGCATTCTTGCTTCAACTTCGACAACATGCTCTTTTCCGCGTCCACGCTCGCGGATTTACCTACTAAAAGTCGTTTGGCGAGATCCTTTTTATAAAATGCCTCAAAAACATCTTTCCCGTGAATGAATCGAAAGATGACCATGATTTTATCAAGGAGCTTTTCAAGTTCTTCTTCAGTCGCTTCTTTGTTCCCTAAACGGAGTTTTGAGTCCACGAACTTGGCTAAATTAAAATTGAATTTTTTATTCATTTTAATTTTAAATCATAAAACTCCTAATGGCACAATATTGTACTAACTAAATAGTATAAGAAATAATTTTATTTACCTATGAGTTCGGCTGGTTTATTTGGTCTCTGGTTAATAAAATGTTCAAAGGCCTCTTTCACACTGTTAACGAACTTTTCTGCTTTGTGAAAACAAGTTATCACAATGTTGTCCATCTTATCTTTATAATCGAGAAGATCTTGCACCATCGATTTGTCCTTTTCTGGATCAATCACAATAGTCCGACCTTTTTTCTACAATAAAAATATCAAATGTAAGAATTATAATACTAAATAGAAAGCCAATATAAAATGAATTGTCTTTTAATTATTAAATCTCATTTACCTTTATATAAGAATTAAAATGTGAGCAGAGGTCAGGAAGGCCATTTTTCACTCTCAAAAAGAGAGTGTACATCAAGTCAAGGTCAGACAGTCTATTATTATCTAACATATTCTCAAGACCTTTACAAAGAATACTGCCCAAATGTTCAGATATGAGTTGTCGTTCCACAGTATGGATTAAAGCCCATCTGAAATAAATTGAAATTAATTTTATACAAAACTAATTGGAAAAATTCGAATATAACATAAAAGTATGTTAGATAAATATATTACTTTGTTCCTGTGTCCAAATAGTGGAGAACTCGATCGTTCTCTTCTTGAAGTCGTTTTTCTACGTGAGATAAATATTCAGGAACTTCCAATTCCTGCATCAGTTTTCGACCTTCGAGAGTGTAAAGTGCGTCAGTTGCTTGCAAAAATCTATAATAATAAAATCATCACATTAATTAATGTTATGAATTGGAATTAATGTTAAATTAATAAATGTGTACTTGTGTTCAAAGACATCCTGATAAATGAGAAGATCGGAGAGCATTCTAAGGAGTGACTTGAGAAGAGATCGATCGACCATGTCGCCTGCTCGCTCATTTTCAATAAGCATAAGAAGGCCGTCAACCGTCCTTGTCTGAGCAGTCTGTTGGCCGATTACGTGTTTACGAAACAAATCGAGGCCCATGTCCCTTTAAAATATGACGATTAGACATTTAATTATTATATCTTTATTTCATTCCAGATTTATAAAATAATGGTAAAAAATAAAACGAAAAGAATGAAAACTTATTGACGTAAATACCATATGGAAAGTATGGATGGATTATGAAGGACGTATCTGCGGTCCAAATAGAGGAAAATGCTTCGAATCATAATCATTTGCCTACAATGAGACTGCCAACATGATTCCATTTCCTTTAAAAACATTTTCCGGTCTTCCACACTTTTGATGAAAGGTTCAACTGTGTCTCTTACATGGCACTCAATCACATCTACAATAAAATTATATTAGATAAATAAATCAAACTAACAAATAATTGAATTTGACTAGAATTTCTTTTATACATTTGTGATTCTTCATGAGGGGATTTTATATAATTTATATAATTTTTATATCCTACCTTTTAAGTTCTCATAAAGTTGTGGAGCCATTTTATAACTACACATATTTTCAACTGCTTGATACAGTTCTTCTAGACAATAACTAATTGGTTGTGATGTTTGAATTGCAATCACAGAATCCCGGAGCTTTTTCCATGTTTCCGTTTGGTAATCTTCCGATACTTTCGGTTTCTCTAAAATATCGAATTTTACCAGTTAGGATAAATAAATTAATTTAATAGATTTCATCTTAATTTGATGTGAAATTCTGATTTCAGATACCACGGAAGTTTTTAATGATTAATTTTTTCGCTGATCCTCCTTTATTCAACATCATCGACGGGGTTTTATTTATTCCATTTGCGCTTGTAAGGGAGAAATTCTGACGCTTGGTTCCATTAGGAGGATCTTCACTAAGCGTCGCCATTTCAATAAAGGTAAATCTGATTCCTCAATCCTTTTGGAGAAAAGTATAAATTATATCATCCTCTCAAAAAATATTTAAATTGCATCATAATTTAATCCATATTGACAATAAGAGTCACTCACCTTTATTAAACAATCTACACTATTAAACAATTAAACAAGTTAAATGTATTATACAAAGTAAACTTCTTTTTCTTGATGATGATTAAACATTAAAGGTTATGAAATGGTAAAGTATTGGGGAAAACTTGGGTGGTCAGAGGTTAGATAGATAGTCTCATCGAAGGTAAAAATTAAACACACATAGGGCTGGGGGTTTAACGGAAGGTAAACTATTTAATTAAATTTAATCATTTTTTAAATCCCGACGCAGTCAAATGGATGATGAAAAAGTGATTGAAGGTGAAGGCCCATGAGTTGAATGAGTTCGCGACTTTGTAAGTTGTTGAAGCTCACAGACACAGACAGAATACACACAGTACAAGACTTGGTGAAAGCATATAGAGGAAATCAAACTTCATTCAATACACAAAAGATGGCTTAATGTTCAATACGCAACATTTACTTTTACCTTCTATTGTCACATAATACCCTCATTATCAAATTATCATGCATGATCTCAAATTGAGACTCGAGACTCAATATATCAATCAATAGATAATTACTAATTACTTACTCACCTTTAATTGTTATTACCTTATTACAGTTATTACCTATTTATTATTCCTTTTATTATAGGGGTCTTATTTGTTAGTAGTTGTTACTCTTTATCATTATATCAAATGGTCCTTATCGTCTTTGTGTCATTATTCCATTTCATAAAGTTTAATCATTAATTAACGATGTATGAATGCATTCTAAGAAAACTGGGAAGATGAAAGATCTTATAATTTGCTCGAAAATCTTTTGGGAAAATTATCCATCAGTGCTTATTGTACCCTACTGCCTTTATTAAGGATTCAGACTTGTATCATTTTGGATTTGGAATATTATGATCATTGTAAAGGTGTTTCGTTTACATCAGCTTTAAGGTTTTTTACTATATGAATGCAATGAATAGACCAATAGACTCATTATTGTCAACATTATCATAAAGCATAAGTGTCAGGCAAGGGTTATCTAACTATAAGAAAAGGCGTAATTTGAGAGCTCGAATGTTTAAAAATAAAGAAATGGAAATAAGGAAGGAGTGGATGGAGATTTGAGGGTGGTGGTTGCAAAAGCCGTATTAAGAACGATAAAGGTCAATGGCAATGGTGGTGTGGGGAGGCTGAAGTCATCTCCAAGTGAGTGAATTGGTGAGTTTCTTTAGGTTTTAGGAGATTCGCACAAATTCGCAACTTGCCTCTGAAGGTCTATGGAAAGGCTTTGATTCCAACGTGTGTGTCGTAATAGGAGAACGGCAAGAGTTCCCACTTCAACTCCTGTCCGTCTAAAGGCCGTTCATTCATTTGGCGAGCTGAGCTGTCTCATCATCCGCTCACTTCCTCCGCCGACAACATCTGTCAATTGGCACAAGAGATCGTCTATCTGAACTTTAGCCCCGAAATCACCCTCCCCGTCGTCATTCCCAGTCTACTACACGTTCGAAAATGTCAACTTCGGGCGACTTCGGGAACCCTCTGAGGAAATTCAAACTCGTTTTTCTCGGAGAACAAAGCGGTACTTTCTACTTTTTCTACTACTCTCATTTTACTGTTAGGAAGCCAATATGGGCTCGTTTTTAATTATTTTCATTTATTTTGACGTAATTAATAGTTTTGGGAGATTCTAATTACATATTTTATTCATTTCCAGTTGGAAAAACATCCCTAATCACAAGGTTCATGTATGACAGCTTCGACAATACATACCAAGTAAGTAATAGAACAAGAGCCAAGATAAGATAATGGAATTTTTCCAATTAATTTAATTTAAATTAATAACCGCCATTTCTCCTATTTTCCGAATTTGTTTACATTTCGAGGATATGGGTTAAAAGGAGCAAAACAGTTTAATTATTTAAATTAGACTTAAATGCATAATATTATTTATTCTGATTGTGCTCGACACGCCCTAGAAAGCTTTTGGCCTTCGCATACTTTCTTAGAACACCTACATTCTAAATTGTAACACCTACGATTGATCTCACCCATTATATTCATTTTTTCTAGGCTACAATAGGAATTGACTTTTTATCGAAGACAATGTACCTTGAGGACAGGACCGTTCGACTCCAATTGTGGGACACAGCCGGCCAAGAGAGGTTCCGTAGCTTAATCCCTTCTTACATTCGTGATTCCACCGTCGCCGTCGTCGTTTACGATATTACCAGTAAAATGATATAATGATAACATTTTTAGAATATAATTAAAATAATATAAATAACTAATTCAATAATTTCATAAATAAATGTAAAACTAAATGTAAATTATAAATGACGTAGGATAATTATAAATGACATGGCTTGATTCAATTTTAGACGCGAATTCATTCCACCAGACATCGAAATGGATCGATGATGTCAGAACAGAACGAGGGAGTGATGTCATTATAATGCTCGTCGGAAACAAAACTGACCTTTCAGATAAAAGACAAGTAAATTGCTTTCTCATTAAAACCTCAAATACGTCCATTGGAGTAAATACACAGATAGATTGAAATTGTTGTCTAATGTTCCATTTACTTTTCAGGTTTCTACTGAGGAAGGGGAGAGGAAAGCCAAAGAACTGAATGTTATGTTTATAGAGACGAGTGCAAAAGCTGGTTACAACGTGAAGCAGGTTTGACTTATTTTTAAATCTGGTTTTTAACTATCCCGACTTGTCAAATGCCAACAGAATACCTGATGTATTCATTGTTTACCATTATCGAATTTAAATTTAATGTGTATGTTTTAATTAATTGCTTAAAAATATTTTAGCTTTTCAGGAGAGTTGCAGCGGCCTTACCAGGAATGGATTCTTCAGAGAATAAAACTCAGGAAGACAGTAAGATTTATTTTTATTTACTTAGGCTTTTTCCTAATTCTTTCTTAACATTCAAAATATTCATGTTACATGTGTAGAAATCAATTGAAGCAAAGCTTTTAATAACATATTAAATTATTAGCTTTTATCCCAATTTTCACTTAGAATCCCATTTGTAAAACCAATATATATTTTGATTTTGCACGTTACTTATTACTAGAAATCCCTCCTTATTTGATTTGGCTAAGTGGAGATGTTGTTTGCTTTTTTTCCGTTCAGTGCAAGAGGTGATTTTGAAGGATACGCCAATAGAGAACAAAACAGAGGGTGGCTGTGCATGCTGAGCCTCTTGCTCCTCATCGACTCACAATCAAGAAAAGAGTATCTACTTCTTAATTAGTCACATTGGAGAAAGAATATGGAAGAAAGAACGTTCACTTCGTCCTTACAATCACTTAGAATTTAAGAAAGGAACAAAGTTAAGTTTTAAAGCCCTCTTAAAAATCTCAAATACTTATATTGCATTCTTTTTGAGATTTTAAGTAATGTGGAAGATTTATGGGCCTCAATTGAGTTAGAATTAATAATAAATAGAAGTCCGTCCCAAGATTTCAAAATATTCTAAAGAAAGTTTTAGAATATTATCCCATATACTTATACGCTGTCTAACCTACTGATAATAAAATAGCGTATTTCCCCAATTTTACTTAGGTTTTATAAATTATCAGATTTTAATGCCTATAATTATTGACTACATATTTTATCTATAGGCAAGTTTAATAATTTAGTTTTTGTGAAGGGTAAAAGTTGCAATATTACGTTAAAATATGTAGTTAATTTGCCGTTGGATGGTAAACATAATTTTATTAAAATTCATGTTCAATCTATCATCTCTATATTCTGATTATGTTTATAGTAAATGATTATTTAATTATGCTTTGGATATGGTCGTACCAGTTTGCTAATATTTATATATCAAATATTTATGTACTTTTGTTTCAGTGTAGCTAAATTGTTGTATTAATTAATGTCTTTTATTGTAACCTTTTGAATAATCATATTCTTTTATCAAGTGCATCTGTATTCGATCGATTGTTTAATTGCATATTTATTATGTAAACTCTAATTAAAAAACAAGATGTTCCAGATTTTTTAAAGTTTATAAAAACCAATATTTAATAAGCAAAACAAATTCGTATTGCTTTGATTGCTTTATAATTTAAGCATGGTTTATGGAAAATTACGTTAATTTGAAATACTGTTTTCGGAATGTTTGGATTTAAAGAATATCATTGCAATATGTAAAGCAAAGACACACAAAGAATTCATTCATAATTTTAGGTATTAGTTATTGAAGTTCTTTATACTACCTTAATTATTTTTTAATTTTAAAAATAGCCAACATGTTAATTTTATGCGATTCATTTTGTAAATTATTTTAAGTTTTTATTAAACTTTTAATGCATGGGTTATAGAGAAAATTGCGTATGAATTTGTTATTTTAATATATTTATCAAATACCAATATATTAACGAGTATGATGTTATACGTGTAGGTATATTAATTTATACATAACATACTTTAATTTATATTCTAATTTATTTGTACAATTTATTTGTGTAAGAATGGGAATAATACCAAAGGTTAGTAAACTACGTGATTGAATTTAATTAAAAACTTTGAGTTGGGTGGTTAAGTTAATCTTTAAATACCATTACATTTTACATAAATTATCTAAAAAGGCCTTTACATTGTGATTTGTGATAAAGCTTAATTCAACATGAAAGTTTACCATTAAAAGGCATATGTGAGTTCATATTCCCATTGTGTATACTAACCTTATTATGATTGTCAATGAAATCATAAAGATAAGTCGAGGGTGGGTATTTATGAAATTGAGTTGTTAAGCTAAAGGTTATTCTACGACATCACATGAAGGTAATAATAATATTAAAAGATCATTTAGGTATGGATGATTTCATGATCCATGTTTAGAGATACGGGAAGTTGAAGTTACCAACATCTGAAAAAGTTCTTTAGAGACCGCGGACCTATTCTCCTTCTGCTGACATTTTATTTAGAAAGAATAGAATTAGCTGTAATTGTTAATTTGCTAGCTTGACAAGTAATCGTTAGAAAATTACTTTCTCTCCACTTTGCATTTAATTGTAAGTTGTACGTTCGTGTCTGCGTAGTCGCTTTCGGTTTCGTCCGCAGGAATAAACGATTTCCTTTGACAGCCGTAGATCTCCAAGCTCAAGCCCCTCAGCATCCAGATGCCCACGAGGGCGAGAGCGGCTGCAGCTGCTAACAAACCTCGCTTCACTCGCCAAACCGCCGTTTTCTAACTTAAGAAACCGACACTGGAACTTCACTTACTAATTAGTTCCATCACTATACTCTTACACAATATAAATAATTTTAACTTTAAATAATGCATTGCCCATTTTCTTAAAAAAACTAACAACAAATACAGTTGCTCTTTACTTAAGTAACTTATAACTATTCAGCTATGCTTTTAAAGTTTAAAGTGGTTTTAAATTTTATAAAATTAATTTAGTTTTACTATCCTAGTTAAAGTACTAATACTTTTAGGAAGTTGGAATTGAAATGTAACAATGATCCATTCATTTGTCGCCAGATTAATATGCGTATTATTAAATATTAATTAGTTGAGTAATTAATTAACATTCTTGATAGAAGTTAGAGGATAGAAATTATTAAATTTTAAAGTTGTTCTATTCATATTAACATTATGAATTATGATTCATGTTATGTTTGGGAATTGGTTTTTGATAAATAATAAACAAAGAACTTGGATGCCAATGTCTTTTATTCCTTTGGCTCATAGAAGGGAGATTGTGAGAAGGCAAAGGATCATATTAGAACACTTACAATTCAACATAATTTTTTACAAAGTAATATCCAAAAAGGTTAGTAGGGAGATTGAGATTATTTATGAGAATCCAACTGACTCGAAAGTGTAATCAAGCGTATGAGCAACGGTAATGGCATAATGGTGGAAAAGCTGACTCAATAATTCTTGTTCATCCAACATCTCAATCTTTTCAATTCTCTGAATTTCCTTCTTTGAAATATTCTTATACACGTCGTTCATGGTCCACACATTTACATTGACCCAGCCTGTTTCTGTGAACCTGAAATTGAAGATTTTACACATTCAATTTCATTCAATTTAAATTTTAGTAATGTGAGAAAGTGAGTATTATATAGTAAATCTAAATCACCTATTCTTTTGAGTATTTAAGTCTTTGCAATGGTCAACTCCTGCTAAATGGCACCCACGTTGGTTTAAGTTTGACACCATTACTTCAGCAAATTTATCTGACATATTGACCTGAAATTATTATGAAAAAATTATCACAACTAAAGAGAGCAAATAATAAATGAAATTGTAATTATTTAGAAAGAATGTGAGAATTTACTTGTTCGTAATTAATAAAAAGTGAATTTTTGAATTTCTCATTGATCCAAGATAAAAGATTTTTTGATGATTCTCCTTCCAAGTAGACGAGAACACATTCGGAAACAAAAATAGTAGGCCGTTCAAATTTTATTCCACATCCTATGAACTTGTTCGTGAGCTGTAAACAATTAAAATATATTAAACTAATTATCTTACAGAGCCAGCGCTGAGTTTATAAAAATAATGAGTTATTAAACTCTTTGATCATACTTCTTTTGTGTCTCTTAAGTCACATCCGACAAGATGATACACTTCTGAATGAAGTTCATATTTACTAATGCTTATTTCTCCATCTAAAACAAGAAAAACGTGGGTTAAAATTTTTATGTTTTTTGTAATAATGGTTTTATATTATATTCGCCTTTATATTGCAATTTCGATTATACCTTCATTATCAATACTTGACAGCAATTCTTTTGAATTCTTAATGCATTGGACTTTTTTGACTGTGGTGGCCGGGAAGTCGACGTCAATGAAGGTAGAAATTGAACAATTCTTCGAAATATTCTGAATCGTCTCGTCTCTTGAGAGTCTCCAGTAAATGGTGTCAAATCCACAACCGAGGTTCACAATTTGTACAAAGTTCTTCTTCTCAACTTTTTCTGAGGCTTCTTCAGCAATTTTCTCAAGAGCTCGGAGGACAAGGGTATAAACTCCATTAGTTCTTGTAAAATAACCCCGATTGATCTCTGGAGCTTTCCGGACGACTGGTCCTCTGACGAAATGTTCCAAAAACTCGTCCTTCCAATACCCGAGATGGACAGCGGATCGCTTACACACCGTTGCATCGTCGTTGGTGGCCTGAACCGCCTCATCCCCATGAGATCGAATATCACTCATCGTAGTTCTTTTATAACTTGTCTCAATCCAACTTCCAACTTGATTATAAATTACATTTAAGTTTTTAACATTTTACAATTTATTAGCTCTTGCAATCCTTCGAGAACCGCGCTGCCTTTCATTTAGTCGCATTCATACTCACTTTTCAGTGAGAGAAATTCACCCAACCTGTTAAGCTCCATTTTCTCCCTAAAGCATTAAATAAACATTTGATGTTAGATGATAATATGATACGATGAAATGATATTTATTATCATAAAAATAATATTTATTTATACAATTTACAATAAATATAAATTTACAATTGCAATACTCCCTAGAATAAGATCAAGTCTTGATGTTTATGAATCAATTCAGTTTGAATTATTCAGACGATGTTATGATGTGTTAGTTTTGATTTTCCTTCTACAACTGACTGATTAAATTATTATGAAAAGGATTTACGAGATCAAATGATGCTTTATGATGATGTTGTATGTCTAATTATGTTTGATTGTTATTGTGAGTAATTTAATAAAAGATTGATTTTTTGTTAAATCTTTAAACATCTTTTTACATTTATTTGAGATGAGCTTACATTGTGTGTCTGTTTACAATATAATTATTCGTTCGTGATTTTCTTTTCAATCTCTGTTTTTTAGTGTATGTGTATAATATATTATAAGCTTATCTTCAATTAACAATGCATTTATAAGAAATAAATTCTTTAACGGTTATATAATATAATAAGTTATATCAGTATAAAGATGGAATAACGAATTACTACCCTAAATTTGTGATATTTTCCGCTATTGAGGATATTTAAGTGATGGTCAGTCGGTATGAGCAAGGCTCTCGTCACTTTCTTCTCCTTCTTCAAAATCGTCGCCGTTGGGGATCTTCGGAGCGTCACCGTTAGCCCCGCTGTGGATCGGTTGATTGAAAATGGTCCCTACGATGGGAAAATAAGAGAAGATCTTCCGGAGCTCCTCGTGTTCGATGATGAATGAATAAGTCTTCCACGCTACGAGATACGCCAGGAGACCACAAGAGAGGAACGTCAACGTGAAGAAACCTACCGTCACGAGAACAGCTCCTAGGATGACGAGGGCGAATGTGAGGACAGTTCCTAAATTATAATTTAAAATAACGATTAATCGAAATGCTTAAGCAAAATTGGGTATTAAAAGAATGAAATAAAATAAAAAATAAGATTACAAACCTTCAACGAAGAGGAATCCGAGGAATGTGAGGAAAATCGTTCCAATGGCGAAAGCGAGGAAGACGACGATGGGGAGACTACAGGTGATGGCGAGGGCGAAGAGTGTCAAGGCAGTGATCGGATGCTCAGCACTGTAACTTTTAGCGCTTTCTGCAATCCAATTCATTCCTGCAGGAATCCGGATCCCAATGGCCGACATCCGCTGACCTGTAATTACAAAAGAGGAAAATTTCATTCAAAATCACTAGACCAGCAAAGTAATTCCTTGCCTCTTTTTTATAAATATCATTTATCACTTTCCCGTCTTCAATTCATATCTCTATCTTTATGAAAAATTAAATATCACGTTGAGTACATAGTAGATACATAGGTGTCCAAAGTACAGCGAATCTAGCAAGTGTCTCGCTCTGTTTCGGTACACTTACTCGACCAGCACAAGACTTTTATAGCTCTCTCCTCTGAATTATTTTTTCTCTCTTTATACAATTTCTTACTTGGTCATCACTCGTGGAAATATATGTTAATGACTTTATAAAAAAACTTGCACAATTGGACTCACTCTCTCACCCTATCGACTATAAAATACAAGTTACTCTTCTACCCAAAGTAATAACTCCTTCCTCATCAATCCTCATATATTCAAATCGAAGGACGAAAAAAGGGAATATTATATAAATTGTTCTTTTAAAAATCCTAAATAGATTAAATAGTATAAAGTCCAAGAATCACGTAGACTTTAGCCGATATATCCTCTGTAAACTTCCTTGTAAATATAAATAGTCAATAAAGATTCTTACATAACTCGGTAGGAGAATATCTAACGTTATAAAACATGATTGGGATTGGGAGGATTGGGTTGGAATAGTAAAAACTGTGCTTACCAAATACCTGGAACCGATCTCTCATTTGTTGTTCGAAAAAGGCCGTTTCCCATCCAAGCTCTCTGAGGGAGTTGACACCGGATCCTACGACGTCAAACAAACTTATTGTACGTTTAGGGCACATGATGGAGGCCCTTTAAAATTCTTTCGTGTCAAGTAGAGGACTGGCCAATGTCTTGGTCGAGAGAGGAAGGAGCGACTGAGGGTTGAACTTCACTCGGAATCCTCGTTCCAACATGAAGAGATGGGAGCTCAAGGAAATCCACTTTTTTCACCCTTTCCTAACTTCACATCCAAGATGAACATAGAGACTCTCCACGTTTCATGTGCCTCGGGGTTGAGGTTTCGTGGCTCTAATAGTCCTAACAGCAAAATCCCCCGACTCAAATCTCTTATTTTTCATCTCCAGCTCCATCATCCCTCTCAATGGCTCTCAACCCTCGACAATGAAAAGCTAAGGGATCGCCCAATCCATCTTCCGTGGCAGTTACTCACTTCATCTCCCTCGCACATTCTCGTGATAATAGATATCTCTCCAGCACTTATAATATTGTCAAGTGCCTCAGCTTTATTACGATATAATATTCCTCATCATGATTGTTATAAATAGTGTGTATGTGTGCAAAGTGGGGAATGAGAGCTTCAGTTATGGTGAAACAATGCGAAGGTGAAAGGTGAAGGAACTGATGAAATTGTAAACTCTATCTTGCTTGTTGCTTTGGAAAGAACGACATTGGGGGAAATACGTACATCTATGAGTCCTGCCGAACCCGCAGTCGAACCTGCCGAGCGGCCACAAAACCCACTATGTTCAACTATCATCTACTTATGATGTGTACTTAAAATCCTCTATATACGCATTCCCTCCCACAATGAAGAAGGGGGGAGCAATTGAGTCAACCGGTTGGGTGAATTCAAGATTCTGCAATCTGCAAAAAGTTCACTGCCCAGCTGTTTGAGATTATATTATGAAGAAGTATATGTGAATAAGATAAATATTGTACGCAGCTCACCACGCCTCCGCACCCACCCTCCAAAAGACAGTAATATGTGAGAGTTGAAGGAGTTGGAGATCTCTCGCGAATTATTGCTAATTTTCCCTCTCATGAACTTGAATTTGACATCTGTCAACGTAGGTTTTTATACCAATTGCTAAATATGTATGAAGGAGAGTTGGCGGACTCGGTGATAGGAATGTATTATCATGGAATGGAGTCCAAACTCTCAACTCTCGGAACACTCGCTCACCGAATGGCGACCTAATGAGCGTCCCAAGACCCTCAATTCATTTTCCTACACGTGAAAGAGAGATATTTGGTATTATGAAGGCAAAATTTAGCATGGACAGCAGCAACGGGTTTCGAGGCTGTTGACGATTGTATTTGGCCTAGTCTCCTAGTTTCATCCCGGTCGAGTTCCTCACCTTCGGACGTTGTGAGAACAAGGAGGAGCTTCCCCACGGCCTCTAACAGTTTAGTGATGAGGTCTTCTGCAGAAGCTTTCTCGATCTTTGGCTTCTCTTGAGGATCCTTCTGTTCCTCTTCGACCGAGACGGACACCATGGTGGAAACACCGGGTATTTGACAGACGACTAGATTAGATCTCCTTCCTCACCCACAACTTAAAATGAAATAAGCTCACACAATCAGGATTGTGTCTCACATGAAGGGAAATAGAGGTTGCTTTTTTATCTTTCTTTTTATACAATTAGTGTTTCTTGCTCGTGAAATGACATGAGATTCAATGGAGGTGATAATGCGGATGAGGTATATGTAATAACTATATGAAATATGTATCTCAGTTTCCTACATAGTATTTACATTAGGAGCAAGAAGTATGCAGGAATAGGAAGTGGAAATGCTTTTTCTATTTCGACAACGTGTCCACGAGGGATAGAGATATGGACCTTTATATGGAGTTTGGGCAAAGGAGAATCTCTCTCTTACCTTCAACAGCCAAGAAAGACATGCACTCACTGCGTGCACAATGTATTTTTACAGAAAGGCACAAAGGGAAGAATCCCCAACAGCATGTGCATGGGGAGTGATTGGGAAGGAAGGACCTTCAAGGACCCCAATTCTCAATTTTCCACCATACAAAGTTCAAACAACAAAATCCAGTGTGAACAATTGAATTGAATGCAACAAGTTAATCAATCCTCAGTTTTTCACAATATGTTTGGAATAACACATTTTATAATTTCTAATTTTCCAGGTTGGGAGTAATTATTTTTAATGGGCTTCGAGCTACATGAATCAAAATGAAGTTTATGAATCAAAAAGCGTTAAATCAGGTTGATAAAGAATAAAGATATTTTAAAAAAGAATGAAAGAATACTTACGAAATAAGAAAGAGATAAAAATGGGATTTCAAGGAGTGATGACTTTGTGAAAAAATGGTAGGATGATAAAAATATTGTAAAACTATCAACTCGGTTATCTTATACATTAATTCTCGCATTGCCTCTTTCTCCACCAAAGATAAAGGTAACCTTTGGCTGAAGAGTATTTTGACTTTAAACTCTCTATTGATTAAATGGCATGTTGTGGATATAAGATTGGTTAAAAAGAAGTCAAATGACAATCCCCCCATTCCTCACAAATCACCTCTGCTTGACCGAAACTTGTCTTTGAACCATGTTAAAATAAAAAAATTACCTCTTTGGGTAATCTGCCGCTGTTGTTGTTGTTGTTGTCCAGCCATCATCATGATGGCGGGTGAGGAAGGGAGGGCTGGGAGGAATCGGGACGGAAGGCGGAGAGGTGCTTGGATCTGACGAGCGAGACAGTCTTCAACTCGGACTTGGAATCGGATGCCGAAGCGGACGGCGATCCGCTTCTGGTCACTGACTAGGCCCTCGCAATTGTATGAAAGGCTCAGACGTTTGATGAGACCCCCAAAGGTAGTGATCCTTTCGACTGACTCTCGATTCTGCCCAAACTGGGTGGGAGAAATCATTAGGCGGCCTGTCCGGAGAGTGAGCACCTCAGCCGCCTCGATCCTCCCAGAGAAAGATGATGACTGCTCGATGGGCTGCTGCAGGGGATTCGCCTCCCTTTCTCCAATACCCCCTCACCACCACATCTCCTTCACATATCTTCTCTCTAACAAGTGACAATGTTTGTTGGATGACCAAATGACTGCCACAATTTGGTAAATCTCATTTTTAATGCCACAATCACTTACACCTCTTCAATGTTTCTAAACTAAAATCTCATAAAAATAAATAGCATTATTGATCAAATTGATTTACCTCATCAAATGCTCAGAAATAAGGAAGCCAATTTGCAGAACTTAAAATTACAAACACTTTTATATAGAAATTACAATGACGTGGTGTAATTAGTTTTGGTCAGTGGTTTATTATGAAAATTAAA
This sequence comes from Neelides folsomi, assembly GCA_034687125.1. Lineage (NCBI taxonomy): Eukaryota > Metazoa > Arthropoda > Collembola > Neelipleona > Neelidae > Neelides > Neelides folsomi. The sequence continues at coordinate 128,608 of JAQGBZ010000017.1, read as the reverse complement.
TTATTTGTCAAATGTTTATTAAGTATGATGTATAAAAAGGTATTGATGTCTCATTGAAGAAATTATAGTCTGATTTATTTGGGCATCAAAAAACAAATAGCCTTTTCCTTGTGTAGTAGTTTTATTTCGAAACATAAAACTGCAGTTTTATACCATATTTTTTCACATTATATTCTAAATGATACAAATAGTATGAACTTTTAACAATAACATGATAGGACAATATACGTATGATTTCCCCAATTTTTTGCATGTTTTCCCAATAAATTAGGGATGTTATTAATTACTTAACTCCATAATCTTTAAAGAAATTAATGTTTCTTTCCGAAAATCCAGTTTACTTTCAAGAAGCATTTATATTTAAATGATTTTATTTAAATATAATTATACATAAATATTTAACAATAATATATATTTACATAATATAAATATATCAGTAAATATCAAATTTATTAAACTGAACCACGAAATCAATTCATTATTATATATAATTAAAAACATAAGTTGTAAAATCTGAATGTCGCTTACAATAACACGCTGAAATCTCATTAGAATAAATACAATGTGGTAATATTAACCCCTTTGACTAGAACAACCCGTGTTTTAACTGTCGAAAAAAAAATCTTGTAGTTTTACAATATTTCAGCGTGAATTGTGAAAATAAATTTTTATAATTATGTATAGCCAAATTACTTAGCTTAGAGAAATTCAACAGCTTATTACAAATTAGGTTTGAAGATTCAACCAAATTATTTGCTGCAGATCTAATCGTGCTAATCGGTAATAAATATAAATAAATACGTTTATACATATAATATGTATTTTATATAATATTTACATCATGTGAATATTCTTGGAATACGCAATATATATTATGTTGTCTCGAAACACGGTTAAAATATTCAAGTAGGGATAATCTAAAAAATGCATGCAACATATAAAGTTATATGAATTATTTCTCTGAATTCTTCATTCGACATTAAAATCACTGAAAATATAATTTACAATTTCACTAAAGGTCAAATAAATGATTATCAAGAACAGGAACATGTTTAATTATCCTATTCAATGATAAACAAAAAAGCACATACGCATTTATGCATGCTAGAACGAAATTGTTAAACTAAAGTTAAATAGGCATTCATATTGCTAATTGTTTAAAGTTATTTTATAGATCGCAGGCGTCCAGCGCATTGTCTCTCAATCTCTATTTCTCTTCAAACTATTGTATCTCTATAATATTTATCAGTTAGAACTCACTTGCAAACACGTTTATTTATAGGGAAATTTTACATTTCTTATATCACTATCCATTCCGTTAATCTTCATTTAAAAGTTCTAAATTTCTTGAATCGACTAAACTAATAGTTATGTATTATAATAAAATAATGTTTAACTCGAAGTCAGTTCTTTATCTCAAAAGAAATGAATCTTAACCTTTAACGTCTTTAACTCTAAGACTTAATATCAAAAGTTTTAAAACCAATATTAAAACGGTTCCAACTAACCAGAAATAACTTCAAATAACTACATATAGTATTATTTAAGTTTAACATTATTTGCCTTTCATATCCTTAATTATTAAAACAAAGCATACAAATCATTATTTTCTAATTAAAGAGTTTCAATTTAAATGTCGTTTCAACTGACACGTATTGCTATAATTGCTTTTACATTATAAATAAAAATGAGTGAGCATGATTAAAATATCCAGAATATCAATTCAAAGAAGAAATCTCTCAATTTGCTTTAACATCTCCAACTTTCCAGTCAAAATAGAAAAATTACAATTAAATAACAAATTTTAAAATGAATTAACATTTAACATATCATCTAATACTACAAATATATAACTTATCTATACAATAAACATGTCAACTAATATTTACACACTCGGATTTACAGGCTTCAACTATCTACTAGATATATTAACAACACTAACAAGCCTAATGATACTAATGATTGTTTTCCAATAGGTAGGTTATGTGATTTTTGATTAGCGTTTAAGGAGATAACAAATGACAGTGGAGAAATTATTTTTGGTTTAGGAAATTAATATTCGGATGAGGGGATGTTCCTGGAGAGTTAACGGGAGAATCCATAATTCGAAAAAAGGGCGAGTCTCGCCCTCCTGAAGAAACTGAAGATTCAGTTTCGAAAGAATTTGGCGAATCTTCGTGCATCATATGGTTCATATGCGAACTTGGACTTGGCTGGAAAGTGAGGAGACCGCCAATTCTCTTCGCAGGTTGTGGTGAACAATCCATTGCATCCCAATCACATTTTCGCTTCACACCTGATAAATCACAATTTTTAGGATTCTCCCTATTAAATATTACTATTAAATAATTAATTATTTGGTTAATACCTAAGACGCTTGGTCTGACAGCAATAGGACTCAACGATCGTCTTGTTGTGAAACTTTTCCTTGTCGGAGAAGGAGACCCGAGGGCAGGAGAAAACCGAGAAATAACGCGAGGTGAAGCTGCCGGTGATGAAGAAGCCGAAGCAGAAGCGGAATTTCCAGAAAAAACAGGCATAGTGAGCCATAATTGATCTGATATGCTTGGACGTCTCATAGGAACTTCCATTGACATCGACTCCTATTAAATCAAATCGGTAATTGAAGTAATTGTTTAAAGTTCAGTAAAATATCAAAGCTCGCGAAGTAAACTATGTATTTAGTGAATAGCTTGTTTGAATCGTTTTAAAATATAATTTTTGAATTCTCACCAATGATAAATCTTCCCAAGACTGAGCAATATTAACAGTTCCGTGAAACTCTTTTTCACTTGCCGTCTCCCAATCCGCTGTATTTTCATGTCTTAACTGACTGACCCTATTTGGTGCAGGACCAGGCGATGCCTATGGAATGTGATTCAAAATATTTTAGAGCAACGTTAATAAATAAGTTAAAAATTCATAACTCCTATAACTTAACCAGTCTTACATAAATACATCTACAGTCTACAATTATTTATTTATGTGGATTCCAATGATTCCAACTAATGAAAATAATGAATAAGGTCTTTGCCCTTTTACAAATAACAAAACTTCTCTCTAACATCAATGGTTATTACAAACTATGTTTCACGAGTTATTTGCTAGGTAAACCATTCCTTATCTTTAACCATTAATAACAATTAAAATGAAATTACAGGACTGAAGCTAGCGGAAAATCGTCTAGGCCTTGTTCCAGATAACGAAGCTAAAAATGAATTAGCAAACGAAGATGCATCTCCAATTTCAGCGTCGATCGAGTCTTTTCTTAAAGTCACATTCCCTGGAGAGCTTTTGACTACTCCAGCAGTATCAGTCACGACAGGAGATTCACTATCTGTAGGAGTCGTCCCAAGTTGGTTAATCATAGGTGCTGATGAAGACCTCTTTAAATTCATCCTGAAAATATGTCAAGAAAATTAGCTTAAATAGGTTGCTCGCATCGGTTTAATCTTTAATGAATTTAATTTTTAAACTATAACTCTATTTCAATAAAAGTCCAGTGATAAGTAAGAAAATCCAACTAACTGATTAAGAGTGCTCCCAACAATTGAAGAAATCGGACTCGAACATGCTCGACTGCTAATTTGTCTTTCCGACCGAAACTCAGATTTCGTTAAGGTCATGAGGTCATCCTTTGTTATTGCAGTCCTTCTGTCCCCGTCTCTTGGAGCCGAAATCCCTGTCGGAGCTATTTGTGGTAAGAATGAACCTTCTTTCTCCTGTCCTCCTTCGACATTATTAGATCTTACTCCTGTCTCCATTTTCAAGCTGTTTTTTCTATATTTTACACTTATTCCCCATCTTTATCTTTCCTCTCTAGAATTGAACGAGTGAGGGGAAAGGACAAGGGTTAACTGTAGACCATCATCGACTCCAAAGGATCTCTTCTTTGGGGTCAGATGGATTGGACCGGAGAAAGAGTCGGGAAATATTAATGTAAAGAAAAGAATGGGTTTTCTCCTGCTGTTTAAACCAAATGTATAGTTGAAGAACCCCCTGAAGAACTGTTCTTGTTCTAATGCATTGTCGCTTGGCTCACCAACTCTCCCGATCCCTATATCCTGCCCCCCATCTCCCATAGGCCCCCAACATTGCTTCCACTTCTCTCCTATAAAGATCACATGAAAGCTCTATATATCTTGCACAACCTCCCTTTGCATCCATTGCACAATTGATGCATTTGATTGGGATTCTTGGGCTGCATGGTCGGGTGAAGTTGAAATGCAGAGAACCACAATCCTCTTTTTATATTACCACCTACTGTTTAATTAACTATATTAATTAATCCTCCATTGATCAGTAATGAGGTCGAATTTAAGGATCATTTAATTCTAATAGTGGCTTTATTCTTAAATATATTTATGGTATGGGTGTATGAATTATTTTAAATTCAGGATTGATGGAAGAAATAATGATTCAGAAATGAATTTTAAAAATGTATTCAATTGTATTTTAAATTGTCTATAAAGATTTATAGTTAAATAGGTATATAGTGAATAAGCTTAAACTTTAAATAAGAATTTATACAGTACAAATTCACAAACCTTACATACCTTCAAACAAATCTGATTATGATTAGTGAACAATTACTTTTATGCTATTCACATAATGTAGAACCTCACCATATAATAAATAAATAAACAATCAGCCATAAATGTATTTTAAAATAAATTTAACACAACTAGTTAAAGTTAGTTTGAATCACGGATAACAAAATTTTCAGGTTTAATTCTTATACAATGATGTTCGACCTGCTAAAAACTCCCTTTTTTAATATCCACGAATTTTCTATAATTTTTCAAATGGACTCATTTGAGTTTCTGAGAGTGGAAACTCACAAGAGAACCGTTTTTAATAAAAAAAAATGTTTGCAGTCACACAAATTAAACTTTTCTGAGGTCGAGAACGAAGACAGAGCCGTCGGAAGCCGAAGCTCCTACTTTGTCTCCACGAGAGTTCCAACAAACTTCGAATATTCCTCCAGTACCTTTGTATGAGTGTACGAGCTGCCCAGTCTGGGTCGACCAGATGTGTACACATTTGTCGAAGCTTCCCGAAGCGAGGAGGAGGCCATCAGGAGAGAAGGCCACAGAGTAAACGGGTTCTGTGTGTTTTGTCAACTTGTGAATGCAGGCTCCTCTTTCTACGTCCCATAGTCGGACTGTTGAGTCGAACGATGCACTTGCTAAAATTAAATTCATATTTGGATTCGCCGTGCCTGGACCAGTTGGCGACCATTTGATGGTGTAGATTTCTTTAGAATGGGCCTGAAGATCGTGCACACAAGTTTCTTGGCTCATGGACCAGATCTGAAAATTAAATAGCAATTAATTTATTTTATAATTTTCTATTCAACTGAAATTGTTAAATTGAAAAAAAACAAACCTTAAGCGTCATATCATCTGAACATGATGCTAATAGCTTTCCTTGTGGGTCCCATTTAATAGCATTTACTTCGTTCTGAAAAGGAAAGTTTTTATTAATAAATCAATTTTCATTAAATATAATATTTGCAACTGATAGACATTTTTGGAATATTCCATTTTAACTAACCGTATGCCCCTGGAATGATTTGATCGGCTTCTCAACTCCCAATTTACAAACATGAATACATTGATCAGTTGAACAAGATGCAAATGATGTATTTGATTGCCAGTCGACGTCAAGTGCTGGAGCCGAATGGAAAGCAAACTGCTGAGTGCATTGCCCAGAACTAAACGCAAAAATAAGAAATTAATTTATAATAATTTCAGAGTACAATCGTTTAAAGGTTAAACTTATTATTAGGTGTTCATTTAAACATTCAAAATGTACCAATTTAAATAAATAAATATAACACTTACGCAGCATCCCAAATGATGGTAGTTTTATCGACTCCAGCTGAGAGGATGAAATTTCCTCGCTTGTTCCATTTGAGTGCAAATATTGGACCTTTGTGTTGACCGAGAGTCGACGCGAGTCTTCCTTCGGTCGTCCAAATACGAGCGTAGCCGTCATAAGAGCCCGTGGCCAAAAGTGTTCCATCACAGTTCCAATCGAGTGATGTGACGTCCTTATTAGAAGGAACTTCTGTCCCTCCCTTCTGAATACAATGTCTCAGCACCAGCTGATTTGAATTCGAATTCTCGGTCATATTCCAAATTCTAGCTGTAGAATCTCCAGATCTAAAATAATCATAACGTTTTGTAATTTATAAACAAGATGTGAAATATTTCTAATTTACTTTCATTTTTATTTTCTATATGTACAGATGCATCCTTATTTATTTATAAAATGTTTTACCCAGAAGCTAAAAGGTCGGTGGTGGGGTTCCAAGCGCAGATAAAAACTTCTGATTCATGACCTCTTAAAACTGTAGCTTTATTCGCCGGAATTTCAATATTTGAGTCTAATTCATTATTCACAGCGTCTGTTGATCCACTGGTAGCTGTAAATAAAGAGAATTATAATTAGTATTTAATTCGAAAAGTTTAATTATTTATCAATTCAGCCCATCCTAAAATATTATATTTTGAATAACGTTTTTATAATAATTTCGAATTACAGTATGGATGTTTTGCATTTTCTTCTGAATTGTTGTTTTCTGATGGTTCTTTTATCATTTTCTGGGCCTGTTGCTGCCTAGATGCGACAACGTCTGGCATGACGGCGTCAATGAGAGAAAGAGATTCAATCATCCTCTCAGACCCATCTTCTCCGATTGAGATTTCAGCTTCGGTGTATTGTAATCCTTTTTGGATAATGGATAGAAGAGCGGCTGGAGGAACCAAAGCTCCATTGATGTTCGACTGACTGATGTGCGACTCGATTCCAAAGGTGTAGGCCGAATGTTGAAAGCCTTAAAAAAGAGTTATTTAACATTGAAGTTAGAATATCCGTAATCATTAATATTGTTAAGTTCATTAAAAGCTCAGCATAAATATTGACCACAATGTGCCATCATCCAAATTCACAACATTTAAACTTTCGACTGATTGAGCATTGTATCAAATATCTTGTCTTTTATGCTAGCTGCCGGCAGCTTGCTGACCGAAAACAGGATTGACAGGAAATTTTCAACCAATTTAAAAATAATTAAATATGAAGTTGTAATATTGGTGAATACCTGATTCTTGCAGATATCTATATACGAGAAAATTCACTTCATCACTTGAGAAGCTCATCTTGGAGGTTAATTATATTTAAAAAGGGTTCGATCCGTCAAGATTATAAAATCGGGGTTGTTGGGAATTTTGTCTGACACTTTACATAGCTGGACCTTTTCAAGGCATCTCTTCCTCTTTGGTCTAAATATTTTATTTAGGTCGTACCTGGCCTTGTCTATCGGGTAAACTTGATCAGAAATGGTTTAAAGGTCAATTAAATCGGGTAGAGGAAGGAGTGTCGGGTCGAAGGGGAATACTTCTACGAAGACTGTCTTCCAGGTAGACACACCACCACAGCGCCACAGCGACGCGGTAGTCTGTTTTTGTCAAGATCCCCATCCGCGCTCTTTCGAATGCAATCAAAAGTCATAGTGAGAAATTGAACTTGTGGAAAGTGGAAGTGAATCTCTTGAGAGTCTCCCATTCCCTCATCTTTAAAGAGCAACTAACTTTAAATTAACATATTTAATTTATACACGTCATATTTATTGGGAGAGTCTTTGGAGGGTGAAATGGTCGAACATTATATTTAAATATTAGGAGTGGCTAATTTCATGTAAAGGGTTTGAGAGTTTAAACGAGATCTCGTTCGTCACAAAATGGTCATTGGCCACGAGTTAGTTTCGAAATTTTCGAAAGGTGCTTCTTCGATTCAAATTAAAAATATTCTCAAATTAATATTCCTACCTGTTATTTTTCCCATTCTTATTTATCAAATTGTGGGTAAGTAAAAAACAATTTTATATTAAATATTATTTAACGATTTTCATGTTTAAACACAGTGGTATATAAAATATGACAGCACATGACATTCATCGTTTTTTTACATTTTAAGGCTCATTCCGAAGAAAATTTGGACTTCAAAAGAGACCATTGGAAGGGAAGGTAAATCTAAATTATATAATTTTAATAAATTGTTTTATAATGTGAGATAAGAGATAAGGTATATAGGATAAGATAAGATATTTTATTTATTTCGCTGTAAAGCATTTACAAAATTATACTGCAATCTCATTGTATCTCACTTTAACATAATATAATAAAAGTGTTATATAAAAGTGTATGTATGTTACAAATGGATTAATTGTTAATGTAATTTTCTAAACTTTTAAAGGTTGTGGTGATAACTGGTGCTTCTTCTGGGATTGGAGAAAGTTTGGCTCGATTACTTTATGCATCAGGTATGCTAAATAGTTTAATTTTTAATTGTATTTAACATTTTTTTATTGATAGAGGATAAATTATGTAAAGAATGTTGACATATGATTTCGAAACATTATTAATGTTTTGCTTTCATAGGTTGCAGGTTAATTTTGGCATCAAGAAGAAAAGAAGAATTAGAAAGGGTGAAAACTGAGCTAGTTAGAACAGAAACGGTAATAAAGTTAATAAAGCATTTTGTAAAATCGTTTATGCACTTAAAACAGATAACGTAAAAGTAGTATAGGTTGATATTAAAAAATTAACAGTTTTTTCTCTTTTAGTATGGCCCTGTTTACGTACCAGCTATAATCACTTTGGATCTAGAAGACTTGAAATCGATTCCAACCAAGGCAATTGGAATTCTCGAGATTTATGGCTACGTTGATATCCTAATTAACAATGCTGGAGTGAGTTTCAGGGGAGCAATTCTCGAAACGAATCTTAATGTTGATCAACGAGTGATGTCCATCAATTTCTTCGGCCCCCTTGAGCTCACGAGACGTAATCAAGAATAATCGTTTTACATTTTTTCCATAATAATGGGAAAAGAGATTCCCTTGTTGACTCTTTCAATTTTGAACAGAAATTCTTCATTCGATGGTTGAGAGGAAAAATGGACGTGTTGTGTTCATCAGCAGCGTACAAGGGAAAATCGCCATTCCTTTCAGGTACAAACAAGTAATTGTTTAAATCGGCCCAAGGCACATTTCTTTAATCCAATTATTCTCTCAGTCAAGTGATTGTAATGGCGTTAATTAACTTTCCAGCTCGGCATATGCGGCTTCAAAGCATGCGTTGCAAGCCATGGCGGATTCCCTGAGGGCCGAAATCCACGAAGATAATGTCAAAGTGACCGTGATCAGCCCGAGCTGTGTAAACACGTCACTTCCAGCAAAGGCCCTCACGGCAACCGGGGATGCTCAAGGTTCCTCAGATGAAATGAAACCCACAGGCGGTTACTCGCCCAATTTCATAGCTCGAAAGACCGTGGCAGCTATATTGAGAAACGAAAATGAAATCACTATTTCGGGATTTGTTCCTAAATTGATGATTTTCTTTCGTTACTTTTCTCCGTCGCTCTTCTTCAGGAGCATGGCGTCAAATGCCGCAGCTTCAGAGTCAAACTAATCCTAAATCCCGTTGGCCAATTGAGTATTGACCAAACTCCGCAAAGAGTTACCTTAATTCCAATCACAAATTACTGTACTTACAATCATTACATTTACAACCGATTAACCAATTGTATTTTAATACGATAACATATTTACTAATTGTTAAATTATCCTATTTTATTGTTGCAATGAAAGCTCATTTTTGTATGACATGAATATAATACAAATTAATTACAATGATGATGATAATAAAATATTAAAACAGTCTACACTCAAGTCTCGCTATTTCCTTATGCGATTAGCCAAGTCCTTGAACTTTCATCGTGTATATAACCCGGTCCAGAGGGAGTCGTGATTGAATTAATTCCCTATTCTCTGATATTGAGGAAGGACGCTGAGTGAAAAGGGCGGATTGAAAGTTAATCTATTGCATATATGCGAGCAAAGACAAGGGGACGCCCAAGGGAAATCAGTGGATTCTATATGTTATCGACTCAAATGGTTTTACATGGCAGGTCGGAGATATCCAGTTCGTGCAGGAGATGAGAGAGAAATCTAAACAGTGGTTCAATTGGGAAAGGATGAGAATCTGATAGTGCCATTTTGGTTCCACATATCTCTCCGATTAATTAACTCCAGAACTCCCTATTATTCCACTTCTCCCTTTGACCTTATGCCTAACAAATTAGAAAAGATCACCTTTCTTCCCCTCAGTTTATTTTCCATCCTTCACTCCCGATTCAATTTTCCTCTCCTAAATATCATGTTACAGAGGAATTCCATTTATTTATACCTAACTTCCTTCATTTCTAATTTTATTTGGGTACTCCTGTTCAATTGGTATTTTAATTTCAAAACTCATAAACCCATAGGTCATAAACTCATAGGTGTATGATAATGTGTGTACTTGTAGACTTCATATTTTATTATTGTTTAACTAGTTACGTGTTCTTTATCAAAATTCGAGACCACAAAGAAGATTTAATGATTGCGTGGGCATTGAAGAAATGATGTCGTGTTTTGTGCTCTATTTACGTCTGTTTCTTTTGAAAACAAAGTTCGCAAAAAGGAAAATGCACAGGTAAAATAAGATGAGTTTTTGATTTTAGTAATTGAAAAAAACTTGTACCGTCATACATACCAAGTTTACTGATATTTATAGCATCATATTATAATGCTATTCTTATTGTATTCTACTATTATTTTGGTGGACGTGGGAGTTTGATTGAATTTAAAGGAATTTAATCATATTACAATTTATTTATAATAATACTCTCGTACTAATGTATACCAAGGGATTCTTTGGCTCATATTCAGAATTGGCTGTTTTTTCCATTTTCAATATTTCTATCATCCAGGCATTATCTTTTCTTATTCAATATATTCAAACTCGCCCTGAACTTTTATTAAGTTAAAATACAATAGAACTGGAGAAATCTCATTGTCGCGAAAAAGATGCTTCCCCAAACATTTTTCATCATAAATAAGCCCAACGTGATCAGAGCTGAATGAGTGAAACCTCTGGTTGGCTCAAACATCGCAATGTTGGGAGATAAGCAAGACATCCGTATGAATAGATGTAAAGAAATGTTTATTGTTGAGAGAAAGCATTGGGATGCGTATGGTAAAAATTGGAAGCCGAGGAAAGGAGCATTGTGAAGAAATGAAGGCAAATTGAATAACGTCATTCGGAATCTTCTCTCATTCTTTTCCTCCTATTCCATTTCCATTCCAATTTATTTTCCTTTTCTGCCCCGTCTCAACAATCTAATACTGATATATATATTATAACATTATATAAGGGAATTATTTACTCCCTTCCGCCTACTTCCTTCGTCGCAAACCAAGTAAAATTGAATCATTAACTTCTTCATTATATTCGAATAAACGACATGAAGTCAGGTCTGTCGCTTTTCCGCCTTTTGATAAAGGGCAAGAATCGTTTTTTAGTAAACGAGTTTGATTGAAAAGTTTAAAAGTAATTTTCTTTGATAAATACAACGCTCAAAGATGATGAGAGCAATAATTGAAAGGAAATGAACTTTTTAAGGACTACAAATATTAAAATAAACGATTTATTTTTTCGATTAAATTGATAATTTGATAGCTTTCGAACTAAGGTTGACAATCTTATTTAAAATGAGTCATTGATTAAAGAGATCAAACTGATCAAAGGTTGGTGAATGAAGACTTTTAAGTAAAGATGAAAGAGATGAGATAATGAAAAGGTCTAGAAAAACACGAATGATTATTTATTTCAGGTACATAATAGAAAAAATACACGACGGATATGAAATGTAATGAAAGAGAGACGTTTGTGTAATAAAAGGTATTTTCAGATGATTGAAGGACTTGAGACGCATTTGCTAACCCATTTAGCACTTGGGGGTTCAGTTTGAGTTGCGATCGACCTCGTGGTTTTCTCCAAGTTTTTCACCAGATTCCTCATCTCTTGGGCGAGGGTTATGAGCTCCGACTGAATCTCCATCGTTGACCCGCCGTCCCCACAGTCAGACAACGATCGCTTACTCAGCCCATTCTCCCTTGACCGGCAGAGGAGAGGTGACTTGCTGCTAAATGACCTGCTGTCCTCAGACCTACAATTATTATTAACCTGACATGATTTGGGGATTTTACCTGGCTGTGAGGAGTCGTTGGCCTTCTTCCTCTTCTTCAACTTCGTCGTCCTCACTTATGGAAGGGAGAGTGAGAGAGGCCTGGCCGCCAACTCCAACTTCAGATTCAGTCGGTTCGGCTTCATATCTGACCAAGCATCAAAATATTATTTTTCAACCCATGAGATCAAAGTAAGAATTTTCAATAATTTAATACATGCATAATCATAATCATTGGTATAGGTAAAGTTATGTACTACAAAAATAATTTGGTAATTTCTAATTACCCTTCTCGGAGATTGTATGTAAGATCATGTTGAATATCATTAGCAAACTCATTTTGGAACTCGGGGTAAAGTCTGAGTACTTCGATGAGCCCGGGGATGTGTACACACTTGAGGTCACAGTAGGTGAGAGCCCGGACGTCACTACTGCACTTGATGATAACTTCACTCCCGCTCCCAACCGAATGAAGCTGCTGAGAAATGTCCGACCCCACGAGATCTCCCTTCCCTGGAGACAAAGAGGAATGAAGGAGGAATTGGGCGTTGTTGGGGTTCAAGGTGTTTACAAAGCTCGTTTCTCTCCTCTTCATCATTCGAATAAATATTGACTCACCGAGGATGGCGACGACCATCGACGACTGCATTACTTCCTGTTCAAAGGGAGAAAAGGAGTTTAAATTGGGATTTAGGGAGAGATTTCAAACCATGGATCCGTTGGAGATGTAGTAGATGTATTGGAGTGCGTCTCCTTTGTGGACAAGGTATTCTCCCGGGGCGCAAAAATTAGAGCGGATGTGAAGAGATAGGAGCTTTAAGCAGCCTTGTGGAGCTGGTTCAAAGATCGGTAATTGGAGGATTTCTTTGTGGAGATGCATGGAGACATCACCGCGGAGCTCTTCGGGAAATTCCTTTAAGGTCTAAGGCGGAAATGAGGAAGTTGATGAGGTTATGACAGCCATTATTAATGGATAAGATAAGTGGGAGTTATAAATCCATGAAAGACGCACCTCTTGAGGGTCGATTCCGTGGTTGAGAGCCCACATGGTCTGGAAGTAGTCTTCAACGCGCTGCTTCAGTTCTGATGGAATTTGATGAAGCTTGAGGAAGTCTTTTAGGTCACGCCATTTGCTCTGGTACTGCGATCGTCGGCTGTACATTCGCTGAACAATCGCCGTCACATTTCCAAACACCATTGCATGCATGAGGGCTATGAAAACACATTTACTTTCTTTAGACTTTACACAAATGGTTCGGGTCATAATGGAATTGACAAACTTTGACTTGATTTAACATTCCGCTCTCATCTCTTTCATATAATAAAGATCTTCCCATCTATGGAATTTAAATGTCACTTTCCTTTCTTTTACCATTAGTCCTTGCCCTTTCTAATGTAATGCATGAGTAATGGCGTTAATAATGGGCGCAGTGTTATATAACTTGCAACAAAGTTAATAATTAACAATAAATCTTCCAAAACGCGTGAGTGAATAATATTGATAATGAGTAGTTTTGCATTGTTTATGAAAGGAGAATACTAAATGAACTTTTGTCGTTAATTGGCTCCATATATGCATTTGTATGTACACAAAGTTCAAAGTTTTATCAAAGGCACATACATAACATACAAATACTTACATAATACATTATCTGTTTGTGTATAGTAACTTTATAGGAAGGGTTAATTCATAATGAAAGGAAAATTGCAAAGGAAATTGAAAGGAATTAAATAACCAACTAAATAGCCACTTTATGTTAAAAATTTGTCAGGTGGAAAAGTAATTGTGGAAGATTTTATGTATGGGAAGGTTTGAAATGTCTGGAAAGCTCTTTGAAATGGAAAGTGAAGGAAGCTTTGAAGTGGAAAGAATGGAATCTTTGAAGAAAGGCCGACACTTTGGAGTTCAAACTCTCAGTGGAGAAAGAAGGTCAGTTACCTCCAATGAGCATTGTGATGATGGAGAACACCTTTTCAGCAAATGTGTCTGGAGGCGGAGAAACAAAAATGTATTAATTAGAGGTGATGTTGAACATGGATGGCAAAAACGTCCTTACTTGCAGACACGTTCCCAAATCCCACCGAAGTGAGAGAGGAGCAAGTGAAGTAGAGAGCCGTACTATATTTATCATAGGCGTCCAATTTATCCTCCGTCGTGTTCAGTCGTTCTGCGAGGATTGGAACCCAACCTTGGGAAAAAGCAAACTTGGTAAGTCCAAATTGCGAGAGCGAAAGAAAATCTCTCCTATAAATTCATTTATGAAAAATGTCTACTGAACGGAACTTTTCTAGTAAATTCCTCTGAATCAACTTTACACTAATTTTGAAAAGATCAACAATGAATATGTTGTAAAAACAAAAAGAAGTCAGAATGTAAAAAGGAAGTAATATAATTGTGTAAAATAACATACCGAAACTTCCTCCTTCGACCTTTGAAATCGCGTACCATATACAAGCAAGCCAATGTGCCGCGAGGGTGAAACAGAGCATTAAGAGCGTTAAAATTGCGGCAGAGAATTGAGAATAGCGGTCCATCTTTTGCAAGAGGCGGGCCAGCCGCACCAATCTTGTCAATTTTAACAAATGGATCGGGAAACCACCCTATACACAATTTCAAAATATTCATTATTATTTAATTACCATTTGTTATACCTTTTGACTTTAATGGTGATCATTTAAGATAAATTGCCAAAATAGCAGTAAAAACACTAAAACTGCCACTACAATAAATTCGTACCATAGTAGATACTTAATTATATATTGCTACTTATATAAAAAGGATTTAAGAGGATTACATCGACATTGACAATAGGAAGGAGATTTGTCTTCGAGAGCAAATCAAACGGAAGAGCTGCAAAGAGATCGAAGATGAACCTGAGACAAATCAAATCAATTAGCCCAAGACAGAGATGAAGGGAGTTGTGAATGAATTACCATCCTTTAAGATAATTCACAGCGATGACTTTCGGATTCGATACGACTTCACCTTTCTGATTCACAAATGTCGTGCGAAAGTGAAGAGCAATGTCTGCAAGTGAAAGGAAAATGTCAGGACTCGTTGACTATTACCGTTTCTCTCAAAAACCATCGTGGTTCTTTTTTCGCCGGTGAAAGCCCTTTTAAAATTTCTCTCTACTTTGCATGGATGACTACCGATGGTTTCCCAATATATTCCCCAAAATATAAAATGGACCTATAAATGTATAATATGGATTTTATCTACATTCTGGGAAATTCATTATATGGCTATAAACCGTTATAATAAGATGAGATACATGAGGAGATGTTCATCCTTCGCTCCGGTGGATGATATAACGCAGGAAATTCGACTGTGTAAGTAACTATCAGTACGTGTATGGCTGGGAGATGTCAAAGGAAAATGTTCCGTCAACCTCCGTGGAGGCTCCGGGCCAAATCCAATTGTCATATTTGTAAAATTCAAAATTCCGTGAAGACTTACCAATGATGAAGAGCATCTCGACAACAACGTCAGGCGTGCTGGAATTCGAATGTTCCCGAGAACTGCGTCAACAAAAATAACTTTTACCAAATTCCCTTCCACTTTAATAAAGAAATCTCTGGTGATTGAGGAGATTAAATGAAGGAGATTAGCTCGGTTCTATTGGTTCATCGGGTCGGAAAAAATTTAGTTTTGAGCTATTGTATGTTAAAATCTTGTTCATAAATACCTTAAGTTGAAAGTGGCATTATATGGGACGGCGACGGCGACGTAGATCGTCGCTACTAAAATAAGCCAGTCCCAACAACTCTTAAAGATCCCGTAATGAGAAAGGATGTAGCGAGACTTTTGCATTGCCGATGTTTTATATTCGGGCAGAGGGGCTTCTGTCGGTTGAAGGAGCGTCTGGAACACAATTATGTCAGTGTCAAGCCGTAAATGAAGAATGGGGCCGGATAAACAATGGGCCAGAATGGCCTCTCCTGATTTCGTCTCAGAAAACCTCCTAAATTCTCATTTCTTCCTCAACTTTCCAATTTTCTTCACAAGAGTCAAAAAAGAGGCTCAAGAGATTTCATTTAAAAAATATAGAGAGAAAAAATATTTAATCGATCAGGCGAAAAATTCCCATTTAAACAACATTACTCTTCGTATTACAAGAATGCTCTTTGTATTCTTATATTTATTGTGAATTTCATAATGTTATATTGATATCATACATATTTATATTTATCTGTATTCTTTAAGTGCATAAATCAATAAAGTATAAAAGAAAGGATTTATAGGGAGAAAACGATTTGTAAGCAGTTTGGCATAACAAGAATAGTTTCTCACATTGTTAATCTTCAGCTTGGATTTCCTCCGGTTATCTGCCTTGTAATGGCCAGAGAGTTGGTAAAGAACGGCTCGGCTTCTCCTTCTTCCATAATTCGCCGGTGGAGCTTCAGGATCCAAATTCCCATTTGCATCTATATTAGTCCAAATTATGGAGATCAAATCAAAGCAAGCCAACATCTATATTATATTGTAGAAAACATCCAACTCGTTAAATTAAGTAATCAACTTAATTTGAGTCACAGGTTTGATTTTTCCACTTAAGGAAAATGTAAATTTAATTTTTTTCCGTGTGATGGCAAATAAGTCTAGTAGATTAAGAAGACTCGAGGGAATTAAAATTCTTGTTTCCTCTACAGAATATTTATTACTGAATCATACGAGATGAAAATTGTTTTTCCGCTCCTCTGCCTTCTCCTTCTCTTTCCCGGGAATCGAAGAACAAGTCGGGCGAAGCTAACGAGGAGGAATTTCTACTTCGTATTTCCCTACTAACGAGAAAACACGTCCGCTCACACAATCAAATAATCGAGCAATCAAGCCCTCGGATCTACCAGAGTGTCAAGGATTGAAGGATGTTCAACTATAACCAGGTTGATGCAATTTCGGTCCAGAGACTCAAGAGCCCAAAAATTGAGGCCAATAATGATCACATTCCATTTCAATATACAGGAGCTCCAGTTGAAATGATCCGGAATGAAAAAATACTTAAGTTTACGATAAGTGCGGCAAATTCCCGTTTTTTGCATCTGAGAATTTCCCTGGATTCCCTTTCACTTTTTGATCCACAAACTCCGCCGCAACGCCCATAATAACGCCCATATGAAATTGGCATCCAAAGTAGAAACTCTACTTATGCTAAAAAACAACGCTCAAAACGATTTCCTATTATACAATATACTTTATTCCGAATACTGGAGTTTAACTAATAATAACTATAATTGAACAACCCTTGCTGCATTTCAACATGCGTATTTTGAGAAAGAAATCTGTTTATGTTGGAAGTCAAATTCCCACCTGCCCATGCCCATTGTTCCTTATTTAATTTAGAAAACAGGTTGAAATTTAAATAAAGAAATGGTTGAGTTCATTTAGGTCACTTGCTGTTTTCCTACTTTTAACACAATTATGTCTCTCTTTATAGTTTTTGGCCCAATTTCAGCTTTATTAGACCTTTTTGAGATTGAGTTCATTAGGCCTTTTTAATTACAAATAAGAACCCGGTCGTTTCTTTCATTTCATTTTCCCAAAGCTCCCATGAAGAGAAAACTCGAACAGATTTTCTCTTTTACGAGGATGTTTCATTTAACGACCCTTTTCACTCCGATTTAAATAACATGATCGTCATAGTCGTGACAATAATGAAGGAGGTCGAGGAGTCAAAGCCGATTCTCATGACTCACGTCGAGGAGAAATGAGCTCTTTTGAGCCATTGAGAGGAAAGAGACAGAGGAATAAATGGGATGTTCATAAAGTGGATAGATATGCGATATTTTATTCATCCTTCGTCGTTCATTTTCCGACATTTCCTTCTGATTCTACTTACACAGAATGATATAAATTAGATTTCATAAATCCTCATCTATTTCCTCAAAATGAGATTCGGGAAAGTTGGCCTGGCTTTTTGACTTATTTCCCTTACTGGAAATAAACGATAGAAGAACACACCTTTTATTAATGGCAACTTTCCTTTTTCATATTTTATCTAATACAATTGGCCAAATGTTCCAGAACTACTCCCAGTACTATACTTATTTCTTATAGTCACATTATAACATTTTATACCTAATGTTTGTACAGGTTACAGGTATAATGAGTAATAGTGTTAACTATCCGTATAGTAAACTTTCTTCTACTAATATGGTATTTGATATATCAAACCTTAGCCCACAAAAATTTAGTATCTGTACATTCCCTGAGTGAGTTAAATTGTTGCGAACAGGAAGCTCGTTGAAGTAATCTGTTTTATGTATAATATGAAACTCCCCCGTGGCTGTCGGAGAAATGTGTGCGGGGCCCGGAAACGTCTCATGTAGGCCAAAGATAGTAACTCGGATTCCTCGGGAGTCTAAGTGGCCGAGACCGAAGACAGTGCGTGCCGGTGGTGCTTGTTACCTGAGGCTCCGTCTCCGCCCCTCAATCACCTCTTTATTATGTGTACATGTATGGAAAGGAGGTGTACAAAGTTCGTCCACACTTTCCCTATTGATTTACATCCTCACGCGTTCTTCTTATCGATTCACTTTCTCACCTTTTCTCCCCTTCTGACCAGATTATGAAGTCTCGAGATGGAGAAGCGTCCAGGGAAAATATTTTATAATCCTCAGCCTTCCAAAGTCTCTCTCCCCGAGAGAGAGGATAGTTAAGGGTGATTTGGAAGTTGAAAGACGAGATTTGGAATTCTCTCCATGTTTTCTCCGAAGGAAACTTATAATCTTTCCGCATTACATTTCTCCCTTATAGGAGTTATAAGCTTTCAAGGAAATTGTATGAAAGAGGAGCATAAGCTTCCAAATTTCTATTCCAGCCCACTCCGCTTCACGAGGTAAATAGAGTGAAGTGAAACATTCTACAGGAACGAACATATAATACCAGAACCGAAACATCGTTTTCCGTTTACCGTGCTCAGTAAATTCGAAATTATGCTCAGAAAGATTTTGGCCATTAAAGAGGGAAGTAGGCGGCGAGTCGGAAAATCCTTTGAGGAAAGTCCCCAAAGGGCAAACCTTCCGTCCTTAGTTATCCAACTTCTAATTGCGTTGTGGCTAATCCCCTTTCCAATACGAAGAAGGGCATTATAATAACACAAATGTTTGTACCTGAGTCATAGGCTCCGCCACCCCCGCCGCCCCCGTCATCATAGAAGTCCCCCATCTTGGTATGAGTGATGTCTTTGTGAGAGGCGAGGAAGAGCACGACCTCCCTTTTTTCATTTTTAATAGGCACGATGTCGAGGAGACACCAGAAGGGAGTGCCGGTCTTCTTGTACAGGATCATCTCGATCTTGAGCTCCGTCTTGAACTCGAGGGACTTCTCAATCTGTCGTTTCATGTCCTCTTGGGTCTCGGTGCCGTAGAGGAACTTGCAAGCACAACCCTTCTGCATGATTTGAGCCCGAGCATAACCCGTGAGCTCACAGAAACCATCGGAGCAGTAGACGATCGGATGAGTCGCTACTTGAGCATTTCCAAGAACAAAGTTGGAATCTGGAAGAATAAACAACGAGTTAAAAACTGGAGCTAATCTCTTGGAAGGGTTCTTAAATTTATTGGCAGTTGTTAAAATCTTCACGCAATTCCCTTCATTGTTGGATGGCCCTTTAGCAAATATGCAGAAGGGAATTAATGCGACAGAGCTCTTAAACATTAAAAAAATTTCCATATAAGAAAGGGTATAAAAGCATATTCACAAGTGATTTATCGCCCTCAGTTTCTTTCCGTCAAATTATTCTAAATCTTTTACTCCTCTTTCTCTTTAAACTGGAGACTTAAAACGTCCTCATTAAAGTAAAGTAGCTCAAATGAAATATTCATGAAGGTGACACTTTTTAATTGAAATCACCGCAGGCCCATTTACATTTCGCTTTGCTTGTGTTAATAAATACTTTCCTCATTGTGAACCTGTCCCACTACAAAGGAGATCCCAATAAACTTTTCCATACGGAAGGATATATAAGTAGGCATTGGTAAATAGGATTGGCAGTTCTCATCATTTCATGGTTTGTTGTGCAATATTCATAGGCCAACAAAGTTGGCTCAGGAAATTCGGATTGGAGAGAAAGTTGAGCGAAACTTTCGGGAAGGCGGTTTGAGACAGAATAAATGATTTAATGGATGGGGAGAGATCCCAGTAGGAGGTTTTCTCTAAACCTGTTGGTTCAAACCTTTTCATCTATTTTTCCCAACTATTCTCTGGTGAGCCTTTACCATACGGAAGAGACCCGGAGACGCTCGCCAAGTTTCATTTAATATTTGATATTGCAAGATGAAGTTTCCTCAACGGCGGCTCAAATATCATCATGTGACTTTCTTTTTTTTCTTTCCTCTTCAGCCCTACTTATCACTCCATTCCTCGCTCAATCGCTTCGATCAAAAGTGGAATTGGAATGACATTAAGAGATGGTGGAGGTTTCCCGATAACTTCCACCAAAATCCGCTTTCATTACGTAGGAAGGCCCAATTTCATCAGAACCCATTTCTCACTCACTTCTTTCTCGTTATTTGTGAAGCCTTTTATTGAATAATTCATGAGGAAAACCTACGTGCAAATTATGTTTTAATCATCATTATGATACGCAAATTGTATGCGAATATATTAACTTTATAGCTCCCCGGAAAGATTATGCAAATACACACCACATATCATACATTGTTAACTGCATTTAGCCCAGATAAGTATTCAAATATTTTATTAATAATACTTCAAATATTAATAATTGATTAAATTTTAAGAGCTTTTCAGCTCAAAGGCTTCTAATCGAATTCGCATAATGTTATTCCTCGTTCCTTCCTAAAAGGCATTAGCGATAAAAGAGAAAGTATTAATAGTATTTACATATATTTATTACCTATTTAATATATTGTAGCATAAAGGTAAATATCCATATTAAATACAAATAAGCCATATAGTAAATACACATATTTCTTGGAAGTATCTGCATTTAAGAAATATATCGCTATGTATTTCTATGCACGTCTTGTGAGAGTAGATGAACTCATTCAGTCGAAGTCGATGGGAGTACTTGGAAATTGAAGTGCTTATATTTTGAAAGCCCACAAACATGGAGAATTCCAATGTTCGACAAGGAAGATTGAGAGCGTGGAAGCGTTTTGTGTAACTGCCTCATTCATCCACCTTTCACGTTCCCATTCTTCAACGTATTTATGCAATAGAGTTGTTAACTCCCTACCTTCCCAGCCAAATTGAAAGTTTCATGTTGAGTGGCGGTACAAAGGCGGGCATTCAAACGTCACAGTTTCAAATGCTCAAACACTTTGAGTTAAAAAGTGTTTACAGTTACGCATGAAGGCAGCGAACCATTGTTTACTTTATGGACGGGCCAAAAAGGAGAAGCATTCCTTCAACATGTCAATTTGATGAAACCATTTACAATTTAATAAATATTTAATCCAATATTATTCATCAACCCAAATTGTTCATGGAATATTTCAAGGATTCCTAATAAATAATATAAACTAATATAATGAAATGGTTAAAGCATTTCTACTATGCCTAACAACAATTTTATTACCTACTTAAATAGTTTGAAACTTTTGAATAATAAAGGAACATTAAGGTATTTACAACACTGTATTCAAAATTCATTCTACCATTATGCATTATTACATAATGTTATAAGGTTGAATAAATTGCACAAGACATTATTTTTATAAGTAAAAAAAGTAATCAATTTATCTTTCTCTTAAGCCGAGAGTTGAGCCCATCCTGCCATAACATTAGGATTAGGGAGCAGGTAAAATAAAAAAAGAAGCGGTGAGAGATGAATTATCATATTAAATATCCAAAAGTCAATAAGTGTTGGGACCGTGGAGAGAAGTGTAAAGAAAAGGAAGGGAAAATGTATGATTTAGGATCAACTTGTAAGCCTCCCAACGACCCGACAACCTCAAACAAGAAATGTTATGAGTTGAGGAACATAACTTCCAGATTGTTATGATTATAACTCTCCTGGTGAAGCCTTGATAAGCGGAGTCTTCCCCTTCACTCATAATTTTATTATTAAGAGCACCTCCAGTCCAAGGAAGGAGAAATGGGGAAATAATGCACTTCTGCCTCCGAGATGTGTGTTATATGGCTAATGGGCCTCTAAGGATCTCTAGGAACAGGAGAGTGATGAACACGGGAGTCTTTCATCTCTCGCTGTGACGTGGACGTCGTCGCCCTTCCTCAACGCCCACCGTATAGGAAATACATAATATTAATAGTACATAGGAGAACGTTCCACGTGAGCATTTGAGAGGATTCAAAGGAGCTCAAAGGAGTTTCTCCATACAAAAGTTCCGTTCCTCATTAAGCAAGAAGGTGGAGGTTCGTCTTCTTATCACTCAGTCCAGACCGGAACGTGCATTAAGAGGATGATGGGAATTATCCAACCCCACAGATTCTCCCCAGGAGCTTCCTGAGGTGTGTTAATCAACTATTTCTGAGGCGCATTAACGAACTGAGGTTCTTCCTCTGAAGAAGTC
The DNA here is from genome assembly GCA_034687125.1 of Neelides folsomi. Taxonomy (NCBI): domain Eukaryota; kingdom Metazoa; phylum Arthropoda; class Collembola; order Neelipleona; family Neelidae; genus Neelides; species Neelides folsomi. The sequence continues at coordinate 106,030 of JAQGBZ010000017.1, read as the reverse complement.
CATTATTATTGTAGCTCCTTCACACTTTTCTATAGATAAAGAGGATGGCTATACATACTCTTTAGCGATGAGGAGATGGATGGATCGATGTGAAATCCCGAGGCTCTCAGCTCCGCTTCGCTCCCCCGTCTAAAGGAGTTTTATGTATAGTGAGAACACCTACCTACCTAAGTAAAGATAGGGCTGCCGGCTCCACTTCCCACCCCAATTTAAAGAGTGAAGGAACGAAGACTCATTTGCTCTCACCTTCATCTCGCTCCTTTGGCCCCTTAGGTATACAAGGAGAGAAAAGGTCTTTGATGAAGAGAAAGCCCTCAATTCGCTCAAATAAATTGCCTCATCACTCACTCGCTTCTTAAGAATTATCAACTTTTTGTTCATAAACAGCCTAATCTCATTGCTTTTCACTTCCAATTGGAGAGAAACTAGTAAGGAGTCTCATTTCTCAGGGTTGAATAAAAGACCATTTCCTTTCACTTCATCAGCTCTTGGCAAAGTTCAAACTTGAAATGAGATTGGAACAAATTGATGACTGTGTATCTCTCCTCTGTGTAGTTTTCTTTATAGTATAAACTATATTATAAAAGTAATCTTGCCGTTTTCTTTTCCTGGAAATTGAAGTGAAATGACAAGGTTTTCCTTTTTTACCATTTTCTGCCTCGAATATAATGAAAATGATATTTATTTTGAAATTTTCATTTTTTAGATACTGATATTGGTAGTTATTTTTATGTATATTTCATATCGTGACGTATTCATATTTGTTTCAATTTTGATAAGTAGGTTAGTATACGTACACGTACACAGTGAAGTTGGAGTGACTGTATAGAAAATAGAAAAGAATAAAACATACAAAAATGTCATTTCAAAATAAATATTTAGTTGACACTAGAAAGATAAAATGAGCTTTGAAAGCGGAAGTGGAAGTGCGACAGCCGAATCAAATTCAAATCATGATTTGAATAAAATATAAATTTGAATGTGCTTCCCTTATTAAATTACGAAAAAATAACTTGGTAATTTCCTCAGCAGTCAAAAAAATTATTCTCATGCTTGTTTTATGGTAAAATAGCAAAGGCCTCTCATGGATCCAAGATATCATAGAAAATGTAGAGGAGAAACCTTAATTTAAAATTTGAAGAGGATAAGAGGAAGTTAAATGAGATGAGAATTTAACTAAATAACCTTTTGCCTCGTTACATTTCATGATTTTCCTCAACTGAACCTCGTTGAGGAGTTTGGATGTGGAAGAGAAAAGTGAGGTTGTTAACATCGCGTCGACTGAAACCACGAAATTAGACTTACAAGCTTAATTCAATTTTCCTTCACCTCGTTTAATTAACCTGACTCTCAATCTCTTCCGCTCACTCTCCTTCTCCTTGACTCAAAGGGCAATTAAGGCGGAGAAAATAAACGGAAAATTCCGAGGGTTGAAATTAAAATTTTGAGTAAAAGTTAATGAATCGATATCTAATAGGCCTAATAACCTGGAAATTCAATTTACGTCGTGCTGAGCCCCGCTGAAAGCCCATTCACATTCCATAAGGCTAATACTTATAAAATTGAACCTACATCTGCTAAAATTTTATGTCATTCGAAGGAATCTACACTTTTAGTACTTTACGATAACTCTATAACAAGTTAATGATGGAACTGGAACTGATTCAAAAACACCATGTAATATAATTATTGTGTAAGCGTTGATTCAAAAGAACAAAGTTGTACGCATTGTAGGTATATTATTATAATGCTATGCAGCCAAATGACAAACTTGTTGTAAATATTTATCCACTACACAAACTTGCGTGTGTATGAGCAATATTTCAAGTATTTGTATCTTTACCGAATCTTATCGCATGTATCAGTATCTATAAAATCGTATTGGAAAAACTTCTTTCTCCAGTGATGATAGAATATTTATTTACCAGTTGGCTATTAGTAAACAAAGCCAAGTTCTCCGCAAAACTTTTTTCCAAATCTTCCATGAAAATCAATTTCTTTAAGGGAGACAGAATGATCACAATTGAGCCCGAGTTATATAGAGGAGAAAGAAAATAGATAAAGTGGAATTGGAAGGGAAAGTTGCAGAGAATAAATTGGGTTTGGTTTATAGGGGTCGACCCTACATTTAGAAATAACCACATGTTTGAGTTCTATGGGGGAAGAGAATGAAACTTACGAGTTCCATCGAATCGCGTCGCGATCGTATCAAGGAACGTGTTCTGGGGTGCGAGGAGCCCCTTCCGATTCGGCATTTCTTCCCCACTCGAACGAAAGTGAAGATTTGGGATGAGACAAGGTCTTCACATGACCCAAGTCACAGGTGGAATGATGGCCATTGGGATAATTTCCTACTCAATTGGACGTTGTCGGAGGGTCGAAGAGGGTCTTAAGGAATTAATCAATTTGGAGGAGCTTGTCGAGAGAGGTAATCTCGGAACTGTGGGTATTTGTTGAATGGAATGAACAAACTGTTGCTACTCCGAGGCTCAGCCCGACTCCCCGGTCGGTCGTGGTTCGAGAAAGAGCACGGACACGGACACGGGCCTGGTTGTCTCCCTCTCTCCCTTGCTCGAATCCGAATCTCTATTTCGGATCAGACGTGCGCAGGAGGGCTCGGATCAATCTTCTTCCTGGTGTCATCTTCGCCTTCCTAATGTACGACCGGGACGAACCTCAAGCTCTCAACAAAACGAAACTTTACCCCCAGAACTCTCCAAAACTCCCCCATCGGAGAGACGAACGGAAGCCTCTGTATTACTCTCATTACAAACACTTCAAGACGAGATTCAATTATGCCTATATTTGATTATAAATATTACTTACTTCCTCCGCTCCTATCCATTCCCTCTGAAAGATCTGTAATTTCAAATTAGAACCTTACATTGATGATGATGATGATAAAACATAGTATAAATCCCAACAATGCTAATATGTACTAAAGTGTTTATTATATAGGTAGATACTTATTTATAGTACATACAAATATTTAAACATTGCGTTATTTTGTAAAGATATTTTGTGAATGTGAGAGTTTTGTATTTTACTATATAGGTAGTTATATGGTATTTATAGTAGTTTTATTAAAATGCATTGGTTCAATATTCCTTGAAGTTTTCTGTATTTATATTACTTTTTGCTCATAATAAACAAAATGTCTTCTTTTGATTGAAAGAAGCGGAGAAATATGAAAAGTGATATAAGAAGTTCTTTCACTCACTGCTTCCATCTCAAAATTATCTTTCTGTGCTGGTTCCGGGACATACAAGAAGTTTTCGTCTCCTTTCTCTTCCGGAATTTTAATGAGAGTTTCGTCTTTGAAAGCAAAAGAAATTATATGAAGATTGGCATACAGCGGAGGTAGACAAAGTTCCGGGCGATGGGCTCTGCGAATGAGTTGTTTCAACTAAATTGCAGATTATTCATGGAGAAAGAGAAGGAAGGGATGGAAAAATAAAAGTTGAAAACAAGGGCTTTTCCAAGTCATATAAGGCGAGGACCTCGTTTGTGCTCCGGTTGTAAGATTTGAGTTTTAGTGGCAATAAAGTCCCTCATTGTGTTATGTTGGTCCTCCTAAGTACTTCTTACCTTGTTCGTCTTCACGAGACAACTGCCCGACATAATGAAAAAAACACAAACAAAGGAAACTTTTTATAAAGTACCATTGTCATTATTTACACTCGAAAGCTATAAAAACCCTGTCTTTTCATAACAACAAAAGTTGAAGAACTTTCCAAGCGAAAGCAAAATATGGTAGAATGATAGACTTGGGGAAAGGAAAATTATTCGTTTATTGTGCTCAATAGCTCAATTAAAGAGAGACGGATTCTGCTTCTCAATAATTATCCAATTCCCAGCAAAATTTTCATATAGTGTCCTCACACAACTTTTGAAACATATTTAGAAATAAAATATGAAACTCGTATAATAAAGTTACACACCTACATAAACTTTATCATCATCATCATTATGTTACTTTATCATAATGATCCTCAATCTGATATAAGTACATGTATAACATATCTTGATACATACATGTATAACATAAATGAATGTTCTACAGTAGTAAAGTAATTATTCAGTTAGCTATTCCTCTCACAAAATTTAATCGGTTAATGGTGAAATCGGGATAAATATTTTATATTCTTTTAGGGTAAAACTTAACAGTTAACTTACTTTCATTACTTATTCAGGTTGGGTGAATTGGTCTGTACCATATAACATATGTATTTGTAGGTTTTATAATTATAAGATGCTATCTTCGTTTAATGGATGTTCCTAGACAAATTAATAAGTCTTTTTGGATTAAAATTAATATTCGCTTAAAATTTTTATTGTTGGACTACTATTAAATTGTACATTGGTCTTCATTCTCTTCATATAAAGGTACTAAGTATAAAGTTAACGATCTCTCAGAAGGTTCAAAACAGATTTTGAGACCTTAACCTTCATAAATGATTGTTTAACAGACTCAAGATTTACAGCTACTGTCAAATGGAACTATAATTGAGAAACGTACTTACGAGCTCAATGTCTGCAAACCTACATGGTTAATTCTCCGGGAAAGTTTACGAGCTCCAGGGATTTGTGATCAAGTTCCTCTCGAACATGGATTAATATGTGGGCAATATTGTAGGGAAATCTCATGAGCATTCCGCAAACTTTATGAGGGTCTCGAATCATTAATGGAGCCCATCACTCCGCCTCCGATAAATCATTGAGTTATCGCGGGGTCGGAACGAGTCCAACCAACACTACGAAACTACGATGATCCAACGTCGAGCGTGGCCCTCGACTTGGGTAAATATTTTCATAATTTTCCCCCTACTATTATTTCACATGTCTTTAACATCCCCACAGATCTCAATATACCGATCCGAGTATTTATCCGAGAATTCTGCTCGTACATTAGATATACTAAACTATTATGTGTTATAGCATCCAAGTCCAGAACAGAACTAAATATTTGAAATGAAACAACATGAAGGTATTTATGCAGTGTTATAAGCAGATGTATTTAAAAGTAAAGATATTCTTCGAATTTATATTAATATCAGTATATTATACGAGTATAAAGGTATGGATTTAAACCTTATGCAATTTGAATACATATTCGTATCTGTACATTGCTCGCCGCATGCTAATTATGCAATAACGGCTTCGTTTTATAATATGCTAACTACAACCCCGTCATTTCCGCCTCATTTCTCCATTTCACGGGGAAACGGAGACCTTTGAAACTGTTCAGTGTGTTTTTATCCCAGCATAGAAAATGATTATGTAATGCTCGGGCTTTTCGCACGTTTCCAGACATTAATGTTGTATTAAACTTGCATAAAAGTTCCCATTCATTCACTCTTTTAGAATTCGTTTTTTGAGAGAGGAAGTGAAAGCCGGGCATTCATGCCCTAATTCTCCTCTTTTACATCTCCTGAAATTGGAGCTTATAATGTTTTGAGCCATATTGATTCTTTTTAAATTATTACCCATCAAATACGACTCTATTTGAATCTAAATGATTTTATAAAATACGGATCATCTTTCTATTTCATATGCTTTGCATGCAAGTTTTTATGGATTTAAACTTTCATAAATATTGTACTAATACTGATATAGTTTAACTTTAGCTAAAATTTAAGTATAATCCATTGAAAGTAAATTAATATCTAGTGTTAAAAATGAGTTGATATCATAATACCTACAAAGTAAGTAATAAATTGTCAATGTAAGGTATTCTCTAATTTCTCTATTGTAAGGTACTAATACTAATGTACTGAGTGAGGGTAAGCAATGTACGATATTCCTTATATTCAATTGATAAATATGTATGTAACAACATACTGTATGGCATATCAGTAATTTTTTTCTAAAAAGGTTTTAGCCTTTATTGTTTACCTTGATAATTTGAAAGATCGAATTTCTTTTCAAGATGTGTAATATGTAATATGTTCTTCAATCAAAAAAAGAAAGTCAAATTGATCCTTCTACTGATATAGGCCCAAGGGATTCTCAGTGAAATTTATACTCAATCGGGAGATTGAGACTCATGGAATTGCATAACTTTGCAATTAACTCATTCAGTCTTCCATGAAATTGATATTAGCCATATAAGATAATTTTGCCATCATTCCATCAAGATTTTCTTTTTCACTACAAATCATCTCCATTTTAAACAAAAAATTATTTGCATAAATTGGTATTAACTAATATTATTACATACAGATACCTACCTCATTTTCATGATTCCTCCCTATTTATTTAAAGCATTTTATTTCAAAAACTAACAAAATATTAGTATTTAAATACACAACCACATCATTAGCATTTACCTACTTATGTCAAAATTTCAAATGACTAACTCCCAAATCTGTATATTATATTATACTTACCTTATATTATTACATTACTTACTTCCTGAGCGCAAAATAGTTTAGAAAATCTTGGTTTGAGCCTTCCTTCCTTCCTTTGTTTGGATTTACATTTCTTTGTGGTTCCTTATTGCTTTTCATTTTCCGCAATTCAATTAGCTTGAATTTTAATTCAGGGTAAAGAATATGATTCTTATAACTATATCTAACATTAAGTTTTAAATATGTTGAGATTAAATAATTCAGAATAAAGCAAGGAAGGCCAAACCAAGATTTTCTAAACTCTTTTGCGCTCAGGGAGTAAGTATATTAGTTGGAAATCAGAATTATGCCTTCTAATTAATTAGTTTTATAGAATATTGTAAGTAGACTATGATTTTTAAGCTCATTAGCTATTGTACTATTACAATGTGGTTCTCTAGACTGTTCAGTGCTTTCGGATAATATTTTAATTAGGAAATAATTAAAGTATTAATAATGTTGAAACAAGAAATGGTAAACAATAGTAAATAATCCTCAACTTTTGAAAAGGGAGATTAGCGAAGTGAAGTTCCTTTCACCCGTTAACATTTGAACTATGAAAGGAAACAAGGGAAGAATGTAGGGAACTCCATTCAATTAAGAATTACCCGACTCGGGCATTGAGAGAGAAAATGAAACGTAAAGGATTCAATCTCGAGGGACGAGATAGGATGTCATTGATCGATCTTCAGCTCAATTGAATGAATTTCAGGGATTGGGAGTAATGGAAAGGCTGGCCGTGAAAGCGAGTCCTTCCTTCCCAAACTCAATTCCCTCATTTTAATTTCGATTTATTCTTCTGGAGACTGGAGGGGCTTTGACTCACGAGATCCCCAACAACGACGTCCCCGTTGTGACCTACTACTCTCAAATGTACAGGTGAACCGCAGGCTCGGAGACAAAGTAGGACACCGGGAGGGAGTCGGAACCTCCATCAATTACACTCAACTCTCTTCAATCTCTTTGTGAGGAGAAGCTGTGTGGAAAGACAACTTATGACTCTCCAAATTCCCCTCATAATTTGTAATGCATACTCCAAATCCACTTAATCTGCTAATTAAATAAAGAACCGCAATAAACACTGCGCAGTCGGATGAAAAACTAATATTCCTCCTCCATTCCCACAAAATACCTCATTAGGGCTAAATGAAATGATGGAAAACAGGTGGTTAGCAAAAAATATTTTAAAAGTTGATTTTATTCAGATTCGTAATATATTATAGAGAAGTACAGAGAAATACATAGGTATGTGAGTTAATTTGATATATTACGAGATGATAATAATAATATAGTTTATATATTGATATAATAAATAGAACCAGAAGAGTTCATCTTTAATGTTTCTTCCCTCGTCCTTTCTTCTTCTTGTTCGTGTCCTCGTCAGACTCATAAGTCGTCCCGCTCATGCCAGAGTAAGAAGGAGAAGATGGGGAATAGGATTGAGCCCCTCCTTGGTCTCCCATAGGGGAATAGCTCGGGCTCGTTGGGGAATAAGTCGGGCTAGCCGGTGAATAAGTCGGGCTGCTTGGAGAATAAGAGGGACTTGTTGGTGAATAACTTGGGCTGGTTGGAGAATATTGTGGACTGCTAGGAGAATAAGAAGGACTTGTCGGAGAATAGCGAGGACTGCTAGGAGAATAATTGGGACTCTGTGGAGAATAACTTGGACTTGTAGGTGAATAATTAGGACTACTCGGAGAGTAACTTGGACTCGTTGGCGAATAGTTTGGACTGGTTGGAGAGTAGCTGGGACTTGTCGGTGAATAACTTGGACTTGTCGGAGAATAGCTCGGAGACGTTGGTGAGTAACTTGGAGAAGTCGGTGAGTAGCTCGGACTCGTCGGAGAGTAACTGGGACTCGTCGGCGAGTAACTTGGAGACGTTGGTGAATAACTCGGACTTGTAGGTGAGTAGCTTGGACTCGTTGGTGAGTAGCTCGGGCTTGTTGGCGAATAGCTAGGACTCGTTGGAGAGTATGATGGGCTAGTTGGTGAATAGCTTGGACTCGTTGGCGAGTAGCTAGGACTTGTTGGAGAATAGCTTGGGCTAGTTGGTGAATACCCGGGACTCGTTGGAGAGTAACTTGGGCTTGTTGGTGAATAGCTCGGACTTGTTGGCGAATAACTCGGACTCGTTGGAGAATAGCTCGGACTGGTCGGTGAATATGAAGGACTCGTTGGTGAATATCTCGGAGATGCTGGTGAATGTGTTGGACTCGTTGGAGAGTATGTCGGAGAAGTAGGTGAATAAGTCGGCGAGGTCGGAGACATCCCAGGACTCGTGAGGCCATATCCAGGAGAAGATGGAGAATAACTTGGAGAAACTCCACCTGGGCCTGGGCTTCCAATATAATGAAGACTCGAGCTTGGACTTCCAGGGCTTCCCGGTCCTCCGGGAGAACGCCCAGGAGAATATCCACTCATGTCTGAGGCTGCTGAAGGCGAGAATCCCGGACCAGGAGTCATTCCGCCACCTAAATATTCACACGTGTTTAAGAAGTCTCATCAAACGGCTCAACTCTCCTCACAAAACCCCAAAAGCTCTATGAACTTCAAACGTGGAAAAATAGGGCAACAGATTGAATTAAGAATCAAAGGGGTTTCTCAGAAACCCCCTTTTTCTCAATTCAGTCGGAGATTAATAAGAAAGGAGAGAAATTTTCAAAAAATCTTTGTTCTTACCTGGAGACCAAACGTCCCCGTACATCGGCGTCGTGGCGGAATTCCAGGGGGTTGCCTGTGGGGAACCTCCACTCGGAGTCCCTGCCGATCCATAAAATGATCCTCCAAGACCAATAATCCCATCGGCTGGACCAGTTGGCAACTCAATTCCAAACTTGCACTTTTCAGCATCGAGAAGGAGGTCGAAACAGCCCGTGCCCATCCTTGGCAATTGACCCATTATAATATTTTCTGACACTCCTCTCATTGGGTCAACTTCAGCATGTGATGCTGCATCCATGAGGACATCCACTGTCTCTTCGAATGAACATCTCATCAATGGCCCAGTGTCTTGTCGATTGATTCCGTGCCTTGTGATAGCCATAAGATGACCTTTGGCTGTCATCACGTCACAAAGAAGGGCCAAATGACGATAGTTGACGTAAAGACCATAAAATTGAAGAACCATGTTCATTTCCTTTTCCACTGACTTCCGCACAGCTTCAATACCCAGAACAGTAAAAATCTCACAAATGTCGTTAGAATATGTCCGAATTGGATCAACATCTCGTTCAGAAAGGACTTTCATCAAAGAGGTTCCGTCTGTTTCAAGGAGCCATTCAGCAATGGCTTTAAATTCTCCAGTTTCAGTCGTCACGATCCTCTTCTTTGCATCTGTTTGTGGAAGATGCATGTATACCTTCCCAATGGCCTCAATCCCTTGAAGTGTCATATCCGACAACATATTCGCTTCAATACATCTCAAAAACATGTCATCCTCCATCTTGTCGGCACTTTCCTCATCGTCAGGATTTGGAGCTCCAAACTTCGTCCCATCCTCAGAGTTCATAATACGAATTCGAAGTACTAACTTCTCGGCATTGTCATCGTTAAATATACAATTAAGATCATCTCCAAATCCAGCATTGATCTTCTCAGCAATTTGCTCCATAGTCAATTTTTTATCTAAAAAAATTAATAGGATTGAATTAAGTTATTTTCAAATATTGTCTTTCAATTGACTCAAACAAAATGCTTTGTATTTACAAATATGAATATTTGAATGTTAAATGTATCTAACTATCGCAGAGAGAAACATAGGGAACATCAGGATAGCGGTTCCATGTTTTCTCACATACGACAGCCATCGATTTATCAAATAATTGATATTTTCTTTTCCTTCTGTATCAACACTGCCATTTTAAGCCTCTCATCAAATAATGGTATTTTTCATAGAGGACGGCGCTTTATGTGCCCAGAAGGGTTTAGAATAGAATCTCATAAATTCAATTTTTTAAAGCTCATCCCACTCACCAGTCATTCTCTTTCGATCGAGTTCAATACGCAAGAGCCAAGGAGAGATTCGAGTTGGATCAAAGTCAGGCATTTCATAGTAAACATTCACAAATTCTTGATCTTCATGGATCACAGTGTTCTGAGGATCAGGATCGTAGTAAATAGCCGTGTTGGCTGTCACTTTACGAAGGGTAGTGTGCTCAAGACGGCAAAGTACATTTTTGGCCTTTTCAGCATCTCTTGCTGCAGCTCCAGTAAGGAAAACTGTGAGTGATGGAGCCTTTGGACGCTTACTGATATTGATAATTTCCTATAAAAATAATTAAATCATTTTATTGAAGCTTTTTAATTAATAAGTTAAATTAACCAATTATTGAAAACATTCAATTAAATACATTTTGGTCATATTGTGAAAATATTCACCTTAAGACGAGGAACACCAAGTGTTACGTTCTTCGAAGACACACCAGCGAAATGGAAAGTGTTGAGTGTCATCTGAGTGGCAGGTTCTCCAAGAGATTGGGCAGCAAGGGCTCCGACCATTTCTCCAGGTTGGACCTGAGCTTGTTGGAATCTTGTCTCTATCTCACCAATGAGCCACTCAAAGGCTTCACCAGACAGACGGAACTCTTCAGCCACTCGCTTGGTACAAAGTGTTGAACGAATAAGGCATTGGAATAAAAGCGTGGCGTTGTCATTGGCTTGTCTAGATAGTCGATCAGTGCCATTTACTATCACACATTTCTTCAATAAGGCTTCAACTCCTGGAATAAATCAGAAAACAAAGGATGTTCAGATAAATTGATTAAATTCTAAATGTAATGAAATTTAGAATTTTTTTTAAAAAATAACAAACCTTCAATGACACGAACAGGATTGAGATCAGTCGGTGCACGCATATTAATATGGAAAATCTTTTGTACATTCCAAATCATTCGATTAAGATTGCAAGGGAGCACAACTTTATTTTCTCCAGTTGGAAAGATCTATTATAAAAATTAAAAAATAATGAAATTTTTGAAACATGTTTAAAATTTTAGTTAAACTAATTATTATTAAATCATTAAACTTACAGTTCTTAGGACTAATCTGTCCTTTGTGAGAACCTCCCATTCTTTCTCAATTGCTGAAATGACTTCTCCAGAGCCCATGATGTCTCTCATGACTTCCTCATTAAAAATTCTCCTCAAATGCCTCTCGTTAGTTGGATCAAATTTGAATCGATTCTCAAAAGCTCGATTTGAGAGTTTGATTGTTGGAAGAGTTTGGAACTCGACTTGTTCTCCGGCTAAACCGTCTTCACCATATCTCAATTGAATGAGTTGACCAACAGAGTTCCTCACTGTTCCATCATAATGGATCATGACTGACTCCATAGCTTTGATGAGTCGCCGTTGAATGTAACCAGTTTCAGCTGTCTTCACGGCCGTATCAATCAAACCTTCTCGACCTCCCATGGCGTGAAAGTAAAATTCAGAAGGAGTCAAACCAGCAAGATAGGAATTTTCAACAAATCCCCTTGACTCGGGACCATAATCATCTTTGATAAAATGTGGAAGGGTTCGTTTACGGAATCCAAAGGGAATTCGTTTTCCTTCTACATTCTGTTGTCCTACACAAGCAATGACCTAAAAAAATAAACAAAAGTCGTAAAAAAGATGACTAATGAACTAATGAATGAACTAAATGAATGAATGAATGAATGATTCCAATAAAATATAAATTATTTATATAAATTAATTTAACTTTAAATCATAATATACCTGAGAAATGTTAATGTTAGATCCTTTGGAGCCGGCCACGACCATAGCTTTCAAATTATTGTACTCTGTCAGAGATTTCTTTGCAGAACCTCCAGTCTTGTCTCGAGCGTCATTCAAAATACGATTCACTTGATTTTCAAAAGTTTGCCTCAATGTGTTTCCTGGAGTTGGTTCAAGCTCCATGTTGTGAGCCTTTTGAATGACTTCTATCACGTCTTCCTTCGCTTTCTTGATAGTTTTTTGAATTTCAATGTAAGTATTAGGATCGGCAATCGTATCTCCAATACCAATACTATGCCCTATTAGTTAAAAATTAACAATTAATTAACCTTTTCTTTATTTAAGATTGGTGATTTTGGAAAATAATAATGCCAATATTATTTAGTCTTACCTTCGTAAAGCAACCAATTGTTCACAACAGTCTGAATATTTCCGTAAAAGCGTCCAGCAACTTCATGTCCCAACTCAACCATGCAAATATGGAGCAGAGAACCAGCTGAAGTTCCAAGCGTTTTCTTACAAAGAATCCCCATAATGAGCTCCCCGTGTTCCACCATAACTTTCGTATCTCCGGGGGAAATCCATTTATAAGGGCCATCATCCTCTTCATCTGGATGAGTGGCGTGAGTTCGGATTAAATTCACGTTCCCGGGAATGATGAGAGTGAAAAGCTGTTTGCCTGTCCAGAGGGGCTTTGGTTTGAAAATGGCTGGCTGTGGCATTTTACCATCCCAAATTGGAAGGTACATCAGAAGATTCATCATTTGTTCCTGTTCAAAAAGAATATTAGAAATTGTTAAACTCCTTTCAATTTTCAACAACTGCCACAAATTTTCCAAGAAAGAGTAATTATTTACATCAAAATAGTATCAATATTTAATTACCTTATCAAGAAAAACGTCCCTCTTGGTCATTTTCCGTACACCAGTAAGTGTATCTTGCACAATACCCATGACAGGTTTATTTGCTTGTGGCGTGATGATTTGTCTTGTCGTAATATGAAGATTCTCAACTTCTGCTCTTGTTTCCATTGACTGAGGAACGTGCAAATTCATTTCGTCTCCGTCAAAATCGGCATTGTAGGGAGAAGTGCAACTATTTTACAAAAAATAAATGAATCTTTCCCTTCTCTCGAACAAGTCTAGCATTTAATCCACAAAGTTTTATATTAGGTATAATTAATTTTCATACCTAAGATTAAGTCGAAACGTTGACCAAGGAAGGACTTTTACTCTGTGACCCATCATAGACATTTTATGCAAAGTTGGCTGCCTATTAAATACGACTAAATCTCCGTCACGAATATGCCTCTCAACCTATAATTAATTGCACTTTATTAAAATTACATTCAAAGAAGTAGCATTATAAATGATTGAGTTTAATTAAATAAAATCTTACCTTATATCCAAGTTGAAGATGAAGATCTGATGGCTTGGGATGAAATCTCAAATCAATTCTGTCTCCATTTGATCTAATAATGTACTTCGCACCGGGATATTGGTTATTTCCTCTCGACACCAATTCGCCCATTCTGAATTCATAATAATTTTCTCATTAATTTATATTCGGTAGTTTTTTCATTAAATTAAATAAATCTTTATTTTTCAGGAAAAAATTGGAGTTGTTATATATCACAGATTTCATTAAAGTTTGTTCATCATTAATATATCAGACATAAAATTAAAGGTCAAAAATAAAACGCACTTGTCAATATTGAATGGGGTGACGATTTCAGGAAATGTGAGGTTTTGAGCAATAGAACGCGGGACTCCAACTTGATCAATTCGTAAGTTCGGGTCAGGAGTAATGACAGTACGGGCTGAAAAGTCGACACGCTTGCCCATAAGATTTCCTCGAATACGCCCTTCTTTGCCCTTCAGTCTTGCCTTGATGGCTTTTAGGGGACGCCCTGACTTCTGCATCGCTCGTGGAAGGCCAGGCATGTCGTTGTCAATGAGAGTTGCAACATGAAACTGAAGCATTTTCATGTTTTCCATAAGAATATGAGCCGCAGCACCAGATTCCTCGTTCTTCAATAACTCGTTGTTAGCCTTAATTATGTCTGCTAGTTTATGTGTTAAATCGTCCTGCAAGATCAATTCATACATAAGTGGCAATTCTAATTTTTTTTAATATCTTTGGCTCATCAAGTTTTAAATCATCAAAAATATTTTATTATGAAATGAATAATTATTTAGAGAATTTAAAAAAATAATAACCTGATTTCTGGCTGATCCATACATAACTACTGCTGGGCGAACCGGGAGTGGAGGAACAGGTAACACAGTTACGATCATCCAATCAGGCCGAGCAAATTTCGGATCCATCCCCATCACATAACACTCCTCGTCAGTAATATGCTTGAAGATCTCAACGACTCTCTCAGCTGTCACAATGATCTTTCTCTCTTGATCGTCTTCATTTAAATGCTTCCACTCGGCAACCATCTCAAGCCCAGTCCTCTTGATTCTGGGCTGGTATCTTCCACAACCACCATGACCACTCTTCTTGGCCTATAAAATATATTATAAATTATTATTCCATTCAATGATTATCTTTTTATTGTAAAGTTAAAAAATTCTAGCAATACTACTGAGACTACTGACTGAGGGTTATTACTAGTAATTGCACAAATCAATAGTTTTTAGTTCAATGCAAGGCAAACTTTCTAATTTTATTAGGCTAGTCACCTATAAAGGAAATAAAATTAACCTGAATCATAGGATCCTCGTCGGCTGCATTGGTCCCATCCATCTCGTCTCCTCCTTCGCATATGGATTTACCTTTGCAAAGGTCGTAGACGAAAGTGAGACGTCGACGAGGCTGACCTTTGGTCTTCAGAACAATGTCCCTGATCTTGGGATGATTGGGAGAGACGAGCATCTTCGAACAGAAGAAGCAGACACATCGGAGGATCTTCACGGTTTTTGTGAGAAACCCTGCATGGAAGACCGGCTTGGCCAAATCCATGTGCCCAAAATGACCCGGACATTCGCTCATGCTTCCAGCGCAAGTTTGACATCGAGAGTTCCTGTCTAACACGCCTTGGCGTGGGTCCATGAGTCCTCCAAGCTTCGGCCGTCCGCTCTCGTAGATCTCAGGATATTTAATGCCCCCCTCAGTGACCGACATCCGCCGCTACAGAAATTCATATTTCATAAATACCCGACTTCCATACAATTTAACTAACAATAAAACTATTATAGTCAGCAGAAATAAGGAGGATATCGATACTTCCGGTCTGTTATGAGGCTAAATAGTGAAACTAGTTCCATTGAGATAGGAAGCCTCAAAACGTATTTTGGTCGTTGCTGAATTTCCGAATCCTGACGAAGCCAAAATAATTAGATTCCTCTAATAAAATAAAATACGAAATCTCCCTATGCAGCCTGCCCCATCCAGATAAGTGAATAGAATAATAGATAACGGTGAATGATCGTTTGTATTAGTCATGAGTCGATTATGAAACTTGGTGTATGCAATCAAGGCGGATCTTGAAAAGATAACTCTCTACAAAGTTAAAGACGAGGGTATTTAGAAGATAATAAAAATAGTATTTAGGAATTACTATTTCGTCCGGCGAGAGAATTCCAAATTGGACCCTCTTGACGGTCTTGAGCGGAGCCCTCGAGTCGTTCGCGATCTGAGCCATCGCGGCGACCGGAGGCGACTCGAGTTGAAAGAAATAGACGGACTCTGGGAGTCCAAAACTATTGAAAAACTCTAGATTTTATTTTATTTCGATAGTGTCGAAGGTGCTGGGTCGGTCTAGCGGGTTTTCGAGGTCGAATCTGTTCGATTCGGAGCGAAAAGACGGGAGGAGTTGAGAGAGTGGATGTAGCCGAACAGCTCGCTACTCCATTTTGAAGGAGAATGGCGACGGTGTGGCTTGAGAGAGTTCTGGCATTGGCTTCGGCCAGCCAGACTGAAAGCTCGGCCTCCGCTCCACTATCTTTTCCTCTCTCCTCCTCGGCCCCCACACTCACCCCAGCAAAAGGAAGGACCACAGACGTCACGGGACAAACAACATGACTCTGCTTTAACATTCTTTTTGATTACAAATATGGATACATGTCGGGCTCAAGGTAAGCCTTTACAACTGCTCCTTTCACATCCGGACTGTAGTTCGAAAGCATGCGCAGGATGGGCAATGTTAAATTATCAAATTATTAAACCTTCATAGGAATTAAAAGTTATCAGTGGCGTAAAGAGTAATGTATTAAAATTAAAGACTCTTTCAAGGTGCATTTAGGAATTATTTAAATTTTAACTATAATTTTTACCTAATTAAAAATAAGATAAATAATTGTATTTTAATTTTTAATATATTGTTATAAAATATAATTATCTTTTTAGTATAATATGATAGTAAAACGACAAATACTAAATAAAAATTATAAGTGTAAGTTATAATTTTTATTATATAATAAATAAAATGACTATAAATATTAAATGTGTAAAAAGTAAAAGTTATAATTATATGGAGTAACATGAATGTAATGTATATGTGAATGCAATGTATTTGTTTATTTTAAAATTAATGTATTTTTAAACTAATAAAATTTAATGATATTTTTAACTTAAATTATTTTTATAATTAATTGTAATTTCAACAGATTTAATACAAACATTGTACATGTTTCATTCATGTTATTGCACAACACTCAAAAAACACATACTTAAGTCACATTGCATTATTGCATAGACAATTAACGAACATCACGTAGCGTGTTTTTAGGTAATTTTGCTCATCGTTAATTTAACTTTATTTAACTTTTTGTTCTTTATTCATTTATATTTTAATTGGTAATAGTGCTTATTTCCAATACATTTCATAATGCCAATTCCTTTGCTCATTGCCTTTGTTTGATAACTTTTCAAATCTATAGATTTTTCTTTCAAATCTACCGCACGAGAGATTGACAATGGAAAGACAATTTAGTCGGTCAAAGTTCTAAAGTCTCAGGAAACCCAAATTCTCTATTTTAACATTCAAATACGTTCCATTCACCTTTATAAATCGATTGTAATCAATCGAAGTTCTCGGTAGTGCTCCTAAAATTAATGAACCCAGATTCAATTTCACATTTCACTCTTTTCATCGTTCCAAGAAAGCATTCAGTAATTGGTGGATTTACTATGGAGCATCTTATTGTTTCCGATGTATTATTTAATGGGTGCAAGCGGATGCGGTAGGATTAAACATAAAAGAATAGCACCCGGCATTCATTTAACAGCACACTTTCTACTTCACGGGAGAGCTCATCTTTTGTCATCATTGGCTCATCTTTTGTTTCGTCATGCAATTGAAAGATTTAGATGAATGAAAACATGCAGAAAAGTCAGACTGGTTTTAACACACAACTCACCATTTAAAGTTAAAATTAACGAATCGTAAGTTAACTTGAGGAATGTAAATAGAGACTTAATCAGGGAGGTGAGGTATTTTGGGGTTGATGCTGTGTATTTAAACTCTCAAACATTTCCATCATGGTTTTAGTTCGAATCAACCAAGCACATGTCAACAAGATGAGGTCTTTTTATTTGCTCATCCTCGCTCAGCTCCTCGTCTTATCCCAGAGTGTTAAGTTGAGAGAGAAGCGGGGAGCTTCGGTCTACCCGGTTTTCCGCGGCGGGCATGGAGCCGAAGAAACGAATTTCCTATTTCTCTACGATCCTGCTCCGTTTGTTCAGTACTTGGGTGGTTCGAGATCTAGTTCTGGTGGATATTCAGGTGGTTCAGGTGGTGAGCAAGAAAGTCGACGTTCATTTTCAGTAGCTCCGCTCCAGGGATTTTCCTCTTCTACTCCCTTCGACACCTCCTATCTCTCCAGTTTCAATCTCCACAACATGATGGGATCGGGCATGGCTCAGCGGAGAAGCGACTCTGGATCACATTCGTCAAATCTTGGGTATTCTACTAATTTCGCTCCACTTCAAGCTCATGGCATTTCGGCTGCTAGTTTTGCCAATCCGAGAGGGATGTAAGTCACTATTTAATGAGCTCTTTTTAAATAATGCATTCGTTAATATTTTTATTTGCAATACTAGTCTGGAGAGTATATAATATTTTGATTTATGCTTCTTGAATATTTAACAATTAACAATATCAAAGAATGGATAAATGTATCGTGGTGACTTATGGACAGGTCGGGTCATTATTCGCCGGGAAATGTTCGATCAATTCACCAAGTTGTGATGCCAAATCTGAGCGCTTCTTCGCTTGCCCATTCAGCTTCAACGTCTTTCAATGCTCAGAACAATGTGATTTCTATTCTCAATTCTGGAAATCCTCAACAACAGTCTTATAAGGGATTCTATTAATACTAGAAATTATTTCCTTTATAACATGTAATAACTATAAATAAACACTTCGATTGTACCTTGTAATTGTAACATTAATAATTACTCATAAAAGAATGATATTTAGTAGTTATCAGAATTTTTAAATAATATTGTAAAATGTACTAATTACTAAATTAATATACTTATTCTTGTAAAAGATATAAAATATTTATATTACTTAATAACATTATTATTACTTAATTGTATATTTATTGTATGATAATTTGACTGAAAATGTTTAATTTCTCTTGAATTTATATTTACTATATACAAATAGAAATATTTATTTTATACTATTTTGTTCTTGATTAAAATCTAATATCATATAATACTCTTAAATTAAACTATCGTTTTACTCTAATTACGCATTATTGAGTGATACATCATTACATCACTGATGTATCATTCAATACATCAGAGAATACATCAGAGAATTGACCAGCGCAGTGGGTAGATTTTTAAAGAATGGCATGTACAGAGTGGCCCAGTAGTCGATAGGTTTTTTATAAATCGATAACTTTGAGATGGTTAATGATAAAATATAAACAGCTACTTTTCTTTGAGTCTCCCTGCTTTTCACTTTTCATCTTATTTATCTCCAACTTTAAAAATGGATAAACAACGCCGTTTAAGTAAAGAGAAGAAGGTTCACATTATTGAGGTTTTTGCTCAAGAAAAGAAAGTAGCAATCCCGGTTGCAATGTGCAAACGAGCGTGGGAGGCAGTAGAAGGCCGCTTTCAGAGATGCATCGAAGTTAATGGGTCTCAATTGACGAGTTAAAGCTTATTTTTATATAACATGATATATAAGGTATGTATCTGTTAATTTTTATGAAATTCGGTTACTGAATAAAAAATATATTACTGATTTAAAAAAACCTATCGACTACTGGGCCACCCTGTAATATTAATTTAAAAATATGCCTATTGCCTATTGTACACCATATTGTATGATAATTGATAATAAATAAGATTTACAATTTACAAGTAATATTAGGTATTCTATAATCTAAACATTCGGATTTCTCGTGAATATTCAATCTCTTGTAAAAACGTATACATACTACTTTTATTTTTTTGATCAATTGTCATTTGTGCTTTTCTTGTTTGAATTTGAATTTATTTTCATTATAAGTTATTTACAGATATCTTAACATAACATTATTTTATACTTAATCTAAAATACAATATACAAATTTACTTTATATAATAATTAAAGGTTAAGGAATAATTGTTAGTAATATAATAGATTAAACTTTCAATAGTTGTACCTTTATTTTTGGTAGAATAAATTATCCCATGCTAAACAATATCAATGCTCCATTTAATAAAGTAAAAATAGGATTGTTAATAAATAGTAAAGCCATTTGTTTCAATTATTCCCTGAAGATGTGGAGAAAAGAATTTTAAGAGAGCAAATGAAAAAAAAGTTACAAACGCATCGTTAGACTCTTTTTGGACGGAGCCGTTTAAAAGGCCGAGAGGACTTGTTTAGAACTCAGTCAGTGAGTGGAATTCTCTTTGTCACAATTAACCATCTAATCGTAAGTAATGAAATGATCTAAGAAGAGATATAGCGGCGGATCCTTTGGATTTGTGTTCATGCGAATCCTCCTACGGAAGTGTCTCCACACATCCATACTCCCGTGTGTGATAACTCCTTTAATGCAAATGGAAATAAAATAGAAATTTCCCTTTTGAAGGAAAAGAAGCTGAGTCTCCATTGTGGGTTGTTACGGAACGGAGCTCCTAGGATGAAAAACAAAGGGACCAGATCTCTCCTCTTTCAATCACTCGTTTTCGAGACCCGAAGAAGAAATAGTTAAGAGGTGTATAAAAGGGTTAGAGGATCATTTTCCTATCCTAGTTACCTTCTAGATTCCCACACACCGTCATGGACACAATGCTCATCCCGCTCCTTCTCGCTTTCATCATCGGGCTCACGAACGCGTCCGAGGACGCCCACGCCCACGCTAGAGTAAGATCAACCCTTTTAATGTTCTTCAACTTAATTCCCCTCCCTTTCATCTCCTCCTTCACAGGTGAAAAGAGGAAATTACGGAGAACGATACTCTGGAGGAATTGGAGCGCAAAGTTCCCTCGGGAATGGCTATGGAGGGACCAACATCGCTGGAGCAAGTTTCTCTGGAGTCACCGGCCCAAATGTCGTCTTCGACTCACTTGCACTCAAAACCATTTCTGTTCCAAATAATGCCTTTGTTGCTCAATATCAAGTAAGTTTAACTTATGATAAGGCCCTACATAATATTTATATGATACTAATTTATTCAAAATAAGATTTTCATTTAAATTTAAAAATTATAATCATTTCAAATTAAAAATAATCGTTTTTAATTTTGATCGGCAATAATAATGATAATATTTAATTTAGGCTACAACCAATGCTGCCGCTTCATCAGCCCAAGGACTCGACTACGCTCAACAACAAGGACAACACCAGGCTGCTTATGCTGGACTCGCTGCGAATCAAGTTGGGCAGTGGTACAATGCAATTGCAACGGTAAAATTATCTAATTCATTTTGTCATCCAAGTCTTTTGTTTTAATTGTCAATGAGTTGTTAGTCGGAATTACCTAACATTTAATTATGTGATCTTTAGGGCCCCGTCCCGGCTGGCTACAAGGGAGAGTACCGCCGAAGGAAGTGAAGCGCATAAACTTGCAATAAAGACACTTTCTCATTGACGTTCAATTGGAGACGAGGAAGAGATCGACTCTTTGAACTCTCCTCAGAGAAAACCTCCTTCGATTTCTTTTTTTTCATTATAAACGAACCAACTCGTAAAGAAGAGTTCAGTCGTTGCTCATCTTCTCTCATTTGCATTCCCTAATTAAGTTCCTCTTCAAAGTCTTTTTTTACATAAATAAACTCCAAAGTTGAGAAGGAATTTTATTAACCCGCCAGCTTCATTGTCATAATCAAATCAACAATGACAAACTTGGGGATTTCATTACTGTGCTCTTCGGTCTTAAGTAAAAATAGTCTTTTTAATCTTCTTTTTGTTTTACTTCATCTCCAACTTTTGTTCTTTTAAATTTATTCATTAATTTTCACAAAGTTTGAAGTATTAGCCTAATGAATTTGACAAACAACATTGTTTTGTTCAATAGTGGTGTTGATTTTAAACATGAGTATTCGGGTTCATTCTCTTGGGATTCGGGACATTTCTGGGGTTCATATCGGAACGGACGACCATTATGGAGCTCATAGGGTAAATGAACAATTCTTTGGAGACTTTCTCCTTGAAAAGTTGTTTTAGGTGAAAAGAGGCTTTGGCGGTGGCGGAGGATACGGCGGAGGCGGCGGGTATGGATACGGAGGTGGAACTGGAGGAGCAGCAGCTATCGCCCAACAAGCAGCAAATCAAGCAAAAGCAGCTCAGGCAGCCCAAGGGGCCGCAGCGCATCAAGCAGCCCAACAAGCAAGGGCCACTTTGGCTGCTCAAGCGGCTCAAGCTGCCCAACAAGTAACTTACATTCTCCAACACTTTCACAATCACCATTACGGTCGTTAAACAAACTTTAAGACAATTCATCACAGTTAAAATGAATAAAATCATGCCTGCATTCATATTATGATAAATGTGATTTAACATAATGTTACAACCTACAAATATCATAATCATTTACCTACAAATTTTGTGAAAATATTACAATGCTCTTATAAATAATATTATTTTAAATATTCTGCATTTTAAAATAATCACAATTAAAGTAAGAGGCTAGTTAAACTTAAGTAGAGCCAGAAATTTTTAAAATGTTATAAGTAAGTATAAGGTTGGGTTTTTAGTATTAGATACGACATAAATTATATTGTGTTTTATTATTAGGCACAAGCTGTTGTAGCGGCAAAGCAAGCACAAGCGGCTCAAATAACCCAAGCGGCTCAAGCGGCCCAAGCTGCAGCATTTTCTGAGAGCACTTCAGCTGCAAAAGCGTCAGCTGGTATTCATGAACGATGTCAAAGCTGATGTTACAATTTATTTTAAAAAAACTAAAAATCTAATATAAAAAATACAATATAGTATTCCGATATATTCTTTAAATGACAATTATAGCTGTTTATGCTGCTGAGGCTGCAAAGATTTCAGCCATCCAAGCTGCTAGACATGGCGGTTACGGGGCACAACAGGTAGTCCAAACATAGTCCAATTGACTCTCTTCCTATAGAGCTATTTATTTTTGTAGGCTGTGTGGGCGGCCCAAAGATCACTTAATCAAGCACAACAAAATCAAGCGTGGCAGGCTCAAATGGCATATCAAGCCCAACAAAACGCTTGGGCTCTTTCGCAGGTAAGTTCCTGCCAGTGAATGAGGGAATTGACAGATAAAGCCATTGCCTTAAATTGCCCATTAAAGCATTTATTATATTATTCTATTCCTCATTCCGTCATTTCATTGCATTTGTCAACTGTTTTAGAAGCAGCAGGCGTCCCTCAATGACTTGGGACAAGCGCAGGCAGCAGCCAACAAAGTAATTGTTCTAATTTCAATCTTTCTCATTTAAATTACTTTCCTTCATTTACACAATGATTATGCTTATCAGAAGAATTTCGCAATTAAGCCAAACAATGTATAATTCAGGCTGCCTGGGCTGCTTCCTCAGCACAAGCGAACATTGGCGGATACGGCGGGGGCGGTGGCGGCCATGGCGGAGGCGGCGGGGGTTACGGCCGCTAATAATCTTGTATGAGAAAATTCGGGAAACGTTGCGGCAATGATGAAAAATAAAGTCGTTTGTTGTTCTATTCAAAGATTTATTCCTTGAGGTCGTTCTCAATTGATTAAAATTAGCCATGAGGAGGGGCCTAAAAATAGTTTGGATGTTTTGCGGGGCTTCTTGTCGCGAAAGATGCGGAGGCCATGGTCTTGGTCAACCTGAAAACATCCCGGGTTGCCAAGAACTTCCCAGAGAACTTGTAAGTTCCTTGAGGATGGAGGATCATCCTGTCCTTTACTCCCTGCTTTCTAACGCTTCCAGTGATGGAGAAGATCAAATTGCTCCAGCCCCACTTTCCTATAACCCATCCTATACCGAAGGCAAGTTCATTATTATTTTGATATAAAGATTATTGAATCAAAAATAATACGAGGGCTCCTATAGTGCATTTCCTCCGGAGGATCTCAAAATACTTCCAAGCCATTTTAACTCTTATTCTCTGTGGAATTCTCCTTTCCCTCTCCCTCTGTCTCATCACAAGAACCAAGAACTGGTAAGGTTTCATTAGATATAAAATACTTGAGTTAAAAACTCTTCTAAATTGATACCACGGAAAAGCATTCAACTGACTAAATCCAATTTAAAAACTTTAATTTGATAAGAATTAATTTTTAATATGAGTGTCATAAATAATATACAGAGTTAAGAAGTATCGAATATTTACAATATAACATAAACTATTGATACATAATATGTATGTATGTAGGTATAAGATTTCATTTATGGAAATGAAAAGCTATCAAGATAGAAAGTTAGGTTCTATTTCATGGAAATAAATTGTAAAAAGTCCCACTTTTTTAGGTGGAAGCATCGAAAACCTGCGAGAAATGTCCCGAAGGTTATTGTAGAAGAATGGAAAGAGGTTCGTAACGGAAGACAGGAAAGTGTGAAGAACCGAGATGAGGAAGCGTCACTTCGAATCCCCAAAGTCCAATTTTTCCGACGACCCTCAGGGCCTTTCGCCGAGGAAGTTCTAGGTGAGATTTGACAATGACTAAAAATACATTTTGTCATTGTTCCTTGGTTTGGTGTAGCCTTCGTCGAGGAGTCTTACAAGAAGGAGAAGAAGGTGAAGAAAGAAGATCCGAAATAAACCTCCTACATCATTTCCCCACGACCTTTTTATTCCTCACTCTTTTTGATAGAGAGGAGGTCTTTTGCCGCCTCCTTCTTTATCTCTTCATATTTATGAACTCAATTACGTGTTTCACCAAAACACATTTTGTGTCCTAAAAATAAACTAGGAATTAGCAAAGCACTTGATTTGTATCGTCGTACACATGTTGAATTGGCAAGGTCGCTGCGTCTCCCTTTCAAATTCCTCCATTCCTAACGGCCCATCATAATCATAATTCCTTAATTTATGATCTTAACTCTCCTTATCTCCACGCGAAATCTCGGTTGGCTTCATAAGAAAACAGCAATTTATGGTCCGCTCTATTATAATAACATGATGTTAAGAGACGATTTGCACTTAAAGGACACTTGGGATTAATTTAATCAATTAATTCACCAATTAACTTATCAATCATTCTCGGAAATTTCAAAACCACTCAAGGAACTCTCGAAATCAACTACGGATAGATATCTGTATTATAAAACCTAATGGTCTTATATTTATAACTGAATATGGTGATGGGAAACGTGATCGTAGACTCTATGGATTTATGTATATAAGGATAGTATGTTCATTTACACTCTTGGGATGCATTGAACCGGCAGATGAAATCAAATATGAGTGAAATAATGCCAAGAAGTTGAGTGGAGTGTTGAAGGGAGGACAACATTGTTCGGGCGAGTTTGGGGATCGTGCGGGGAAAGTAGAACATAAATTTGCTGTACCGCATAGCGTGTGTCGGTGTGTTTCCCATCTCAAGATGATGGGTCTTCTGAGTGGGGAAATGCAAGAAAATCGATCAGAGCGAAGGGGAACGGACTTCCTCAGGATCTTCCCCTCCCCGATTTCTATTTCAGTTCACTTGGAAAGGGAACTCGCGGGGTCAAACATGGTTTAATTGTCAATGAGCGGAGTCCCTTTTAGTTTCCTCCTCCGCTTCTCCCTCGTCATGTAGGGTTGCCCCTTCGACTTTCTTTCCCCAAGTGGTGCAGTGAGGACGAGATGATAGTCAGAATCTTCGTGTCCTGGAATCGGTGGGCCGATACGCTCGAGCGGGGGCTCCGTCACCGGGCGAGGATCAAGGCCCTTCTCCCCATCCTCTTCTTCATTATTAACACTGTGGCCAATTTCCAACCGCAGATATTTGGTAAGTTGGATTGATTTCTTCTTTAAATGAAACAATTATGAGTATAAACATTGGGCTCATTCGATATGTATGAAACTCATGAAAGTGAGACATGCAATTGAGGCTTAACGCCTCTTTGGAACACGCAACCTGGAACAATACATTGTTCCCACTTGTTATAATTTTCCAATTAGTAGTTCATAAGTCGTAAGAAGTCAAGGTGGAAATGGCTTAATTTACGACGATTCATTTGGTTCATTTCATTTCTAGTGCAAGGTGACAATATAAATGAAAATGCGTACTCTTCACATTGGCATGAAAAGCTCATACGAAGGGATGTGATGAGCAGACTTAAGAACAATTTGGCTGCGGGCCTTCCAACATCTTTTTCACCTACAAGCAGTAAGTCATTATAATTTTATTTAATTATTTAAATATTCCTTGATTTTGTTTAGACATTTAACAGTTTTGTTTAGATCTATTACGTTTTGCCTAATTATTATTATTATGATTCATTTTATAACTATTTTAAATTAATTTTTTCCAGAATGTGACCGCCTATTTTTATCAACTCCAAATGGGATTCGGAACGGGACATTTGAATCTCCTTCTGTGACGCCAGAAACTGGCTACTCGCTCCAATGCATCTTCTACTTCGTTCCTATGAAGAACGAGAGGGTCGACGTTCAGTTCACTATGTTTGGAGTCCGAGGCACACCGCCAGAGTAAAACTACAAATAACTAAATTTTTAATTAGGAATCTTTTCTAAACATGGTTTTAAATTTTAGATGCGCCCACGAATGGGTTGATTTGTACACTGAAGTGGAAGACACGGACGTAACGGATTTGATTTCTACTCCATTTGGCGGTCGCTATTGCGGAAAAATCCCACCAAGACGCCGGATCTCTCTTTATGGAGGAATCGCCATCGGATTTTATACTGATAAGAATGCAACTGAAGAAGGATTATTTCGTGGCACTTATGGATTTAGTAGCGAAGGTATATTACAATATCACATTTAACTTTTTGTTAATATGTAGTATGTACGATTTAGGCGGGATTCAATCTGAATAATTATTTAATTGCTTAAATATATAGTATAATTAAATTGTAATTTTTTGTATGGACAGAGAGATACCGTGTTGGCACTCCTCAACCACGAACCCTTTGCTCATACACAGTCTACGCGGATAAGAAGAAACAAGGTGAACTTGTGTCTCCGACGTATCCTGGAGTTTACCCAAAAGATTTGACCTGCTCGTACCGTTTCATTGGATCGATGGCCCAGCAGCGGATTCGCCTCGAATTTCGTGACTTTGATCTCTTCTACGGCGGCGGCCAGTGAGGAAAAATTCAATTACTCTTTAGGCTTACTCATGGCAGTAGAACATGATTAGAGCTAAGAGACTGAAAGGGGTCGTAAAAGGAATAGGGCGATTGATGTTTCTCCATTTCAGCTGCCCATTCGACGAGGTGAAAATCTTCGACGGGAACGACACGATGGCTCCGTTGATCGGAACTTACTGCGGTCAGCAGCGGAACCTCGTGGTCTACTCTTCCGAACAACATCTCCTCATCCTCTTCAAGACTCTTGAGAGGAACACGGAGACGCAGAACCGAGGCTTCTCCGCCGTCTTTGAATTCAGTGAGAGCTTCGTGAAACTCGGTGAGAAACACGTCCGCCCTTAACGTCTCCATTAATAACGGATGAACTCTGGGTAGATTTCATTGGGAAGAATACTGGGATGCATATCCGCGGGACCGAATGCGACCAGAGGATCTTGAGCAGAGGGAACGGAACGAATGGTGCTGTCTATTCTCCCAACTACCCTTATCCCTACCTTCAGAAGATCGTCTGCCGCTATTTTGTCTATGGACTCCAAGACCCCCAGCACCTTGAGAGGGTTCGACTCGTCTTTGAGAAATTTGATGTCCCTTCCACCTCCTCGGCCGAGGAAGAGCCAAATTCAGCTCATGTTTCAGCGACAAAGTGAGATGGAAATTAAATTACTTTCTTCAATTGAGGATCAGTTTACAATTTAAACCTTATGAATGAGATTAATACTTTAGTATTACAGTGACATACCTAGAATTACAACACAACTTTAACTATTGAGTTAATTGTTAAATTTTTATTTATATATTAATAAATAAAATTTTAGAATGGAATGTAAATATGAAAGTGAATGTTATAAATTCATCCACTATTGATTATTCCAGGTGCGGCGATGGGTCTCTGAAGATTTACATGAAAGGCCAAGAAGTTGTTCAAGCTTACGATAAAGCTGATCACGAGTTTTGTGGTAAAGACGTTCCTGCCGCTCTTGTCTCCGATGGACCGCGCCTCGTCCTCGTCTTCTCTTCAGGGGATGTTCAAGGGTCAGGGTTTAAGGCTCTCTACATTTTTGAGCCGGAGTACAAAGTGCGGGACGGAACTCCTGCTCCCGACGGCTCATGCCATTTCACTTACTACTCCACCAGCCAAGACAAAGGAGAGTTCAACTCTCCGCGCTTCCCGGAAAACTACCCTTCGAACTCAGACTGCATCTACGACTTTGTTCCAAGGTCGAACAACGAGCAAGTCAGAATCGTCTTTGACCACTTCAAGGTTAAGGCTGAGAAGTTCAACTTCACGTTTGGTGCTTACGGGTGAGGAAACTAAACTAATAATTATGGTTATAGTAAATTAAAGAACATTTATCAAAATGTTAATTATATTTAATTAATGATTAAAGTGGTTTAATAATGATTAAATAATTTGAATAGCAATGATTGTCAAGAGGATTGGGTTGAGATCAGCAATGTATTTCAAAACAACGATGAAAAACTTGTTGGTCGCTACTGTGGTCATTCTGCTCCAGGACCAATCGAATCGAAAGAGCAGGTCAAATCTCTCAAAATTCATCTCCATACTGACGAATCAGGAGTTTTCAATGGCTTCCGAGGTCGATATATGTTTTTCAAGGCGAAAAGCGTTTTTGGAGGTAATTGACATTAATATTACATTGAATCTAATTGTGCTAAACTATCGTTAATTGCTCTAATAGTGTACAACTTCTTATTACATAATATGTAAGAATTGTCAAGTTTTTGAACTTTTGACATGAAATTAATATGAAAATTATATGCAGAATGTGGACAAAACTTCAGCAGTGGCGTAACTGGAGCTTTAACAAGCCCGAAATGGCCTGGGAGTTACGAAGGTCATAAGAAAGGAGAAGGGAGTTCCACGTGCAATTGGTATTTGTCAGTTCGACACAATTTTCGCGTCATGCTTCACTTTCAAATATTCGTTCTTGAAGGAGATCCACTTGGTAATTCCATTGATTCCATCACCTGTCTCAACATTCCCTTTTTCCAATTCCCGATAGTCAAATGGGATTTGGAATGAAGATGACTTAGAATGAACCTCATTGGAATTTCTTATGACAGCTCGGGGTTGTTCAGCGGCCGCGGTCCGAATTTGGGAAGACCCAGATGGAGTTCCTATTGAGCTGTGCGGGGAGAAACTGGAATACTCCCAATCTCAATACGTTTCTGTTCGATCCGTGATGCGAGTGACGTTCATCACGGCCGACAAGGCTGTTGGAGCCCGGGGCTTCAGAGCAGTGTGGACGGAGGTGGCCGACGGGGCCGTGTCATGTCAACCCAACTACTTCCGATGCCGCTATACTCATTTTTGTATCCCATATGAACTCCGGTGTGATGGGACCCAAAACTGCGGGATTGCACTTGAACCCGACAATTCCGACGAAGAAAACTGTAAGAATTTAAATTATTCACATTTTCTAATTTCAATATTGATCATATTGATCAAATAAAGGCTAAATCAATTAATATGTTGGATGGTTAATTAAAAATTTATGCATTCTTATTAGGTAACGGTGATCTTGAACGGGGTTTGGATATTGTGGTCATTGTGGCGGTTTCGGGGGGCGGCGCTCTCGTCATGATCGCCGTTCTCTGTGTTTGGGGTGAGAAGAAGAAGCGGCGAAGACGAAGGAGACTCAACCTCCGCCGGCCTCCCATTCATGTCTGCGACAACGCTGGCGCACGATTCGCTGCAATGGACAGTGTTTAAGGCTCAATTTTTTAGCCAGTATAGTGCCAAAAATTTTGTAATAATAATAAATAATAGCAAAATAAAGTTAAATGATTCTGGGTAAATCACACGTTTACGCTCACACACTTCATCTACGCAAGCACATCCCCATCACTCACCCAGCCTTAAAAAGGCAACAGAGTTCGGTGAAACATGAGAGATGATCAATGATAGAAAGTGAAGGCTTTTGGATGCCTTATAAGCCTCATTTAACTATTTGACATTTGTTATGATAATAGTTAGAGTGTAAGAAGTCGAACACCCTGAACAAGATAAATTGGTTCCTTTCAGAACGCCCGACCCACCCACACCTCATTATTAAGTATTATGGTCGAAGATAACTCACATGGATGAATTGATAGTAAGGGCTAGAGAGCATCTCATTATTCATAGCATTTGTAATGAACAATAGGGGTTATGCAACTAGAGCTGTCATAGAGGAAAATAAGCCCGTTTAAAAAGAGAAATCGTTCTCAGAAGGTGTAAGAGATAAAAAGACTCATATGTATATGAATGTATACATATTTGCAACATGTGAAGCAAGCCGTCTTCCTATTATGGGAACTGAATGGAAAGCAATGGGCTGAAGAGGAACAATGAGAGCGATAAGGGAGAATAAGAAAGCAACATCAATAGGAATCAGTTCAAAATTATCTTAAGAAGTTTCTTATAGAACACTGCACTCGGCAAATTACCAGTTGTCCGTCTGGTAATGGAGAGTGAAGACGCCTCAAATATGTGACCATATTTATTTTTCCACCTCACGTAATTGAAAGTGTAAAAAGGTATTTGAACCCTATTGGTAGCGCAAGACCATTTATTAATTAAATTAACTAATTGAGCCTAATTGATTCCATTAATTAATTAATGTAATTGATCCCTGAAGTGTTGTAGGGATGGCGCCAACGCAGATCTTTCAACTTTTGATGTCAATAACTCTCGTGGGATTTCTGGCCTCGATCAACGGAGACTCTGAGAGTTTACCTGATGAAGAGAGTGCAATCTACAACTTCCCTGAAGATGACATTTGGCCCCGGATTCCGCGGACGACGATGAGTCCACAAGTAACCGTGAGGCTTTCAGGTGAATCCGGAATCCTTGACAGACCCACTGAAGAACTGAGACTTGAGAAAAAGATAGTTTATGAAGAAGCTCTCTCGCTTGACTCAATTTCAAAAGAGGACAAAAGCCCTCCAGAATATATTGAGTTACCACACGAGCTGCCAATGGCCAAATTCGATAATTTTCTCAATTTTAAAATTCTCACTAATCCACTCAATAGAGTTTACGAGTTCCAGGAAAATGCCATAAAGTATGAGAATGAAGATGAGCTTTTTCGAAACTCAAAAAAACTTCAGGATCATTCGTATGCATTCACTTCACTTTCATACATTCATTCATTATTAGATGCACTATACATTATACTTTAGATGCAATCCCTTTATTATGTAACTAGACCTGGGTAGAACTTTGTAGAATATGTACTAGTACATTGTAGATATAGAGCCTCATTGTTAAAATCATCAATCATACCGATTGAACTACCTTATGTACCAAGGTACATAATTAGTAATAAATTAGAGTACATAGAATCCCAGTATGAAACATTAGTACACATATTAGATAATGTTTAGATGAATCCAATTAAGTGTCTGTAGAAGCTTCGTAATTAAAGTAAAATTAACTATTGTTTAGTAGTTTTAATTCAGTTTTACTTCCTTTATTTTAGAAACATGAGAAAAGAAGCGTTATATACAAATCACAATTTTCTTGATAGTCAAACTGACAACACTAACCCAATTTTATATTCATTGTATAAACACTGGAAAGGTATTCATTCTAAATTGATTTTGGCCCATTGAAAATTCCATTATCTTATCAAGAATTCTCTTACAGATACCACTTACGGAAATGAGAATGTGAAAACGGAAGGGGAAGGAGATGAATATTTGATAACAACGAAATCTGAGGATGATTCGGAGGAAGCTTCAATCCTTCCTCCTTATTTCATGAAGAGGAAAAAGTTCGAATCGGAAATGACTCTCAAGAACCGTTACAGAGACGAAGAACTCAAAGAACCCATCAAAATGGAACTTACAGACCCCATCGCCTTGTCCACAAGTTCTTACAAATTGGCTTCGAAAGATTCTCCGCTCCTTTCGTCCATCGTGAGTCAAATCAAGAACTTAACTACGGATTGGCCAAAGAATCGTTCAGCTATTCCAGGACTTCCAGGCATTGACTACCCAACTTACAATGAAGTTCCATATACCGGGTTTGATTGCAAGATGCAAAGGTACAAAGGGTTCTTTGCAGATCAAGATGCAAAATGCCAGGTATGGATTTAATTAGAAAATCTATAAATAAATTAAGTAATTAAGCATAATAAATTTAATTAATAAAATATGGAAATGTTTTCAGGCATGGCATTATTGTGATTTTAGCGACGGACAATCGACATTTCTTTGTCCAAATGGAACGCTGTTTTCTCAAGTGATCTTCACTTGTGATTGGTGGTTCAATGTTGATTGCAATGAAACTCAGCAACTTTACGTTCTAAACGAGAGATTGTATAGATATATCAAACCACCTAAACTC
Organism: Neelides folsomi; assembly: GCA_034687125.1. Taxonomy (NCBI): domain Eukaryota; kingdom Metazoa; phylum Arthropoda; class Collembola; order Neelipleona; family Neelidae; genus Neelides; species Neelides folsomi. The sequence goes on along the minus strand of JAQGBZ010000017.1, from coordinate 73,892 downwards.
TCTTTCCCCGAAGACTTCCATGGACCACTGGTCGATGACTGGCTCATTCGACAGCTGCAAATGGGACGATTGCCGAAAGTTAAAAAAACCTCCACCAACACAACTAAAATCTTGATGTGATAGATGAATATGATTCACTTCATTTCTTATTTTGGAGAATTGCAATTATTATCTAGGTATAGCTGTTCGAATTTTGATTCCTCGGTTTTGAAACATCACACAATCAATTAAATTCTTTTGCAATTTAAACAGAATAAAAAATGTCTCGTATATATAAATCGGCGTCAATAAATTTTTGTACAATTCTCTAGATATGTATTATGCATTTATTAGAGTGGGGGCGTTAAATTCTCATAACTTGTGCACATCCAATATGATAAAAGAAATAATTAAACGTAAAATTTTTAATTGCAAAATATTTATTAGTTGATATATAAAATATCGGAACAAGATATACAGACAAATAAAAAATTCATTTAATATCATTTGCTACAATGGGTAATTAGCTCTTGCGAAAACAATAAAATAGAATCATTGCAGTTATCAAAGTTGCACCTCCAAAGACAAAGCTCCTACGACTAATAATCAAAATAACCAATTAGAGTTCGATTGAATGAAGAGTGTACATTTCATACACGTACCTAAGTATGTGTATTAATCTGCAAAACTCTTCTAATAAAATCAATAATTATTTTGGTACCATATTGGTATACATTATACATTAAATATTTCATGATTTGATTAGTCTCATTGATAACTTACGCGAACTTTGGAAGTGATGAGTCCGACGCAACTAAAACTTCGTAACCTTCCTCTCGTAAAAACACCCAGATTTTCTTTGCGCTAATAAATATAATAAGTCGAAAGTTCTTTAGTGGTACCATACAAAAAGTCTAAGGGTTATTTTGATTGTGATACATTTGAAAAAAATAGAAATTAAATTGATTTTTACATTGACCAATTTCCGCATGCCAAATTGACAGTATCATCATCGACGCTTACAAGGTCAATATCTCCGAATGGTATCAACTGCCTTTCTAACTATAAGATTACAATAATTTCCACTTAATATAATTATCTGTATAACTATCTGTATAACTATCTGTATGTATTTAATATATTTAAGCATCAAATAAGAATAAATTACCTCATAAACATTAACAATAGCATTGTTCTCTTTGCAACTTTTGATTTGGATCACGTCAGGTCTCCAAGTAATTGGATCAGGGCCAGCAAGATTCTACATCGTCAATTACAATTCGGTAAAATTAGTACTTCATGACTATAGAAAATTCTAAAGATTAAATTTTAAATTTTTTACAAGATAAGGTAAATTGGCTCTTCCGATGTAAACGAGATTTTCCCATTTTGACACGCTGGACAACAATTCAGCTGATGTAGGTGGAGACATATGATACCTATGAATAATAATTAATTAGTTTGAAAATATAGTTTTGGAAGGTGAAATCGATATCATTGCAAACCGTAAAATAGGTTTCCCTTGATTAAGCGAAAGAGATGCTAAACGCAAAAAGACAGTTCCGGTTACATAAGCGTCAAATCCTGCTTCATGAGAATTTGTGTTTGGACAATGATCTAAATTGTTCTTTCGGCCTCGTATCAAATCTAATTTTAAAAGCGATAGAAGTTAATAATATTTATAAGATAGATAAATTGAATTTTATGGAAAATTTACATATTTATACGAATATTATTTATATTACCTAAAGCATATTTTAAATTTTCATCCCGAGGTTTCACATCTATGTTTGTCAAGAACCCACGGCAAACATGTACATTTTGGTAAAGAGAAAAAAGAGTCGTCGTTCTGAGTAAATCTAGTTGTTCTGATTGTTCCTTATTAAAATTTCCTTCTTTTCGTAGAGCAATTGCAAGGTATTTCGTGTCATAAATGGAATTAAATAGATTGTGAATTGCAACTTTGAACTTCTCATATGTTTCTGTAATTGACGTAAATATGTAAATTATTCTAATTAGATTAATAATTTCATAGTTTATATTGAATTAATCATTGTTTAGATTATTTTTAGCAATTAATAATGTATAATCAAAATATGAGTGATTATAATTGTAATACCTGGACTTTCTTCCACAAATTGTTCATAGATAAGGACGAGATCATTGAGTAAATTATGCCCAACGACGGGCTTTTTCTCATCACTTATGGCTTGAATCACTTTTGTCAATCCCTTCAACCTTTCTACGATTTTTTCAATGCTGGCTGGAGAAAGATCACCATTTTCAGAAGGGAAATATAATTTGTCAATATGTTCAGCAGATCTTAAAAATGATGGATAGTTTTGAATAAACTCCCGCAAGGACTTCTCTTTCTCTTTGTTGCAAAATGGTACTCCTTCTTTAATATACTTAAAAAACAATTTTACAATATAAGATTTTTAATTGGAATTTGGATAAATAATTAAATGTAATATTTCGATCAATATTATTATTATCGAATTTTTACCTTATTAAAATCAAAGTTATTTTGTGATAAAAAGTTGAGACTAGAAACTTGCATACGAATAGACTCTCGTTTGGAAAATTTGTCAAACGTGACTGGAAATGCATAAATGTTGAAGCAGTCGACCATAAATTCGTTCTTATCCCATGTCTTTTCAAAAATTGCGATTCCAACCTAGAAAAATTAAACGACAATTTTATTTTGATGTGTTATTAAAAAACTCTTTGATGTCAAAATAGATAATACACAACACACAACCATTGATCATGGTTAGGTAAGTACTATTAACATAATAGACATACTTGGCATATTTGGAATGTCCTTACGCCTTCGAGAAGTTTTTCGTATCTTCTTGGAGCAGAATCGAACAAGCTGGAAATATAAAATGATAAATTTAACACCATTTTAGAACGAGGTTAAAAGTATAAAAGGCACGTAAGTGCTTCTCAAATCTCATATAAGTAGTTATATACACATTTAAAAACATAAAATTCTATTATTATTATAAGATAAAAAATTAATTCAAATGTCAAAATTTAATCACCTATTTGGAGTTTCAGTAGAAAAAAGGCCTGTGTATTCAGCATCAATTGCAACAAAAGAAGCTTTTTTAATGAGTTTGATTATTTCCGGAATCTTTTCTTCGTAGTTTGATTTCACAACATCGACCATTTTCTGATAAAATAATATAAATAAACATTTAGTGTAAATTGTAATTATATTATGATTATTAATTATATGATATGATAATAGATTATTCCTAAATGAAAAACATAGAAATTCCGATTGTGGAATGTTAATAACTCAATTAATAACGATTAAAGAACAAAAAATTAATTTTTAACATGTAAGTACATGTGCATGTGTTAAAGGAATTCCCGCATATTCGGCTCTATTTGCTCCTTTCTACCTCTCGCCCAAACCTCCCGTCTTTTTCAATGCCAATGTTATTGTATTGCATTTTGTAGTGTGAATTAGCGAATGTGAAATTGTGATTTGGTGATTTGTGATCATTTTTGGTCATTGATTGAATATTTTAGAATCACATGAATCATCTCTTCTTTAGTTAAACCTGTTAAACTCAATATTTTAATTAAAGATTGAAAAAAGATGGGTGACTTCTCCATTTAACATTTATTTATACCTTTGTAAGTACATAACTAAAATTCATTTATTAGATAATATATTCTTCAAACTTGGGCTTTAGGAAGTTAAAGCACGAGAAGGTTCGATATTAAATCATGATCGTATTTACTGATTAAAGCCATTATTATAGGTAAAGCAATAATCTTGTCTACTAGTTTGCATTCTCCATCAGCTATTTGGTTATTTAAGATTATTTTTGCCTTATTTTTATTAACCTAAAATATTGAACAATTATTTCATTCTATATTTATTTTTAACAGAAAAAATGGAAAAGGAAACGAGTTTTGAAAAGTTCACCTTGAGTCAATTAGGCGAACATCTTAACCTGATTACTCCTGACACTTCCGATGATATTGCTCCTACACCTGAAATTGTCGATGATAACTCCATCCCTTGTGATCGCATTGATTCCGAAGGTGAAGACATTGTTGAAGACGACGCAGAAAACTCTGGCACTGAAAGCGACGTTGGCTCCTCATCGTCGGCCGAGAGCTACTCGCTTATGAAATCGCGACTCGAAGAGGTTGATGAAGTTGATTTAGAATTGGAATGCCAAGCTGTGAGTGAAAGTGCACGGCTCTTTTCTTCTCAAACTAGTTTAATGTCACGTGTTGAAAATAATCCATATAAAATCTCAGATTCACTGGTTAAAGTTGAAAATGATAACAATGAGAATTGCTCTTGCCCTCATGTCATCACTCCCAAGTATCCTTATGGGTATTCTCCAGCTATGGGAAATCGAGGCATCGTCCTTCGTCCAATTCCAAGTGTAAACGATGCTGGAGAGTCAATCTTCACAAGAGCTCCGAACTTCAGGACACCGGGAGGTTACAAACCACCTCTTTTTAACAAGAAAAGCCGAAATCTTACAGAAGAGGAATTACTCGAAGAATTGAAAAACATGTATTTGGAACCTGAACTCCCTGATCCCCAAATAGGGGAAGACGATGAATTCATTGCAAACATTCCCTCTGTTCCTGTAGTCCTTAGTCATATTCCAAAATTTAATTTCACAAACGGTGCACCTGTTCAGTTCGGCTCTGGCAAGCCAATGCTGAAGAGAAAGATAATTAAAACCGTGCAAAATTCATTAAGCGAAATCAATGAAATTGTTAGTCAGCCAACATTTCCTCCTCAGCCATCTAAACCATTAGAAGACGTTAAAATAGAGGAGATTGTAGTGAAAGAAAAAGAGGAAATTCCAAGTACCGAAACTCTTTCTGAATTACTCAATTCCATGAATTTATCGCCGCTTCCAGTAAAATCTGAAGTTAATAATTTTCAACAACCTCCTAAATTCGGTTGTTTACCTCGTAAGAAAAACAAGACGAGAATGAAAGGGAATTTAGCTTCAGATCTCAACAATGTTTGGAAAGATCTTCAAGACACAAGAGCTAAAATGAATCAAGAGATTGAATTCACAAATGTCAATTTAAGCACCAATGCTCTCAACAGCTCTTTACTAAAAGGTTGAATAATATATTATTGATTGTTCATATTAATTTCATTGCTTAGATCTATACTAGTAGTTTCAACCAATTATGTTAAAATGGTTTTTATATAAATAATTTATTTTATTTAGATCTAAATATTGGCCAATCAACTAGCAATGAAGTGGTTCAATACAATGGAAGGGTAAATGAAGAATCTGACAGCGTCTGTGTTAATGATCTTCTTTACGAAGCTGATATTCATCCATTTGAATTCGATGAAATCTTCCAACAACTTGTTGACTTTGAGATCTCTGATGAAGAAGAAATGACCGAAGAGCGAGCCTTAGCCGAAGCACTTGATGAAGCTCGTGTGTCCGAATGGGCAAGATCAGGAGCAAGCTTTTATACGGAAAAATTCCAAGAGGAGAAAATGAAAAGACAAGACTGTGAGGATGAAATTAGGAAACTTCGGAGCGAATTGAGCGAAGTAAAGGGAAAGAATGAAAATCTCGAGAAAGCGCTCGGCAAAAAAGACTCCGTTATTTCCAAAATCACTAGAGCTTTTGAGCAAATCTCAATAAAGTGGAAAGCTCACGAAGCTACCTCAAGGAATCTGATAGCTAAATTGCAAAGCGATCAAGCTGAACTCGTCAATTCTGTATTGGAAAATAAAGAAAAAGTTCTTCATTATGAGGGTGAGTTAAAAAAAGCATTGGAAGTCGGTCAAGAATACAAAACAAAACTGAGTGAATTCGAAATGGAAAAAGAAAAAGAAATCTTGAATCTCACCAATTCGTTCCAAACGAAATTAAAGGAAACTGAAGAATCTTCCTTGAAATCCGAGGTTTAAAACTCACCCAAATTAATATTTTAACCTTTAGCTCTGATTTTCATTTTATTTTCAGTATTCTTCTTTATCTGTTTACATTCATTTTTATCAACTATGAATTTATGCATGTTTAAAAAACTTATAGTCCGGAGTCCGGACATTATCAATGTTACATGTGCTCTATAGTATTATAATTTTTAATAATTTAAGTGCTTTGTTTTAACAAAATAATATAATGGTCACATTAAACAGGCTGAAAAGATGGAGTTGAAAGATAATATTCTTCAACTCCAGAATACTTCGGAAGAAGAAAGAACATTAAAAAATAAATTACAATTTGAAAATGAGGAATTGAAAATCAAAATTCAAGATCATATCGAGAATGATTTACAAAAAGAAGTTGATATCTTGGATTCAGAATTAAAGTCTCAAGAAGTTGAACTTAAGCATGTTATATCTTTACTCGTAAGTCTCATTTTTAACAATAACAATGTTACAATATAATCACTAATTACATTATCATAATTAAGATGCACATAATTTAACCAGCGAATGTTGGCCAATGAAATATTTTATTTTATTTAGAAAGAGAAAGATGTAGAAATAAGTCTAAAAGTGAAAGAAGAATCTGATAAACTCAATACGTACTATAATGAAAAATTGCAAGAAATTCTTACTGAACAATCGAAGAATATGCATGAAGCTGAATGTGAATTATTGAACAAACAAAAGAAACTTATTGGCGAAATTGAAATTCAGCATGCGAAGAGGTCTCTGGACCTGCAATTAAGGTTTTAATTTCTATTGTCTTATTAATGTACTTATTATTAATTGCATATCATTCTATTAAGCTGAATTACATTCAATGCACATGTAATATAAATTGACTTTTGAATCTAAATTTATTAGGTGCAAAAGGGAAGTTGAAAGTATTAAGTCAACGCTTGAGATTGAAATTGATGCATTGAGAGGGGACAATATTGCGAAACAAAAACAAATCTCAGAACTGTCAGACTTTCACATCAAAGAAGGAAAAGAATGAGTTTGATGAGCGAATGATTTGACTTCGTTGTCAACCGTCCAAATAATAAAATCATGTTATGTCCCTTTTTTACTTTTTTAACCTGACATGTTTATCACTTTAACCGCAATTAAATTAAATTGAAATTACGCCAGAAAAAATAACACGTGTATCGCTGCACATTTTTATAACGATTAGACAAGAAATATAATCGTAAGTAGGTAAAATTGGATATTTATATTATATCAGATATATTGGTTGTGAAATATTGTATCATAAAAATATTTAATTGTCACTTGCAGTTGCAGATGATCAATATGTAATTTAATAAATGATATTAATAATGTTTAAAATTGTGTCTATTGAAATAAAATACCTTTATTTTATCTATCCTAATGAGTAGATATTTAGTGTTGAACGCTTTTACTTTTGATAATAAAGTTCCTTATTAACTTTCAACAGCCGTTGTTTTCATTGGTCTTTTCACAATCGGTGGAGTCGTTAAGTTTTAATTTCCTATTCAATTCGGAGGGAGATCAAAGGAAGATCTTCATCTCTTTTGGGTTGGATTGGGAAAGAGCCCCAATGCACCTTGGATCAGAATGAGAACGAGGGATCTTGGAGGCATCTTGAGCACAATCGAGGTGGCGATTATAAAAATGCTGCTGAATGGGTGAAGATGGGACAAGAAGATGATACAAGAGGAATTTAAAGATGAGCTTGTTTATAAAAAGAATGTGGTGGTCTTGCGAGAGGGTTGACATCTCATTTAGTCCCTTGCATCACAGAGTAAATAATAAACGAGAAAATGACATCTAATTTACCAAAAGGCGAGTTGTTGAGTGTAGCAGAGAGGAGAGAGGTTACGAGAGGAGGAGACGAGTGCCAAGAGGATTCCGTTTCCTAATGATCGCCGTACTCGCCAGGTCCCTGACATTTATGGCTGAGGAGCATGAGGAAGAGCCTCTGACCTACCATTGAATGCAATTCTCTCTACCTGTCCTCACCTCCCAAGGGGCGAGATTGGATGCCATCACTCCACAAGAGAAATAAATTTGAAAAATGTCTGAATTTCATTCTTTTTTGGCAACTACGGGAGCTTCTTCAAGCTTTAAAAGCGTCTGAACGTACTCAATTGACAACAGTCACTCAGCTCCCTTCTCCACCACCAGTCCTCTAGAGATCCCAAATCATGAAGCTACAAATCCTCGTAAGCTCCTCTTTCTTCGCTCATCTTCACCATCTTTTCTAATTTTCATTTCATTTTATCACCATTTTGACTCAAAAATCACATGAGCAAAATCTTTATCCTTTTCAGGTGTTCGCCTCACTTTTGGCGATGACAGTCGCTGAACCGCCCAGTGGATACCAAAACTTTAGAAACATCGACATCAACACCCTCCTGGCTGCAGTCAAGTCAAGGACTCAACAAAAAACTTATTCAGCTCCAGCACGACAAAATCAAGCTTATGCTGTTCCAGCTCCTCAAGCCTACTCTGCTCCAGCACAACAATCTTATTCTGCTCCATCACAGCAATCTTATTCAGCTCCATCACAACAATCTTATTCCGCTCCAGCTCAACAACAACAACAGTCATACTCTGCTCCAGCTCAACCAGAATACAGTGCACCGGCTCCAGCTCCCCAAATCAGCTCTTTTGAAGCTAGGCCCTCGTATGGAGCTCCTCAACCAGCTTACGGAGAACCAGAACAAGAAGTTCACAAACATGTCTACGTCCACGTGGCCCCACAAGAAACCGCGACCCAAAAGCCGATCAAGCCATACAAGCCACCACAGAAGCCCGAGAAACATTACAAGATCCTCTTCATCAAGGCCCCAACACCCGGACCATATGAGGCCCCAGACATCCCAGAATTGAAACCAGAAGCTGAGCAAAAGACCCTTGTTTACGTTCTCCTCAAGAAAGCCGAACCAACACCCGCTCTTGTTCTTCCGACTCATGCACCAACGAAACCATCCAAACCAGAAGTTTACTTCATCAGGTAAAATTCATTTAATTCATAATTCTCATATTTAAATTATAGCATATAATACTGATCGTCAGCAGAACTTATAAGAATGAATTTGCTTTCCCAAGAAATGAATACAATTTGTACCATATTTGGATGATACAGATTTAGAATTAATTTAAAGGTAAAATGACAATTATTTAATTGAATTGTTTGTGATTTCAGGTACAAAACCCCAGAAGGAGAGAAGGAAGGATACGGAGCCCCAGAGGCCAGTCAGCCAGCCGGTGGATATTAAAAGCGTCAATGAATCTATTGGGAAAAGTTCCTCTCCATTTGTTTCTTCTTCTTCCTCTTCGAGCGCTTCTTTTTGGTGTCTTTTTCCTTGTTCTATTTTCCATACCTTCTTTCTTCAGTATCTTCGTCTTCCTTCTTCCCAATTTACCAAGAAAAACAGAGTGAGTGAGCTGATGAAAGAAAGTGAAGATGAGTGAGCCAACTGATATATCGACTGCTATACTGGAAGACTTCACGCCTTCATTTCTTCCTCTGCTGTACAATTTAACTGTACTTGACTTATAAACCCCTTTTTACCATTTTTGTCTCGTCTTTCACTTCTTCTTTTTGTATCCAAATTCAAATCTTTATTTTTTTATACATGTGATTGTGATTGAAGAATAAACATTTATTTCTTCCACTTAATTTCGCTCATTTCAATCAACATAGTAAGACGTTTGCAATCTGAAAGTAAAATGGGCAAAAACTTGGATATCATCTTTCGATTTCATCATGCAAAAATTTAACAGCTTATTATGTATTTTTTGTTTAGTCGACATATAACACACACATAAAAAGATATGTAATGGAGGTGTTCGATAAAATATATTATGTACAGGTCAAGATGAGCTTAAAAAATTGAGAATTATTGTATGTTCATAAAACCCCATGTTGGTCTTTAAAATGACAGAAATGGGAAAGGACGTCCATAAGAAAAACGCTAATTGCTTTTGTTTAAAATCATATGTGAACAATTGTATCGCAACAAGTTGTATGGTCGTGAAAGGGCGACGTTGCATCAAAGAAGCGTAAAGTTGGTCACTACAAGTGCAAGTGTCGAATGTAAACTTGATAATCAGGCTCTTCTTTACAAACAAGATTAGTTTCATGTAAATGTGTCTGTAAGCCTGTAAGTGAATACTCTCAATATTGGTAACATCTAAATATCCCCTTATCGACACTTTACACAATTTAGTAAAAGATCGTAAAATATTGCATGGTCAAAACCCATTTACATAATATTCAATATTCGAGGAAAAAGCCTTAAAAGATATGAAAAGCTCGTTGAAGAAGAACAAAGGTCGCATATTGATGTTTATTCAAAAGGCAATTATTATTCACGAAAGGTAATGGGAATGAGGTACAATTAGCGATTGCAGAAAGTCAATGTGTCTTTACAATTTCGCTATATAATTTATCAAAAATTGGGAATCATAAGCACCAAGAGAGAATATCAGATTTGACTTAACAAATGCGTTACTTATATAGCAAATACCTTCAATAATAAGTATATGGGAAATTAGATTTGTTCATATTGCTTAACATAATACTTTAAAGGATTTATTAACATTGTGGTTTTGTGGTCATATATTAGAGGCATATTAGTAAGCTCATTCAAAATAATGGTCAAGAAAGGTAAAATGATTGGAAGGAACTGTTTTAATGGAAATGTGAAGTGTAAATTAATTAAAACATGTAAGGTGTAGGGATGAAATAAAGGCCTAACCTGGGCCTTTTCACGCTGTGATAAAACAAAGTGTAAATGTTTAAATGTGTGGTGAGATAATGAGTATAGAATGTAATAAATCATAAAAACATTAAACAGAACAAGACAAATTGAGTAAACTAAATACTAATTTATAATTGTATATCTAGGCATACGTAATTAATATGATTAAAAGTTTAGTTAATACATGACAATTTTAAGACTAATGGTAAGATTTAATTTCATAAAACAATTTAATATTGACTTAAAAATATGAATAAATTAATTAAGATTTTAAGTTCACTTGGAGCACTCGTGGGTCTGAAACTTGTCTGGCCAGGGATATTGTTGAGGAATCGACGAGTCGTCGTCGTATTCAAAATCATAAATGAATGTTTTCAAAAACAAATCTAAATCTTTCGGCTCGGGATAAAAAGTAGCTAATCCTGAAAAATGAATAATAACCAATTAATAACAATTTGTTAAACGAGATATAAAGTTATCTAATTATATTTTCATGAAAGGAAATGAGAGTTCACCTTGCTTATAAGCATCTGCTATTATGATTTTAGCCATGTTAAATGATACCGAATGGATATCTTTTATAGGAGGATAAAGTCGTCCAACAGCTAAATCACTTTCTTTTACTTGAGACGCCAAAGACTAGATTTTTAATTCATTAGATTAATTTCATATAAAAATTAAAATTATAATTTCGAGTTCTCGATAAATATAAGTACATAGATTCAATTTATTTTAAAATAGATTGTCATTACTTGTGAAGCGAGTAAAAAGATGTCATCTGAAATATGATGAAGTCCGGCTGCAATGACTCCAAGAGCCACTCCAGGAAATATGTAAGCGTTGTTCCCCTGACCGGGTTCGAACTTCTTCCCATTGAGTTCAAAGTTAGGAAAAGGAGATCCACTCGAGAAGATGGCTCGGCCCTCCGTTTGCACGTAGGCATCTTCGGCTGTGCACTCGGCTTTCGAAGTTGGATTGCTCAAAGCGAAGATGAGAGGCCGATCGTTGAATTTCCCCATTTTCGCCAGAATGGCTTTGCTGAAGGCTCCACGTTGAGCAGAAGCACCTTTGAGCAACAAAGAAGAAATATCTATACGACCACTGCGGAAAATAGTTCTTTGAACTTTGGAAACTCACCAATGATGGCAGTTGGTTTGATCCTTTCGACACAATTTTCGAAATCTTTATTTTCTTCCATGTCCTTGGCGAACACGGCCCTGTCGGTGCTCACATCATTTCTACTCTTGACAATGAGACCATTGATGTCCTGGAAGTTTAATTAATTAATTAATTATTATCTGCATTTGAGGGAATTCAACCGACCATGAATTTAAATTAGTAACATAATAAACATTATTTATTTATATTTAAGAATAGACTACCTATTTATTTATATCTGAATTATAATGTTTATTTACATAAAGAAAGATTCGTTCGGCTGCATCTTTTTCAGACATTCCATCTTTAACAAGAGCTTTGTGCAGAAGTTGCGCAATCCCAAAGGCAGCCTGTTATGGAAGCGTCATGAAATTGTTTATATAAATCAATTGTAAAGAGTTATCTAATGGAAAGGATGATGAACCTGGCCAGCGCCCAAGAAGAGGAATTTATTCTCAGAGAGCTTCTTCCCTGTTAGACGAAGAGAAGCGTACATCCCAGCCAAAGCTACTGCCGCCGTCCCTTGAATATCATCATTGAATGTACAGAACTTATTCCTGTATTTTTCCAATATACGGAACGCATTGTGTTGTCCGAAATCTTCAAACTAAGAAAGTACAAGAAAAATTGAAATTTGCTGTGCATAAAAAAATCTTTGGCACTTTTTCTCTATTCAATTAACTTATTACTCTCTTATTGGCAAAAGTACCTGAATGAGAGTATTCTGCCCATATCTCTTCACTACAGCTTCCATAAACTCTTGAATGAAGTCATCGTATTCCTGACCTACGATTCGCTTCTGTCTAATTCCAATATAGAATGGATCGTCGATGAGGCGCTAAGGAGTCAAAAGAAGATGAGTTCGGGTGATTTGGGGAACCACTTACCGTAAAGTACCGATATCTGTCCGGGGCTCGATATGTGTCCGGATTCGAAATGTGTCCGGGGGGTAATCATGAGATTTTAAAAGGTGTCCGGGTCTCAAAATGTGTCACAGTATAGGAGCAATGATTAAAAATATAGAACGCTTTATTTGATCAATAATTAACACTATTTCTTTGATATCATTTAAATACATTACTTTAAGTCAACAATGTAAAAGTTTTCCTTCAAAAGTATAGAGAATAAGAGAATAAAGTTATTATTCCAATAATACATAGAAAGAGGACATAGTAATAGAACTTAATGACAACGAAGCCGTTATTTCAGACAACGAGGAAAGTGTGAATTCAGATGAAAACTCTTCAATTGCTTTTTAATAAAATTAAATCTTAAATTATTTTTTACTACAATTTTAATTATGTCCAGGACTCGATATGTGTCCGGGTCCGATATGTGTCTGGGGGTCACTGTCATAATTATAAAAGGTGTCCGGGGGACAGATATCGGCCATTCACGGTAAGCAAATACCTCTGTGTTGGTCCCGACGTCCAGAATAATAGGGAGACATTGATGAGGTTGAATTCCTGCCAAAGCGGTGTAAAGAGCCAACTTCCCCACTAACAAACAAGAAAGAAATTGAAGGCGTCATTTATCATTGATACTCATCCTCATCTACTTGACAAATTCTGGAACAATTGTTTTGCATCTTACCAGGAATTCCCATCCCGTAGGTGCCCAAATCTCCAAGTCCAAGAATTCTTTCTCCATCAGTTACAACAATGGCTCTTACTTCTTTTTCAGGCCTAATTCCAAATTTATTTTTTTCAAATGCTTAAATAATAATTCCTTTTCAATTTTTAATAGTTCAAATAAATTTTGTGGGCTAATTTGATTAAAACATTAAAAGTCAAGTGATAAATTACCAATTCCTCAGAATATCATAAATGAATCCTCTGTCATAGATCGTTATAAAAAGACCTCTCGGACGCCTATAAATGAGCCCCGCAGTTTGGCAAGCAAGACCAACAGTTGGCGTATAAACCTGAAAATCACAATGAACAAAATATTCGCGAACGCCTTCAAAGATAAAATTAAATAAAATTGCATAAAATTACGTACTATAGGCATGAGTTCTTCCACGTTCTCTGCAAGGAGCTTATAAAAGAGTCTCTCATTCCGATCCTGCAAATTCGTCATTTAAAATTCTGCCTTTTTACTTCCTTTAGCCTTTAGCATTAAATGCAATAAAATTGATTCGTTTCATACTTGTAGACCCATAAGATAAACATATTTGTTGATGTCTTTTTCATATCTTCTCAAGTTCTCCACGCACAACTTCACTTGCTCTGTTTGAGATTTGAACCGCGGTGGGAGAAGTCCGTGAATTCCCAAAACTTGCCGTTCTTCTAACGAAAATGCCATGCCCTTCAAAGATATCAAAATCATATAAATTTTGATCAATATTATCTAAACCTAGAAAAACTAAATTAATAACATTATTTTAAATAAGCAATGAAGATTGAGGATATGTAATGGAAATGATTGGATTATAGGAAATGATATAAATGATTTACTTCATTACAATCACTACTTTTACATCATAAATAGCCTTTATCTTTTATGTAAAAAGATAAATCATGTCTTTGATACCTTATTTAATCGTGGATCTCTAATGAAATCAATGCCCCTGATCATTGAAGGGCACAGGTTGTCTCCTGAATGGGCCTCATGGTACTTCGACTTGCCCGTAGAGTTAAAGCTGACTGGAGCAAGAACGAGATATTTAAGGAATCGCTCTCTCAGGGCTCCTAATTTCATTAACGTTGAGAGCCTCCGCATCTCAATTAATTTATTCGGTCTTGAGAGTAACCTAAATTATAAATTACATAACAATTTAGTCATTTTATAAAATTAAAAACAATGATGCATTTAAAATATTCTCATTATTCAAAGCCGTGCTGTTTCGTCGTTTGGTAATAAAATAATGAAGGAAAGAAATAAGACAATGATCAGCGAAATTGAGTAAAAAAACAGTGAAAAGAAATACCGATTATTTTTACATCCGATCTCTTACATTTTGAAGAAGCATTTATTTATTCTGCACGTTTAATTTTAAATAATGTCTTGAAATGTCACATAAAGGCATAAACTAAATCTTTGAATTGACTAATAAATGCCCAAAATACAGAGTTTATTTCTTTAAAAGCCAAAGTGGAAAATTTGAATTTGAATTAAACACTTACCCAATCGATTGAATATTGATGACACTCATTTTCGAAATTGTTTTTTTCAAAATTCCAATGAAAAACTAAGGGCTACACCTGAAATTAATGAGAAAACTTTAATTTACTGTCGACACCAAACCTGATGGTTCTTGTTTACTTTATAAAGCAGGAAATTATTAATTTTTATAAACAAAAGTAGATACTTGTACTTATTATTAATTTACGAATCTAAGCTTATGCTATGTGACCTTAAATATTAAATGCCTATGAGAATGAAAAGTTTTTGGGACAGTTTTAAATGTCAATGAGGAGCTCTGTATACTAAAAACATTGCCAACTCTCGTCACTCAACCCATTTAGCATTTTAAATTTCATAATTAAGTCACAAGAGTATTCGAAAGGTTGAATTTGTTATGCATCTATCGGATCGTGTTTCAATAAATATTTAAGCAATTCCAAACCTATTATAAATGCATACCATTACATACATGCAACTCCTATTTACGATAGTTTAGACGGTCTACCTTTGGTCTACCTGAGTTTTACAAAATCTCTCCCTCTTGTTTAGTACTTGCTAATATATATTCCTGCTATCAGCATGATATAAGTCAAGATAGTATAGAATATTTATATAATATTTTGACATTGGCAATGACTTCTTTACCCATCTGTTCAAAACAAATTGAAAAATACACAACCAATTTTGGAATATGATAATTAACTGGATTTGAGTATATAACTATAAGTCAATTATAGATAGTTACTTCTAATAGACAGACAGAGGTTAAGAATCGAAGAACCACGTTTAATACATAGGCACATTGTAAAGATAAACTAATTATAATACTTTGGCCCTTACAACGACACGACCGTGAATGAGATAAGAAATTATGACGTTAGTCATATGGGCAATTCTCGAAATTTGGTTAACAATCGCGTTTCATAACACCAAAACCTCATTTTCATTCAAGCCTGAAGCTTGTGGAGATACTTAAACTGAGCCCGTTGATTTAATACAAACCACGATAATGAACTTCAATTGAAGTAAATAAATAAGTTATGTAAATATATTATTTTACAAACCTGCAAAGGCGACGAAGGAAAATGAAGTTTCAAACTTGGATTTTCTCCCTCCTTGGGAAGGGAGGAGGAAAACCGAAATTATCCGAACTCCCGATTCTCTCCGGGCACTCACCATAAACATCATTGATTCACCCCTTGAACGTTAAGTGAATTGCATTTTTCCACACAATGTAATGTAATGATAATAAAAGCCCATAATGGGGCCATATTGTGCCAAATTAAATGAAAACAAGAAAATCCAATATAATATGATTTTATTGAATCGCGAATTTAATCAAAATTCTTGAATGTTTACTTTTAATATCTTAAAAATTTAATTAAGGTTGCAAGTTGGGCTAAGAGAGCATTCCTTATTTATGGTAGTTAGAAATGGTATAAAATATAAGCATCAGTGAAGAAAGTTTTTGACATTGTATTTGCCATTGTTTAATAAAATCCATGATGTCCATATCCTCCATAGAATGGGAGAGCTCGTCCGGTTTGATAATGATATTTGGAAGAATGAAGTCCCTTCTCTTGAACCTATAAAATTTCAATTTTATTACACATAACTTAATCTCAATAATGTTTATTTCATATTTTTATTAAAAATATTTTAAAATATTCCTGATACTGTTCGTATTCGTATATTCTTAAAATTTTCAAAATGAAATAATTCTTACTCCGAAAGAGTAGTCAAATGGCGTTTGATGATGTTGGACCGAAGCAACTGCGGGATATCCATATCCTCCAGCCGAAAGGAATCCATATCCAAGACCATAGCCGTATTGGGCCACAGCCAAGCCCAACAAGCACCCGAGAAGAACCTTAAAATTAAACACAAGTATTAAACACGCATTATCACACTTATGATAAAACTGAATAAACAAATAATGAAATTATAAAGAAAAAAAGTATTGTGCTCCTTATATTAATTTCTTTAAAATTAATGATCAAAATTGAGTCTAAACGTTTATAAAATATCCTTTGATCACTATAAAGTAGTATAAAGTGAATTTAAATTGAATTAAGAAATTTGGATCTTACGAAAGCGATTTTGATCATGATTGCGGAGTCGTTAGTGGTCGTGTGTTTGTCTCCGACAGAAGGAGGTTTTATATATAGGCTTCGTGGTGGTCAAAGAATCGGAGCTGTCGCTGAACCCCACGTCCGCCCTTATCAAATACATAACGACCAACGCTACAAGACGTCTTGCGTGAGGCATGGAGAGATAAGGGCTGACAATACCACCTTGTTATAAGACTCAATCTCCTATCATCAGCCATCTAATGGTCTCACAACCTCCCTTGTGTCAATCCCCATGTGAGGAGAAAGAGCAAGTGTTAATTGACTGCTCTACATTACTTCCTTGTAGCCACAACGCACGTCTTCCTTTGGTTTCATTATTAAACGTCCTGCACTGGATTTATGACCCAAAGGCCTTTAAATTTTTTAATACTATTAACAAAATGTTAGCTTAATATTTAAGTTTATTAATTCGTAGATGATAAATTGCATTATAATCGATATAAATTACTTTGTTTTCATCTTGCCCATTCTCATCTAAATGCACGGTTCATTCTTTGGCAATACAAAGAGAAATATGTTTAAAGAAACAAACAAGCTCGTTAATTGTCCTTATCTCATAAACATCTCATATCTTTAACCTGAAATGTCTATCAAATTACATACATCTCAATAAACTTGACTCGCACAATGAAATGGACAATCGTAAATATGAAAATAGACATCAAATTGCTCAACCGTACATTCATCTTCTCGCTAAATGATCCTAATGATATTCTCTCAGGTGGATATAATATGCGCATAATTAATAACCAATGTTGATCATTTTTCCAAATGCATTTACATTTTTATTAATCATATACGAGCTAATAAAGTGGGAAACAATTTGTGATCGGCAGCTCCCAGTCGCAAATGGTGTGAGATGTAGAGTAAATTATAGAAAATGAAAAACGTGTAGGAGCTATTTAGAAAATGAAAGGTGCACCTCAACAGATTGAATGTTGATTTCTGATCAATTATAACTTGCACGAAATTCATAAATAAAAAAAATAGCTCCTTGATTGAAAGGGAGACATAATTATTGTCATTAAATATCCATTTGCAGCTCTTTGGCCTCAATGGTAGTCGTGTGAAGGGAGGTTGCGGAATGAGAGCGGCGGCGGAAGCTGGGGATGGAAAGGGCCATTGAAGGCCGGTGTTGTGAACCCATCCGTTCGAAGGCATCAAGGTCGAACGGAGTTTTTGTCTCAACTCCTCCAATTCCCCTTAATTGCATTCGTTGGATGGTGGGAGAGAATTGAGGACAAGTTCGGCAAATCCGCCTTATTTATTCTCCATAATCAAAGAGTTTCCTCATCTGTAAAGGGAACAATTAAACACGACCAAACCACAGACTAGTATAAACACACAATCTCAACTCCCTTTATAACTCTATATATTTAAGAATATAAATATATATTTAAGCATAGGCATTCAAAAGGAGCAAAAGTTAATGCATATTAGTACATGTATTAGCATTATTTATAAATTACTTCACTTCTAACAAATACTGCAATCAAGGTGCTTTGGAGTTGCTCTTTTCTCATGGTTCTCTTTCAACCTTTATGCTCGATTAACTTCCTTAATTAAAATCTTCATTCGCGTATTAAATCGCGTCATGAGAGTTTAATCTGCATGAGGAACATGACACATGAATCCTTTTCATTCCTTTGCAGGACTTTTTTGTCTGCTTTTGAATGCTCAAAAATGTGATTTTATTGCAGATTTGCTCAAGTCTTTTAGTTGAACTTCCCATGTGGGTTAATAGAAATTTATTATGTATCAAGAGCATTAAAGATGATGTAAAAATATGTTTATATTACTTATAACCACATACTTTATATTTATGTTATACACGAAATTATTTACGTCTTATATTAAATACGATCACTAAATATCTTTAACTAAGATTTAAGATTTGACATAGTTATGAAACATTTTCACCGCGTTTTGTCAGTGTCTTTTTATAACCCAATTAATGTACGTGACTGTATTAACTAACATAATCAACAATGAATTCGTTTATTGAAGATTTATTTTTTCAGCATTATTTCTTGATTGGCTATTTAAACAATGTCCTCTACATATGCTTAATTAAAAGATTGATGCAATGGCTCCTTTTGTCTTTTAATCTTATTTATGACTTTAACCCAATTCACACTATGTTCCTCATTGTTTATCGGCATAGATTATCTCAACAAAGGACTCACTCAGAAGAGACAATTCATGAAAAACTAGCATTTTCTCAATGTAAACAAACTCTTTGCTCCTTTGAACCTTTTTATTAACGCTTAAATTATCAGAATGTTATACAACATAAATGAATTTTTTCTTCGTTTTTAAGTATTCTATTCGACAATCGCTAATCACTGACTATCACTTCAGCACGCGCCAGAAAAGCATGACATTTCTAATCTATGATTCATGTGACATCATGACGCTCATTTTCATTTTCTCATTTCCGTACGTATACGAATTGCGTAGATGTAAGTAGATGCTGAAGCAATATTTTTCCCTTGTGTACCTCAAATCCTCATGATTCACACGAGAGAGAAATTATTGAACCTTATGTATGTACGCAACGGGTGGTGAATCATTAAATTTCGGCTTTTTTGACCACGACCTCAAAAATTCTCCCTTAAGGAGCTGACTCATTGATCTGTTTTATTACTCATAAAAATTCATAAGGAACAAACGCAACTTTGATTTAACTAGAAAAGTCCATAAAAATCATACAAAATTGGTTTACTCCTAATAGGGAACAAACACGTTGTACAGTAATTACAATATTTGAATATGGGTTTTAAAGGGAGGAAATCGTTTATGTTGTTGGCGTAATTGGCAAGGTTCATTCCCTTGTGCTGAATGGTCTCTGAGAACGGATCACACACATCTCCCTTTGATATCCTCATTGTACTCTCATTGTCAGTACACAAGTATGTAAGTATAAATGTGATGCAAGAGGAGACTGAGCGAGGTGGAATGATGAATGTATAGAGTGAATCTACGTAGGTAAGCATGTTGAAGGCTGATGACGTGAGAGCAGAGATATGGGCTGGAGTGCGCGATTCTCCCAGGGTCTTCATCATCCCGCATGCTCCTTCTTATGAAGAACCTCTTGGAGAAGAAGATCCAAACATTACTTCCTCACCTTCCTCCGACATCTACTAATTGAGACAAGGTAAAGTCAGCTCTAACAATCTTAATACATTCCGCTCTCATAAATATATCCTCTACCATTATAATTCATAGCAAAGAATAGGGTTTGAAATTGGCAAAGCCAAACTTGGAAAAATAGTCAGAATTGTTTAAATTCGAATATTTTTCAGCGTGATCTTTAAGCACCTCAGCCTATCATAAATCAGTCATTATACAAATTAATCTTTATGACATTTAAGATACTTTAATGATTCAATTTATTTAAAATTCGCATCAAAATGTGTATTATTTGATTATAAAGGAATAAGAGAATTGGTCTGCAAATTCACGATTACAAAATTATTCATCAGATGTTATACCTGGATAGAGAAAATTGAAATACCATCTGGCTGGAGAAAGTTTGCAGAATTAAATAGCAATCTGGAGAAAGTTTGGAGAGAATTTCAAAACAAATCAGATTCTAATATCTGGGTTTGCAAAGTGCTGAAATTTAAATGAAATCCAGAGGAATTCATAAAATTCGGTTCACGAATTCAGACGAATTGGCTCATTTTGACTGAATAATCCGAATAACGTAAAATAAATTGGAATTGAATCAGACACCTGGGAATGCCAACTGAAGACAAAATGAAGAGTTTCGATGATGACAACAATCATTTTGTGAACGCGGAAGATGGGTTGACCCTTGACGCCCTCGATGTTGAAAACAGCCTCCGTCATCGGAATCAGCTCATTGAATTGCAGCTCCTTGTTGAAGAGGCCGGAGGAAGACTCGACGGTCTCTCCTTGGACGATGTCACATCTGAAGACGACTTTCCTACCAATCTCATCATCTCCGGCTTGAGTCCCGAGTTCTTCGAAGACACTGCACTAAGGAGGAACTTCGAGGAAGAATTTAAGTCTCATGGGGACGATGCAGCGTTCGTGTACTTCAAGTCATTTAAGCGAGTGCGAGTGACGTACGAATCAGCTGGGAGTGCCATCAGGGCTCGGATCAAGATGCATCTTCGACGAATGGGCGATGATGAGCTCAAGTGCCATTTCGGCTACAGCATTTCCATGAAGAAGAAGGGAGACGGATTTCTTCATCCTCCAACTCCTGACAAACAATTTCTTATCTCCCCACCTGCCTCTCCTCCCGTTGGATGGGAACCTTGTCCGGAAGGAAGTCCCAATGTTAATTTCGATCTCATCACTGCCCTCACTAAACTAGCTCCAGGTGTGTACATGAATCTATTATTTTTTGTATAATATTCATATGCTTAATATTTGTGCAATGATTAAAATTTTGGAATTTAATTTATAATTTTAAATTCAGGTGAGGCTCACGAGGTGCACAAACCCGAAGAGGCGAGTCATCCCTCCATTGTCGTCCACATAGCGGATGAAGAGGAACGAGCAGATTGGATGCCGAAACCAAAGATCATGCATACCAAGCGGCCTCAAACGTAAACCCAAACACAATCCTCTCCTTTTAATTTCATTCGTCGTACTTAAATAACTTATACCTTAAATTTGCCTGTTCCACGTTGAATGTGTAACTTTTATGTACCTCAAACGCCGATCAAATGTCATATTTTATTCATATATTTATAATGAGTGCTATTAATGTAATACGACGCATATTTATTTAACTTCGACTAATTGTTCTTCATGTTCGCAAAACTTTAATTATTATATTTCTTCCCTAATGTCATTTTATTGGGATGTTTAAACTAATCTTAAAATACATATAAAGGGTTGGTATTCAAGACTTTCTTTCTCTTTCATTTATGTCCATCCAATGATCCATTCATTCTATTATATAATAATATTATTATTATAATTAACTAATTGTAAGATATATTTATTCTTTTTCTTGTATTCAAAACCAATCAATATCCTAATCTGGTAGAATTAGTAAGCAAACACGTATCAAATTAATGGAAAAGAGGGTCAGATAATTTAGCTATTGAATGGTTAAATCAATAACACACTGTTCACACAAGAGTTACACATTATATTTACTACACATGCAGTGTGCTATATTTCTATACTAGAACTCTTCACTTCTCATGTAATCAATCAACACCTTTTGATTTTAATTTACAATCCCAAATTAAAGACTAAAAATCAAGCCCAAAGTGTCAATTAAATTATAAAAGTGTGAATCAAAAGTATTTTTACCAATCCAATATTTTATAGATCACCGTAGAGTGCTTTTAATCCTCATAGTCTCAATTAAACCTTGTCATTAAAGTATTATCTATGCCTAATTAACTAATTAATGAAAATCGTAATATAATTAACCATTATTATGAAACTACGAAGATTAAATAATAAACCTACATTACAAATGTGGATATCATCTCAACGTTAAAATTCATTAAAGCATTATAAAATCCTCGTTAGTCATTACTTAAACTTTTAAGGATAGCTAAAGGATAAGGATAGTAAAACATTAAAAGGCTCCATTTAGTTAATAAATACAGTAAATTAATGTTTTGTTAATTCTGAATAATAATATAAAGTTACTTTTTGACCATTATACTCTCACTTTAAAAAATTTCTAGTAAAATTAGAGAAATCGGGCAGTACAATAACACTCCAACGTGTTATTTATAATTTCATAGGAAGAGACATTATATAATATTTTTCTCACTTCGATTCATCATTTAACGAGCTATTAACTAAAATTAAGACAGAAGTTAGACGAGAAACAAAGGAGGAAGCATAGGGTTAAATCTGGCGCGCCCTATCGAGATGGAAAGGAGTCTTAAGAACGCCTTTATTTGATAGGGAGAGTCTTTGGTCGCTAGAAGCAGAGCTAAAAAGTCGGTTCACTGACTGACTCAATAATTCCACACTTGGAAGTGCACGGGATAAACCGAACTTCTTCCTGCCCGATTCCCCGATTTATCGCTCATGATCTGGGACCTTTGACCCTTCAGGCGACCCCCCTTGTCCCTTAACTTATCCCCAAAGTTCTCAGGACCGTCTTAACCCTTCATCTCCCTGAAGAAAAAAGGTGTTTAAGTTTTTCCTTCGAGCCGCTGTTGACTCTCGTTCAAGAAGTGTATTTAAATATTTAATTTACTAAGAGCACAGTTAAGGCTTTAAACATCATGTGCCTCTCCCTATAGAAGAACACGGGGGGTTAAATTATAAATAATACGGCTGAGCCTTTGGAGAAATTACAAGATGAAAAAGTGATAACCGGAGAGTTACTTCTCCCTAATAGCCTCTATAAAGACAGTAGCCGATTAATTTTTTAATTTCAGTGCAATGATTAATTTTATGTATGAAGTTTGAGCGGAAGTGAGATAATCAAACATATTCTACACCATTACGAGATTCAAGTCGTATTTTAAAATCAATAAAAGAATCGAACCTGAAGAAATTTTTTTAGTCATTCTCACATCACGTAATCATTTCGAACCGGAAGCTAGTGTTTTATTTCCTATTAGGCTAATACTACTATTAGAAGAAGAAGATTAAACTCATCTTAATAATCTCCGCCGTTTTGATATTTTGATTGAAATCATGTCAGAGATGGAAGCCGTCAATTTGTTCAATTCGGAGCTTTCGTCTCTGTACGATGTCAAGCCTCCCATAAGTAAAGGGAAGATGACATCTATTACGAAAGCTGCCCTCAAAGCCGTTAAACTCTACAAACATGTCGTTCAAAGTGTGGAAAAGTTTATCCAAAAGGTAAACTCACTAAAAGATAATTATTTTAAAAAACATTTCATAATTTCAGTTCGTTTAATAATTTTTATTGCATTATAGTGCAAGCCAGAATATAAAATCCCTGGATTGTACGTCATTGACTCAATTATTCGTCAATCTCGTCATCAATTTGGACTTGACAAGGACGTGTTTGCAACGAGGTTTGCTAGAAACATCAAAGCGACTTTTGTTCATCTCTACAAATGTCCCGATGAAGATAAAGTAAGATTTTAATTAGGGTTCAAAGATCTAATCTCAATCCTGAACTCTCTTATTTCAAATGATATTCTAATAATTATTCATTTATTTTATAGGCGAAGGTGATACGCGTTTTAAATTTATGGCAGAAGAATCGTATCTTTACTCCAGAAGTGATTCAACCGCTGTTCGACCTCGCAGACCCAACCAATCCCATTTGGGAATCTCTCGGTAGTCAACTCTTGGAAAACAATTCATCGAACAATGGGGGCCACTCAAATAAGACGGAGCAGCCCGTCCATTTCAAGAAAGAGCTTCTTGACTTCGATTATGACGAAGAAGAAGATGACAAACCACCCGAACCTCCCGCGATGGTCTCCCTGGCTGGATTTGATGCCCTGGGCAGTTTGCTCACCAACCCAGAAGTTCTTCGTCAACTTCAAACGTTGCAGGAACAGATGGCTGCTCAACAACAGCTTTCCAATCCTGAACAAGAGCGACAGCGGAAACTTGCAGAGCTCAATAAACAAGAAGCTGCATTTGATCAACGACTTGCCCAAACCGTAGCTGTAAGTTTTACATATAAGATTAAGCAAACCCACATGGATCAAAAAATCTATTCATTTAGATTATTTTAAATGATTATCTTAATAATTTTTAAATTTAATTAGCGGTTGCCGTTTGCTGTGGACTATGAAGTTAGCCAAGAGAGAAAATCTCCTCAACCTCTTCCGAGCTCTGTGGATCAGAATTCGAATAGTTTGGGACAAAGACCAAACGTATTACTTCCTCCTCCATTTTTCCAACAATTGGCTGACACTCAAGCACAACAGCATCAGCAGCCACATCAACATCAGCAACTCATCCAGCAACAACAACAACATCACCAGCAAAATCAAATCCCCTATGGCCTCCCAATTAATTATCCTCCTCCATTCCACCAACCACCTCCTGACATGCCTCCACATCAACATGTAATTTAAATTTCATTTTCATGTCAAAATCTTAATAACTGTAATCTTATAAATAATATATTTTATTATTTTTTGTAATCGTTTAGAACATGTACAATTCTCAAATGATGAGCGAACCGGTGAACTCGGGCTATCCGCCTTACAATCAGCCTCAGCCTCCATACGAACAAATTAACGAAGACAAGGAAAAGGATCATAGAAGAGACAGACGTCGTAGAAGGTAAGATATTTTTTAATTCAATTTTTTCTTAATCTTAAGACAAATCAAATTAAAAATATACCTTTCAGATCAAATGATCGAAGTCGGAGATCTACGAGTAAGGAAGACTCAAAGTCTCGTCGTAGATCTCGATCAAGATCAGGATCTAAAACGCGTTCACGAAAAAGGTTCGATTTTTAATTTAATTTAATTATTATTAAATACAAAATTGTGATTTACATGTATTTTTATTTGTTAATTTCTTTAGATCTAGGAGTCGATCTCGTGATAGGAAAGAAGAGCGTGAAAGGGATAAAGAAAGAGCCAGAAAAGGATTTCCGCCGATGAAACCTTCTCACATGTCAGTGTGTTCCACGACGCTTTGGGTTGGGCATTTGTCGAAGCTCGTCATGCAGGAGGAAATTAGCGATACTTTTGGAGCTTACGGTGACGTGGTTTCAATTGATGTTATTGCTCCTCGTGGATGTGCCTTCGTTGTGATGAATCGGAGACAAGACGCGAGTCGAGCTCTCGATAGACTCAAAAATACAAAGTTACAAGGAAAATCCATCACTGTAAGAACTCATAACTTCTTCAAATTTTAACATTCATTAAATCAGAGGTTATTAACCGTTATTATATTTTCATTTTATTATAATTTTATAGCTTGCATGGGCTCCAGGCAAAGGAGTAAAAGGAAGAGAATGGAAAGATTACTGGGAACTAAGCGCTGGCGTTTCATTTATACCATGGGCGAAATTAAAACCTGATACGAATTTAGAGGAATTTGAGGATGGTGGTTGCATAGACGAAGATACAGTTCCGAGCTTCTGCAAGAGTGAGCCATTCATGTTCACATTTTGGATATATTTCATGTTACTGATATGTGAATGTGATATTATATAAAATTATGTTTTTATTGGAGTAATCTTAATTCTAATTTTGTTTGGTCAATGAATAGATCGTTCTCAAAACAGAACCGAGAATGAAAAAGATAAAGGAGATGACGATATTTCAATAATACAGCAAAATTCGCAACCACCGGAAATTAAACCTGTTCCTCCAATCCCAACAATTCCTGGCTCAATGATGAGCTCGGTGGAGAAAGAAATGGGCATTAATCAAATGCCTCCTGCTCCCGTTCCTCAACCTATTAATGCTCCGTTTGGGCTTCCTCGTACGAATATTAATATTTTAAAATACACATTACCTATAAATTAATTTGCTTTATTAATATTAACGTATAGTTATAATTCTTATAATATTTAAATTCTTTTTGCAGCAGGAATGATGGGACATATGGGAATGGGAATGATGGTCCCTCCGCCAATGCTTGGAGCTGCTATGCAATTCCCAGGCATGCCAATGGGAATGATGGGAATGATTCCTCCAGTTCCAGGCCTTCTTGGTGACATGCCACCACAACAACCCTTGTTTCCTTTGCATCAGGTCAATAACATTGAACCACCAGAGTCGCTACAAGAGGATCCAAACAAGCGAAGGCCCGATCGAAGAGAAAATAGGGAAAAGTCAGTTTCTTTAATATTATTTTTAATTAAAAGTTTAAATGAATTTCAATTTTTAGGTTTTTGCTCCCAAGTATCGATTTTATTTATAATTATTGTTAACATTTTATTATTTTTAAAAGGAAACGTAGTCGTTTTGAAGACATTGATGAGATGAGAACAAGAGAATTGGAAGAACAATTATCGCCACCAAACCCTCAAGAAATGAAAGAGGTAATTAGATTTATAATTTTCCAATTTTTAGGAATTTATCAGCTAATAACAAACTAAATGATTAAAATCGTAATTATTTATAGGAACGGCCAAAAGACGATCGCCCCATTTTTGAAAGGCTGAGTAATATTGCTGAATATCCATTTGGACAAGGAAATAATGATATTGGAAATATACTTGGCGGACCAGGACCAAGGGGACCTCCGCCTAACAATTTCCCACAGCCATTAATGCCACGTAAAGATCTCAACTCTGTATTTATATGAAATCTTCAAAAACTTATAGATTATTTAATATTCTCACGATCTGCTTTGTAACTAATTTATTTTGATTATTAGTTGGTGGAAACCAATTTGGCCCTCGAGGTTTCATCAATGACCATCAAAATCAACGACCGTGGTTTGATGGTCAGCAACAAGGGATGGGACCACAAGCTCAACAACAGCAAAATCCCTTCATGAATCCAAATCCATTTGCTGGAAATCCTTTCATTCAACAAGGAATGACTGAAAATCCATTTGAGCTCCCGAATCAAAACCGTGAACCATTGAATCTTCAAAATGATCGTCCACCACCTGAATTCTTCCGAGGTGGCGGAATCGGAGGATTCAGAGGCCGCGGATGGCGTGGAGGGCCTGATAACAACTGGCGGGGACGTGGAGGTCCTCGTGGGGCTCCTCGTGGAGGATTCAGAGATGGACGAGAAGGACGAGAATGGGAACCAATTCGAGATGATGAAAGAGACGATCGTCGTCCCTTCCGGGGAGGTCGAGGTGGAAGACGTGGCGAAGGGCGAGATTGGCGTGGGGATGGAGGAAGAGATCGTGGTCGTGGTCGTGATAGAAGTAGAGAGAGGAGCAGAGGTGGAGGCGAAGATAGAGATTTCCGACCTGGGGATAAAAGAAGGAGATCTTTTGAAGAGGACCGAAGACGATCGCCTGGTCCAGATCATCGAAGGTTGAGAGGGCCAATGGGGGAAGACACATGGGATGAACCATTCGGGGAAAGAAAGCCATTGTTTGGTCATATGGATGGAGCCAAATTTGGACAAGAGAATTGGGAAAATCCTCATCCTAAAAGCCTTTTTGACAACAATGAAGATCATCCTATCCCAATGAGTCGGATTCGAGATGACGAGAACGAAGAACAATTTCCTCGCAAAATGTCAAATGATTCTCTCAAAAGGGAAGAATTCGATGAAGCCGAGTTAAAGGAGGATTATTTTGTTGGTGATGTGAGAGAAAAAGAAAGATTTGATGATCGAAATGATATTGATGAAAAGAGAGAACCTTTATTAGAACAGAGTTTTGAAAATGACCCAGAACCTTTTGTTAATGAAGGGCAAGAGGAGATGGTCGAAGATAGGAATATTGTAAATGAGAATAAAAGATTTGACGACGAAGTTGAAATGGACGCATTTAATAACAAGAATAATGAATTTGACGAGAGGAATTCCGAAAGAGAAGAATTTGTTCACAATACAAAGCCGCATTTCGAAGAGGAGAAAATTAGAGAAGAGTCGTATGAAGAGAAATTTGTCGAGAATGAGGAGTTTGAAAATAAATTCGTTCAAAATGAATCCTTCGAAGACCAATATATTGAGAAGGGAAGGGAAAAGAATTTCCATGAAGAAAAGTTTGTTGAGATGGCAAGGACCGAGGAACATTATGAGAATTTCAACGAAGGAAACGACGAGCATGAGAGGACGAAAGAAGTCTCATACGATAATAATTTACAAGATGAAGATAATTTACAAGAAAAGTCTAATAATTTAGAAATTACATCAGAAGACCTTTGATAAAGGTTCATCCTGACTCTTTTTTAACTCTTAACTATTAAAATATAAATATACCTAAATATTAAACAATTAAAAAGTAATAATTCATACATTGTACTATTCAATTTATACATAATTATAAATAACTTATATATGTATAAGAAATGACGAATTTTGATTTATTCAAAAGTTTCTGTTGTGCATTATTTATTTTATGATTATTAAAATAAATGTTTAGTTTTAAATGATTTTTGACACCACAAAAATGTGAAATTATTAGAAGAATGAATCATGAATTTGTTTGGTAGTTACAATGAATTAAAATAATTTATTACCTATAAGGCATCTATTTGTTAATAATGTTATTTATTTAGTTTTTAATTTCACACATTATTTAGTACTTTAATGTCACCTGTGTAAATGTTGCTTAATTTATGGGTGTGAATAGTTATTAAATAGGTTTACTTACCTACATAGTTTATAGATCCTTCCTAGAAATAGAGATACTCAAAATATTTATATATATTTGATTATGTTTAATTGAATTATGAAAATTAAAAAAAGTTTTTATGAAATTAACAAATAGAGAATGGAAGTTGAAAAGTTTGATCATGCAAAAAACCAATTTGTTTATTTTAAAATTTGATTACACTCCTTGCTATATTCAAAAAATACTAAATCATGTTAATAATGGTGAGCAAGAGTGTAATCATTTTTGTCGATCATAAATCATGCTCTGTATATTAATAAAAGTCATTAATGAATGAAACTTGGAGTTTACTTTCATAATAAATAATTTAACCTTGCTTAATGTTAGTATAATTATGTAACCCAATTAAGAGTTTTTTTGCATGTATAGCTTATTGTTAAAGAGCTTTATTAATTCATCTCAAATGAAAGGGTTCAACAAGCTGAAGCATGAGATCATGAATTGCGCAAGAATCAAAGACCAAACAGTACACTTCATTTTCATTACTTCATTCACTTCACATTGAAATATTCGAAACTGACATTGTTGATCATTTCAGATGAATAAATAATTACATTCTGGAGTTTTTAAATTAAAAAATTAAAAGGCTTCTAAGTTAATTACAATTTAAAAAAAGTTTGTCAACATTAATTTTTATAATGTCAGATTACGTTTCTAGAATTATTCATCTTGATGCAATATCTCTCGACCACGAGTTTTACACCTTGATAAAGAATTTACTAGAAAATTTCTTCATTCAATTAAAGGTAACGGAATAAAAATATATTTAATAAAATGTTCAATATTATACGATAAGCATTTGGCCAAACGGTATTTTACAATTTAAAAAATATTAATATTTCCTTGTTTAGCTGGAATATTGGAGTCATTTATACAAGCCGGAATTTGAGTTAATACTCAAGTTTGTCATTTGGAAAGTAAGTAAAAGCAAAATTAAAATCAATTGTAATACGAAGTATATTACCTAATATCTAATACAATTTTGACAATTATTGTCATTAATAAATTAATTTGTAATGTTTGGTTTTATAGTTAACGATCTACGACAATAATTGCTCGATCGGGCAAAAACTACTGGGGGTCAAATTTTTAAATAATAAATCTCAATTAAAACTTTTGTTCGCTATTGAGGGAATTTTGCCGTATATCCATAAAAGAATATCGAAAGTGTTTCCACATCCTAAAGTAATATATTTTATAAGATTTTATTTTAATGTCAATACTATTTACGTTGGTTAGATTAAAAAAATATGCACTTTAATGTCTCTAATCTGAATTGGTTTTATACATTTAATTCAAACTTATATATTTATTTAATGTGTTTAGGTAGAAGAAATACAGAAAAAGAGTGAAGATTTAGTCAAGATTCTTCAAGTGATAAATACTTGTGCCTTTCTCTATAAAAATAAATATCCAAGTTTATCTCATCGATTCCTTGGACTGGAGTTTGTTCCTTCGATGCGACTTCGCCCAGCCGTCGGTGTCACTTTCCAATTAAGGGAAATCTTATGGCATCAGTTCTCGGTAAATCTCTCTTTTCAATTCCCTTGTTACTTAAACTTTTTATCCAATCGGTAGATGTAATAGAACATAAAGTTACGTGTATTTCATTCCCACTCTTTAGGA
Organism: Neelides folsomi; assembly: GCA_034687125.1. Classification (NCBI taxonomy): domain Eukaryota; kingdom Metazoa; phylum Arthropoda; class Collembola; order Neelipleona; family Neelidae; genus Neelides; species Neelides folsomi. The sequence continues at coordinate 42,962 of JAQGBZ010000017.1, read as the reverse complement.
TTTCCTCATGATTGTCCTTCCACTCATCAACGTTCATCGTCTAAGAACTTACTTCCGCCTCTGGTTTGGAACTGAGCGACAAAAGTTCCCAGATCTGTCCGCCGAAGATGGAAAGTGTTGCGTTTGCAGGGAGGATGCAACGTTGGTTCAGCGGATCTCACAATGTACTTTCTGCTACTATTGTATCACCGCAAACAGGATGGCCGACCCGAATTTTTCACCTGATTGTCAACATTGTCTTTGAACAATTTTAAGTTTGTAACCCATTTCTCTTATTGTTAATTCGCGACTTTCATCAAATTATGGTCACGATTAAAACTAAGGAATCACAATGGTTGATTACAATAATTGTTTTTCAACATTAATTTACTCAAAAATTCTAGTCATTTAATAGATAATTTATAATTGTCTTTTATACAATTATGTACAATTATTTGGTAGAAAGTAACTCAACCTTCAATTAAACTCTTTTGCCAATAATCCTCATTAAATTATCCAATATTTAATATAATATGATAATAATGATGAGATTATTATATGCTTTTAATATATCTTACACTTTGTTTTTCTAATTTAATCCTTGTCAGTTAAATTGATATGGCAACATATTTAATAACGCGACATTGTGTGATATTTCGATTGAAATTATTATATGAGCTATGAACTGAAATGAGAAATGAAAGAATAAAGATCAATTTATTTATATTCAAATTAAATATTTTTTATTCGATATTAATATTTCAGCATTTGGTATAAAGTTTTATTACTTTGAAGTACTTTATCATTAAAGTAAAAAAGTATAGAGCCTTATTAAGTAAATTGTATAAAAATGTAATCTTAGAAAGTTCTGAAGAGTTTTGTGGTATAAGTACACAAAAGCATAAAGCTCAAAAAGGCTTTGGCAATTACATACATAAGGTTTCTTGAATATCAGATGAGTATTTGAATTGAGTGGAGTGACTTTAGCAAGAGAAACAATAGCAAGAACTTATTTAATAATACATATAATAATGGAAGGACTAGAATGAGAAAACGAGTTCAAGATCAAAGAAGGCATTTGGTAAGAGTTAAATAAGAAAAAAAAGGAAGGAGTGTGTGGGGAAGGTTCAAGCTGTTTCAAACAAATGATTAGGTATGGATAGAGTTAAAGACAGGTAATAAAGGTAATAAAGAATAAATCCTAATGAGCTATTAAGGATGGCACATGCAAGAGGGGTGTGAGAAGGCCGAGAAAGAACGCAAGGGAATTTCACTGAGGTCGCAGGAGGAGGAAGAGCGGCGGAAGGAACTCTTACGACACCAAATCCCACATCCATTGCATTGGAAAAGTGAAACTGGGAGAATGATGACACGAAGAGATAGAAGGCCGAGAAGAGCCCGTTGACCCATCCTGAGAACTAGAGCTTACATTAAAAATAACACGCTAATCACAGCTTCGCACTATACATAATATGTCATTTTTGCGCATTTACGTAACAAAACTCGGGTTGGGAAATTTGATAATTATTTTAGTTATTAAAGTATAAGAATTTGTTCTTCATTGTACAAATCGCTTTTCCATTCTTTTTGTATAAAAAATATAATATGATAAAAACCGTAAGATTAATTTATACTGTGAGCCAACTCCAGGGAGTTTAGTAGGCGTAGGCATGTCCGTGGTGACCGTGATGCCCGTGGTGACCATGATGTCCATGATGAGCGTAAGCAGGGGCGGCAGCGTAGTGGGCCACTCCGTGACCGTGGTGGACCTGGGAGTAGGCAAGATGGGGAGCGTAGCCGTGATACCCGTGTCCGTAGGCTGGGGCAGCTACCGCTTTCACTACTGGGGTCTGTCCATGGGCTTGGTAAGAATGAGGATATGAAGAGTAGCGTGATACCTTCACCACTGCTGGAGCATAATGCCCATGATGTCCATGGTGGCCGTAATGGCTATGGTGGACGGGAAGAGCTTTGGCGACCACTGGAGCAGCAACGGCCTGTGTAATTAATTTAATCCAATTAAAACTCAATTTCTCAACTTGCTCAATAATGATCGAACCTTAACAATTGGGGAGGCATAGTGTCCGTGGCCGTGTCCGTATCCGTGACCATAACCATGGTCATGTCCATAAGCTCCACCGTGTCCGTAGTCATCGTGACCGTAATGGTCGTGGCCGTAGTGTCCATGGACTGGAAGAGCCTTTGCAACGACTGGAGCAGCGACAACCTTCATAAACCCAAAGTTATTCAAATTTAAACCCTTGAATTAATTTTCTTTCCAATCTAGTTCCCCAATTTTGATCTATTTGTTAATTCTATAATATAAAGAACAATTTAATTTTAAATTAATAGTTAATATGGGGTAAAGCCAAAAAAAAGATTTTTTTAGTAACTTCTACTAATGTAAGGTGCATAGCTTGTGTATAGTGTTTAAATTTACCCATATTGCTTTAATTAAAAGTTGGCCTATTAAAAAGCTGTTAAGTTAATTAATGCTATTTTTATAATCTCCAGTTTATTTAAACTTACCAGTTTGCGCGAGTATACGAAACTGATTGAACGTTTTGAATTGAATTAATAAATGTGTATCAATTTAACTTTTCTATTTTATAATACTTATTAGATCCTCAGTACAATAAATTTGAAAAAAGTCTGACCTTTTTGGCAATAGCATGAACTGCTGGGGACTTCTCAACAACGGCGTTGAATCCGTTGATGGGATCGGCGGTGTAAGTGACGGTTCTGACGGCTCCGTCAGGTTGGACAAGGGAATATTGTCCCTTCACGACGTCACCATCACGAGTTTCATGGGCTGTCTTTTGATCTCCAGTATAATGATCGTTCACTCCATAGCCGAATGAATATTGTGGATATGCCTAAATTAATTATATTTAATGATTTAATTACATACATAGTTTTCTTCTTCATGCTGTAGTAAACTTTCCAATCATACTTCTGAATTTTACAATGCTAGGTAAATAAAATTGGATTCTTACGTCATAATCGACAGTTTTGGCAACTTTAGCGACGACTGGAGCAGCGACGTGATGATGTCCATGCCCATATCCATGCCCATGATGACCATGGGCATAAGGGGCATAGGCGGCGGCATGGCCGTAGTGACCGCCGTATTGGCCAAGGGCTGCTGCGACGAGGGCGAAGAGACTCAAAACCTTCAAATATGAAAATGTTGAATGTGGAGGGATGTCTTTGGTTGGTGGTGGTGGTTGTGGTTGTCGGATCTCACCTGAAGAAGCATGATGGATGTTGGAGCGAGTGTGGCTGCCCTGAGCCCCGCCGTTTCCTTTTATACTCTTCAACTCCTCACCCTCACCCTCATCCGAGGAATATTCACTCCAATATCACTTCCCTATTATAACCAACCCCTTCTTATTTTTATACAACTTGAGGATTATGATTAGATGCATGTATGAGAACGTTGTTAAATTGATATCCAGTCTTGTAATAACTTCATCAACCAGACGTCCCATAATCTCTAATTTGGCCCCTTCAACCTCATAAATCACACCTTCAGCCCAATTTAAGCAATTTTTCCGCTATTGATTCATTTTTTGCATAATAAACTGCACTTTACCCTTCAAAATGCATTAGGAACGTCTGGTCTCCTTTTTTAGCCTTAAGACACCCAAAAGTGTAATTTCACGACTTTTAGCAAAAATGTTTATAATGCAATTTTATTCTCATTTATCATTCACGAACCAATTGCATTATATAATAAATACATGAATTTAAAACTGCTGTTGCCATTACGTGCGGATAATTTATAAAAATACTAATTGGCTCAGCATTTTAACTTTTATGTAAAAATAACAGTGAGAGAAATGGAAAAAAGTACAGAACTGATTGCAAATGAATTCTTCGTGTTATACGTATATTTATATCACGAAGGTCTGTCTACCATATATTTTACCATATTGAATAGATTAGCAATAACTTGTGTACAATGTTTATTATAAAAACGTAGAATAAAATTGCAGACTAATATGAGCAATTACTGAATAAGAAATACATGAATGCTTACATTGTTCTTTGATTTCATCCATATTAATTTACTACACATTCCGGTAGTTGGACATTCATAAATAACGTAATAATAAATTGATAAAGTGCGTAGTTCGCGTAGGTGTAATTACACTATGTAGAAACATTATTTATTTATTAAAATTGAACCATTTTCGGCTTCTTACATCATAGATAATGAGGGCGAATTTGTTTACCTTTTTTCTCCCAAATTCCCTTTTTGTGATCATGAAGGGTTGAAAATGCTACGAGATGAAATTTACGACCATTGAGATCTTGGAAGTCTTAGGGCATAAAATCTCATAATAAGATGAGAGTGATCAAGATGAATGATCCAACAAAGAGAGAATGAGCAGTTTAATTGTTCATGTTATGGTAGGCCAAGCTTCAACACCGGCCGACCAAGAAGACATCAAAGTGTGGGTTTAACAGTGCTTGTTAACGTTTAATGCTTATTCCCTGCGGACCTTGAGGGTTCTGTTTGGTTATTTGGTTCTATGAAGAGTTCAAGGGAAATTTCCCGCCTCTCCCGACCCGATTTACACTAACAATAATTACCCAAATTGCTCAATTACTAATTAACACTTTCATGAACCGCAATTTAATATATTTATTAACATGGTGGGACTCCCATTGGCCCATTCTCCAATTGAAGGATAAAAAATGGGCAGACGCTCATTTTTGCGTCCATTTTTTTTACCTTCTTGAATAGTAATTCTGCAATGGCACGATACTCTCAACTCTCCTTTAATGAAAGAAAGAGTCCAACGAACGTAACATTAATTTAATGTTGAGGTGTAATGAATAAATGAATATCCTACACCAGAAAGAACTTCGAACTCATTTCCATTTCTATCTTCTATCTTTTGAGTTCATCCGGACCCATTGTACTCATGCGAGCATAATTTTAATATTCCTCTCCGTCTGCCTCCCAAGTAATGATGTAAACGGATTTAATGACTAATGAGACTCAATTACATGATTGTGATATTAAGGAATATGCATATTAAAAGTTTTTAATGTTATTTAATGTTATTAAAAGAAGGAATTTCATTCATTAAAGTTGATATGAAATTATGAATTTAATTCCATCGTGGTTCTTATAAGGAGAGGAAGCGGATTAAACCAATTAACCTGATTCGCTCTTCTAAACAATGGAGTGTAAATAATTATTGGACTCGAGGAATTTCATCTCATTTCTTAATATTGAATCAAGACATTCATTGTCATTAAATACTTACACTTTTTCCACAGAGCTTCTTCTTTCGCATTCTAGGATTGAATCTATTAAAAATTATAAAAGCATCGTGAGTTTATCTTGATTTTATTGCACATTAAAAATAAATGCTAAACTTTGTGTTTGTTGTATTAAGCAAATGTGTTTATTTTTTCCTTATATGACCAACCACGACTTATTTCCTCAATGGGTTTCGGAAGATTGTAAATAAGTGGAGAGTGATTGGGGTGCAACTCGCTTTGTTCACCTGTCTGAATTGACTTCATTACCCCTCACTCAATCCTCATACGAATGACATAAGAAGCTTCCGCGAGATCATCATTACTCATTACAACTAACCCCTGTGTTGGTTCAAGACAAGTTCTTCTCAGACTCCCCCCGATCCATTTAATCCAAAGTGAAGGGAAGACGTAATGAACCACAATGAGCTCTTTTAATAACGGAAGGAACATGCAGGTGAGAAAGTATTAGCATACATTGACTTAATTCCCTCTTACACGCATAAAATATAAAATGCATGAATTTATAGAGGAAAAATTCCTTCATTACCTCAACATGAACAATTGGCTGGGCTTGTACTCACACAAGTGTGGAATAAAAAGAGAAGTGACATGCTATACGTGAGATTTTTTTTATTATGAGACTTTTTAAAGAGATTCGATTGGAGGCATTTGAAGATAATTAAATAAAAAAGGGAATATCTGAACCACAATCAGCCGTTTCTTTTTTTCAATATCTTCTTTGACTTATTAATCGCTTTTTTTCCATGAAGGAATTTTTACAAAGGGACGACAAGGGAAAGCTGTGAAGAACCTTTTAATCTCTCAAATTCACCTTTACTTCTTATAACTTGCAAATTGGATTATCTGTATGGGAATCGAATATGCGTATTTTTGACAGTCCGACTTGAGATGTCTCGTAAGGTTGAATGAAAAAAATTATTATAAAGGTAATTGTTCTTTTTGTAAGCCTCGTTTTTCCTATCATCGTTTCTTCAAGGGTTTTAATGAGAACTTTTTTTGAAATAATTGAAATTCCTCTTTACTCACCACCTCCACACTTCCCAAATTACGGACTGACCGTAGGGGAAATTGTAATAAGGGAGCTCTAACAAGTCATAAAAAGGCATTCATAAGAACTTCCTTCATCTCTCGTTGCATAATTTAGAGTAATAAATTGGGAAGTGGGCCAAATGAAAAAGAGTCTATTTCCCCCTGAAAACAAATTTAGCTTACAACTCGTGCAGACCTTGCTCCTCTTTCCCCCACCAATTCATGATTTTCGTGAATTTGGATCTAAAGAACTTTATGAAGAATTAACTAAACCCGATCAAATCTCTCACTCAAAATTATTGAACCACTCGACAAGAGGAATTTCGCATTTCGTATTTTACTCACTTTTTATTTACTATTTGTGCAATTGAAATTCTCCTTCAGACCTCTGTAAACCTTCGATGAGGGCATTGGACATTGTAGTTAAAAGGAGTTTTTAATAGGAACTTTTAATCTTTCCCATTCATCCCTTTTCTTTGTTTTGCCCTTTCTTTTCTGTTTACTCTACCGTGAACCAAATTCCCATGCCGTGTATGGGAATAATGAATGAAATAAAAACGGAGCCTCTAAATATCAATTGTTCACGACTGATAAAAAGTAAACTTTATATTTTTCAACTTAACATTCGAAAGGAATCAGAAAAAAATAATTCTCTTTGAGGTGTTTATCCAAGAATTGGGTATACCTAAATAGGCACACCTACGATAGAGGAATTTTATAATCATAAAGATACAGAGGGTGAGTAATGGATAATTGAGAAAAATTAAAATTGTTTAACTTCAGGTTTAATAACAATGCGTAATTTTGACTCATTGTACTTTAAAGTATTATGTTTTTATCTCTTTTTGAGCCACCGCACGACGATTATTCGAGTCTTGACTTTGAGTCTAATTACTCTCATCGTCTCTTTGTCTCCTCCCTAAGGAATTGCGATCCTCTATAGTTTTACGTTCATTTTTTCACTAATCTGCCTCACTTTTCATTTCATCCTTGAGAGAGAGTCACGAGCCATCAAATTGCAGGCCTCTGATAATTGAAAAATCCCAATTTCTTCTCTCAACAGTCAATAAAGTAATAAGTGGACGGTTGGGAATCTGATCTCTAACGGTTTTGGTAAGCGAGTGGTTTCAAAAATTGCCAATAAATCAAAGGTTAACTTTAAACTTCCTTGCGTGCATGGAATGTCACACTCTTGAAAAATGCTCACACGTTCAGTTCGCGCAACGTCTTTACAATTGGGCCTTTGAAAAGTTATCTACTCGTCATTTGGCCATTCATCATCCCTCATAGAAGCAATGTGTAATATGCTGTTGACGTAATAATATCAAACTATGATGATATATGGCTTTACGATCTTTTTTCGGTCTTTGAGTAATAGAGAGGTTGATGGGACGAGGGGAGGACAAAACATTGGGGAGGGAAAGGGAGTCCAAGTAGACTCGATAAGCAACCTCACACGTGGACTGGACCCAAACCTTGGGTCAGAGACATTTGATTCCATGTATCTAAAACAAGGTTTTTAAACTTCCTATTCCAAATTTCTACATTTTTATTATGTATAAAATATAAAATTAATGAATGGAATGTAATGAATTTATTTCAATGTTAGTTGACTTTGGTGATGGAAGTCCTTACAATTCACTTTTAGGTAATGTCAACTAACCATGTTGAATTTTGGAAGGGATATGAAGTTCTAAACTCGGTTTAATTTTCTTAATAACCACTGTTAGATATTTTTCTTAATAAAGATCTTTCCTAAAACAAATTTCAATGGAACCGTATAATAAATAGATATAATCTCGGTTATATTTACTTTATAACCACTGTTAGATATTTTATAATTGATAAAACATTAATCAACTTCTCCTTTCACTTCTATCTACTCATAACTATACGGATATGACAAGGAAACCTGACCGCCAAATTTGAATTTATGAGGGAGTCCACTGTCCTAACGGATTATTATATATAACGGAACTCATATTGGGCCTAACGGAGACTGGGGGAGTCCACTGTCCACACGTTGAGTCCAAAAGTCATTCTGCGCATTCGCGAAACCTTTGGACTGGACTGCCCTCCCTTCCCCTCATCTCTTATCATCGTCTCTAATGATGGGTGAGGGGAACTTTGACCCCGGTGCAGTCTGCAATTAACGTTCCTCTCATTATATCTCAATCTTAACGCAACGAAGGTAAAGAACCTTAAAGGGAAATATGTTATTTTAATGAGTATTATTTTAAGTTTTGGCACATGTTCGTCTAGATGTAGAATTTATTAATGAGAGTGAGTTTCCTTTGAACAATTGGCATAAATAAGGAGCCATCGTCCAATTCCATAATCAGCCCATGTGAATTGGACGAAGATGGAGACAAAGGAAAGAGACTGAAGAAATCCAAACCGTTAATTACTTTTATTCTCGTGGTGCAATGAATTCGTCCCTCTATCATTACTCACTTTATTACCCCAAACAGGGAATGAGCAAAGGCATTCATCCTCGGGCAAAAGGCCTTGTTAGCTTATATACATTCTCATTTTATTACATGAAAGTTCCTAGAAGCCGCAAATTAAAGTTCTTAACCATGAGCTCACACTACAGCTAAATCCAAAGTGACACATGGGGCCCAAATGACAATTCTCATTACCAACATAATCCTTAAATTGGCTCTTTATTTGCTCAAAACCCCTGCTAAATGTTTACATAATCAATTTATGAAGCCTTCACATTATTTATAATAAGAATCGAGCCAGTTTTTAATCATTTTAACGAACCAAATGTTTTGTCATTTTCTTCTTAACTCAAATATGACATCATTTCTTATGTATTAAAAAATGAAAGGGCAACAATTGGATTCTTACTTCATCGTCCCTTCAAATCTGTTAAATTAAAAAAAGACTATAATTGAATTATTATTTTCAGAGAGAAATCGTTTAAGAAAAATGAAATACGAGTATTCATGTGTGTTATAAACTTATTTATGTATACAATTCAATTTCCTCATACTTGCACAAGTTAAGTATCAGTGAGTGATACATTATAACTTTGAGTAATAAAAATTTAAAATAAAAGTCTCGAAAGTTTATAATTTTACATAATGTAATGTTTTTATATCTTAAATTCACAAAAGAGACTCAAGCCGTTCTAAATCTTAAATTCTCTCATTTATTTATGTATAAAACAAAGAGAGAGGCAAATGAACTGAATAAAATAAGGAATTGAGAAGTTGAGTTGAGAATTTGAGATAAGAAAAGAAGCAAATTTGAGTCTGACCGTCGCCAGTTGGAGTCTTTAGAGGTTCATAGCAGTAGTTCATAGCAGTAGTTTTGGTTTCTTTATAGCTAAGTGTTAATTTAGTTATTTAGACTCCGATTGGCGAGCGGGGGAGTCGATGGCCAATTCACGAAGTGTGCAAATGGAGGTGCAATTAAAAAAGGGTGAAAGGGGTCTTCTCGGAATTGACCGAGAGAGGCGGAAGGGGAATTCCATTGGGGTTAAATTCCTTTTGCTTTTGTCTCTCTCCATATCGGAAGAGGGGGAGAATGGGGGATAGTTTTCGGACACAAATATCCCTTCCAATTTGCTCGTGACCGCGTGAATCAGATTTCATTCCTTCTCCTCCTTGCGTCAGCCCTCATTACCTCATACAAAACCTCCATCCAATCTCTTGCTCAAAATAAAAAAAACGTAAAAATAAAGTCTGCATAATACTGAGTTTAACTACAGTAATGCATTATGTATTTTTAATATTAAATTGTAATTGTATAAATATGACCATCCAGGAGACTTTTCTTATTCACCTCACGTGGCAATGACACAAGAAGTTAAAAAAGGTAAAAATACATGGCGTTTTTATTCACAATGTTTCTGGTATTATTTGTATCCTTCAACTCACCTCTCCTCCCTGATGTAGCGGCTGTTGTTGGTGCGGTTGTAGTGGTTGATTCCTAAGGTTCCTATACAGTCAGACGGATTGAATAACTCTCTCGTCCTCATTACCCCACTTGGGAATTCACACATTCGGAATCCGACCAGTAGTTGATAAAACTCGCACATAATTAACTCACTAATATTATTGTTATTATTATCAAGCCAGAGACAATGAACAAATGAAGCTTCCAACGGTTTTTTAGCATCCACACACATTTATATAGTTATTAATGACAACGACGATTAGGACATTCACAAATTATGAATAGATATATGGTATATGTTATGTTACGGGTTATTTGCATTTTGTAACATTTAGACATTTAGTAGAGACAATGAGGAAGACACAAAAACACGATTTTCACTCACTCGTCCGAATTAGAGGATTGGGAATTTCCATTATTTCTGTTTGAATTCCTCGAGGCGTACCCGAGACCGAATCGGGAGGAAAATGGGAAGCTTGCGTAAGGGTTGAGGGCCGAGTAGGACGTGTAAGGGTTGAGAAGTCCCTGAGTGAGGTATGGATTCCCAAATTGTCCACGTCCACCGAGGTAATTGTTCCCATTAAGCCCTGCGTAAGGGCTCAGCCCAAGTTGGTTGTAACCTCCCAACCCGCTATACAGACCTTGCTGCTGTTGGAGATAAAGTTGACTCTGAAGATCCCCACCAAGTCCGCCGCCGAGTCCACCTTGAAACCCGCCAAGACCGCCGAGTCCTCCAAGGCCGCCGATTCCTCCAAGACCGCCGAGTCCGCCTTGAAATCCTCCAAGTCCTCCGCCGAGTCCGCCAAGCCCTCCGCCAAGCCCTCCGCCAAGACCCCCATAGGGATTGTTGTAAAGTTGCTGTTGAAGGAGTTGGTTCTGGTAAGGATTCACAGCAGATGAAGAAATCCCTTGGGCGCTCCCTTCAGGATCCGACAATCCTTGAAACAATGGGTTTCTGCTCTAAAAAATTATTGAATTTAAATATGTTAATGACATATTACATAGTTAAATCAATTTAAACACATTTAATTAGCTAGATGAATACTACGTACCTACATACAAAATAATAAACTTGATTCACTAAATATAAAAATATTCAAAAGCAGATTGACTTAGTTGTCAGTGTTGAATTTAAAATTGTTTAACTTTTGAATTCTTACAAATGGCAGACTTACTGGTTGTCGATCTCGAAGAGGACGAATTCTAATGGAAGCGGTCGAAGACGGAGAATCGGGCGAGTCATTGTCGTCGTCGTCATCATCGTCGTCCGATCTCCCCCTCTTGGCCTCCGACTGATGTGCAAGGGCGAGGAAAGTGGCGAGGACGATCACTGACACAAACTATATATCCAACACGTAACAATTAACCCGGGAAAAGAATTGAGTCACCAGCAAAGCTGAAGTAGTTGTCAAGTTCCGTACCTTCTTGGACGTCATCTTGGACTGAGGAGGAATTCCTTGAATGATCCGGAGGTTTCGTTCTGGGTTTTTATACCTTCTCCTTTTTGAAACATTAACCCCGTTCTCCTGCCTGGAGTCATACAACGACTGAACGTGTCAAGAATGCAAATGGGATGTTAAACGAGTGTTAATTCAAGTTAATTGACGACGGTGTGAGTCAGCCGCCGCCGGTTGCCACTTTCTTCACTTTCCCTCCCGCGTCCCCACCGACCATGCATTTTAAATAAAGTAAATTGTTTAGAGAAACTCAAGCCTTTATTATTCAGTAGATTCCACCATGGTGAAGTCCAGCGTGTCCAACATGTCCCACATGTCCGGCATGTCCAACGTGTCCAACATGTCCGCCATATCCACCATATCCGTAAGCAGGAACTCCAGCATATCCATAAGCTCCAGCTCCGTAACCTCCAATGGCTCCATGACCATAAGCACCGTGTCCAATAGCTCCGTGTCCAATGGCTCCATGACCGTAAGCACCATGTCCAATTGCTCCGTAGCCGCCATATCCACCGCCGTATCCGTGAGCTATGGGCCCAACGTGTCCACCGTATCCGTGATGATGAGCATTGAGGGACTTTGAGTAAGCGACTGCGACGGGAGCCACGGCCTTAAGAGAAACATTTAAATTCACTTAACGTTCCTTAGTAAAAACAGATAGGAAGTGAGAATTCGTAATTCTTAGAAAATGTTTGCCCCATTTTAGGAAGAGAAATTGTATAAGTAAGAACTATTGTCTCATCCTTTAACCTCATTTTTAAGAAACTGAAAGTGAGAAGTTGGGGAAGGATTTAATGAGGAATTTGGGTAAAAAATTATTGGGTGGTTTTTACCTTTGCAACGACTGGAGCGCCATATCCGCCATGACCAATGTGTCCACCGTATCCGTGTGTGTGGGCGATGGGCGCGATCGGAGCAGCAGCCACCTTCTTCTCAACGGCGTGGACGCCAGGGGCAGAGTTGATGACTTGAGCCTTTAAAACTGTTTGTTAGCACGTCCCTGGTTTCCTCATTTAACAAGATAATAAAATATAACTAGAGCACCTGGAATCCTCCAAGAGGGGTAGCCACTGTAATTAAATTAATAAAAAAGGACTTTTATTCCAAGAAACTCAAACAGTTGAGCAATTAGGCCAACAATTAAAAGAAAACACAAGTACCTTAAAAATAAAAATTCACCTTAAAATCAAATATAAAAAGGTTGGAACGTACCGTAGTTAACAGTCCTTAGAACTCCATCGGGTTGAACGAGCGAATAAGATCCTTTGACTACATCACCATCCCGAGTCTCCATAGCTGACTTTTGATCTCCGGTTAAAGCATCTTTTACTCCATAAGAATAAGAGTATTTAGGATGTGCCTGGAGAATATCCAAAAACCATTAAATATTTCTAAATCTTTTAAAATACAAGACTCGTACATGGAATAATGGGAATAATTCATAAAATTCCATACAAAGTAATCGGCATGATAGACGGGTGGAGCGGCGAGGGCGGCGCCGACGAGGGCGAGGAAAACGACCTGGAAATGGATTTAAAGCTGGGCCTTGCGGGTCCTTCCGTACCTGAATCTGCATGTTTCCCAAATGAGTGATGTGAATGCTAATGAGCTAATCTCTTGGGTCACTCCTTTATATGTTGGGAGTCTGAGTAAAAGGCGGCCATCAGATCTTGGTACGAACGCCTCCTTTGTTATTCATCCCGTCCCTTAGAAATTCCTCCTACCAACTTCAGGACCTCTCCCAAAGGAAAATGACAGAAAGTGACGAAGGGAAGCGTCAATCCCCCCAATAGCTCATAAACATAATCTTTCATTTATTACTCTCATTTGTTCCATTTATTAATCACCATCATTCGCAGGTGAGTGATATAGGCATATTGAGAGCATAAATATATTCTCTTGCGTAAGATCCGTTGACAAAAGACTCGTGCATTCCTTTGTCAACATGGAGAGAGGTAGGGCAGTGTTAAGATGGCAAGAAGTTGATATAAATTGGAAGTGTCGCGGTGTGGGTTTTGCAAGATCATCTCTCCCATTCGTACCAACAAGGACCAACCCCAAATATTGAATCAATCCATGTGCATGTGTGTGCCGTGATTGATTTCTTCGCTTCCGTAGTGAAGTACAAATGAGGACGCCTTGCCCTAGAGAAACTTTCTGTTCCACTGAATGCTAACTCTCCCGAACTCCGAAGGTCAGCAGATCAGACCAAATTGAATTTGAGCCGAACGCTATGAGTCTTATGGGCGTAGTGCTTCGGTTTATTTCTGCTTCACTTGGCCCTTGTTTAGATTCCCTAATTAACTTTAGCCTCCAATTTTACACAACTGGCAAACTTGAGATTTATGTTTTTTTCATGGTGAAAGAATTATAAAAGGGATATGCTTATTCCTCTTTTAATTAAATACATACCTGTGCACTTTCGCTCTTTAATTGAAGAAACGTGTAGGAATAAATCCAGGGACATATGCTACCTATATTACACAAATATTTTCATCATGCTTAACTTAATTTAATCGTTTGATAAGCTAATTATTATTCAAAAAATAGTTTATCATCAGTAGTTTCATTAGTTCTATTATATAAATGTCTATATCACTCAAGTTATCCCGAGTGCAGAAAATAATTCCTTTTCCAAAGCATAATCCGCGTAGAAGAAAAGAAAGAATATGTTGTTGGGGATTTTCGCCCTAAACTCCATCACTTTGCCAATAAAACTCCTTCCTGGAGCAATTACAGGTAAATATTTTATATTATTATTTAAATATGTATTATATTCAAGTATATTTTAATTTTAAATGACCAATAAAATAAAGATCACATTCGTTAATTGATCAAACAGATTCAACTAATTGTCAGATATTTTGATTTGATTAGCAAATCAAACTAATGATTTAAATATATACCATAATTAAGGTTTTTGGAGAAATTTTGGAATTGGATGGATAATGAAGCCATTGCAAATGATTACACATACGGGTTTTCGGGAATGGCTCGTAAATATTTGCTTCCCGAAACTTCTCATTACAGACTTCTATTCGAAAGAAGAAATGCAACCAATTTTATTTTGGTAATGACAATTACAATTTATTAATTTAATATTTCATAAATATTTAATGTATAAGTAGAAAGATATTTAAAATAATTGAATAAATCATCAGTAGTATGTGTTAATAAACTAAATATTTCAAATTGAGAGATTCCATCAAGCGGAATCTGGTTTCGTGGAACTCGCTCCTCACCTAGAGTTTCCGATTAGGAAAAGCCATGAAGGAATATTAGTAAGTGAGTGGGAAGAACGCTCGCGTCGCTTTGAAGGGATTGTGCTAATTGATTAATCTACAATATATTATGAATTGCAATTGAACAAAGATATATAGTTCAGTGATTGTGATTATACTATACATACATATTAAACATGTTTATGCTCTTACAAGTTTGTATGAAAATATTCATATATTATGTAAATATTGTATGTATCAAAATATGTATCGTTTATTTTATCTATTTATTTATACATTTATTATAAATCTGTGATTCACAATCATCATGTTTGCACAATTATCTACGCACTTAAATATGTTAAATCTAAAAATTACAGAGTTTCAATAGATCAGAAATATGAATAAAAAAATAAACTTTGTATGTACCTATCTTTGGTCTGTATCATAATTGTTGATGTTTGTAGAAGAAGAGGTAAAGTATCACAGGTAAAAATGATTTCGAAAGATTATGAATGAGTAAAAATGAATAGGTAGGTATCATATTACATTAAATATGTAATACAATAACTATACGTAGATACATATTACATATATTATGAATAGAAGAGAGGTAAGGAGGAAATCCCTTTGAATTTTTTATAATAAATAAATGGTTTCAACTATAGAAAAAATGCTGTCCAGAAGCTGAAGAAAGTCTAATAAAGCGAGGATGATAGGAAAAAAAGGCAAAGTTAAACAATCAATCAAATAGCAGCTTTAGTAATAAAAGAAAAGACAGAAATTAAGAGGAAACATGAAAAAAGCAATAATCGATCAAAGACATTCATTTAAAATTCATTATTGATTAAGCTTAAATTAAAGAGAGAGGGTTTTTAAAGAGTCAAGATGAAAATAAAATTAAAGGGGAAACTAAAGGCTAGACAAACGTAAAGATAATAGAGGAGGTAAAGGGCCAGGACGAAGAGGACAAACGTGGACGAGAACCAGAAAGAAAAGCTCATGTGATCGATTGTAGAAACAGTCAAATTAGAGTTGAAATTGAATTTAGTAGCCGTAGCCGTGGTGGCCGTATCCATGAACGGGCGCCACTACGGCTTTCTTCACCACTGCTGGGGCAGAGTTGTGAACCGTTGCCTGTAACAAAATTCAAAGCTTAATTTGACAAGTAATGAATAATTGCATAAGGGAGTTAAAGAAGGAATACTACAGTGATACATAAAAAGTAATTAAAGGAAATAATACACTTTGGACTCTCAATTGTATGTTAAGCATAATATTGGAGTATTGGGAAAGTGGGGCATTCGCTCCGGCATGTCTTTGAGCCGTGACAAAGTCAAGGCTCAAACGAATAAAAAACATTCCCTAAACTCCATTCATTCTCAAACTCCCTCCGATTAGCATTTTAGGACAGCTATTAAACTTTCTGGTTCATTATTCCATTAAAAGTGAGTTTAATTCTTAATGTACATAATATAATAAAATATAGTTCAATGTTAAGTGAAGAGAATTAAGGAGATGCAAATGCCATCTATGTATTATAAAGAATTCTTATTAATAAATTTTTAAGTCACCTGAAATCCCTTGATGGGATCGGCGATGTAATTAACAGTTCTGACAATACCATCTGGTTGAACAAGGGAATAAGACCCTTTAGTAACTCCACCGTCTCTTGTTTCAGTAGCAGACTTCACATCTCCAGTATAATGATCATTCACCTTTAGAATTAAAACTCATATTTAACACTTACAAATAAAGATGCCTTAAATTCAAAATGAAATAAATAATGTTTCTTACCCCATAAGAATATTGGTAGCGAGGATGAGCCTAAATAATAATAAAATATACTTTTAGGTATACCATATATGAAATGAATTTAAATTAATGAATTTAGTAGTAGAATCGTAAGTGCAAAGTGAAGTTAAGGAATTTAAAAGCCATTTAAATTCTCACGTAATAATCGACTGCGTATCCTCCATGTCCATAACCCGGGATTCCTCCCAAGGCAGCTCCAATGAGACCAAAAGCAACGATAAGTTTGATAGCCTAAAATGAAAAATTAATAAATTAAAATCTCCCTAACCGGATTTTCCAAACTACGAACATAAAAGAATATAAAGATAGAATTAAAGAGAGCTTACAGTGTTCATGTCGGACTGAGGAGTTTGATTGCGGGTGGTTCGGTGTGAGGGTGCTTAAATAAGAGGAGCCCTTCCTCGTCTCACCGGCCATTTGGTACGATTGGTCCATAAGGCGGAGGAGATAAAAAAATAGATTGTATTATGATGACAGACATTGTCTTAGCTGCGTAATCTCGAGAGGGAAACCTCACTCGCGTGGAGATCCACTATCTCACAAAAACTACCTTCATTACGCTTTCATTAATCTCACATCCTCGGCTTATGAAAGTCATATCTCTGCCCTGTCCGGTACGACGGGTTTAAATCATAAATAAGGGAGCTGCGGTTCGCCCCCGCTCTCCCTAATTAGCCACCACGTCCATTATTTATTACAAAGTATCGGATTTCCACAGCACTCACTCTGAACTTAATTGCCTTCCACAGCTCACTTGAGAAACTCTAATTCATTGACATTAGGAGCAAAAATCCCCATTAGTTTAATAAATAATTGTATGATGTCTCTATCATTTCAAGCTGTGTATTTAATATAAGATTATATACTGAATATGAGTACTTACAAGCACTATATCAGTCATATCACATTACCTCAAGATGAGAAAAAGACTATATGAGAAAAAATGTATAGAGAGAAAAGTGTATGTATTACATGATCAGCTAAATTATATTTTTTCATTCACATTTCACATTTATTTAATTGTCAAATGTCTTTATGGTTGTGTTGTGGTGAAGTGCATTGCCAAGATCGTGCCGGGATATGAAGGGAGAATTTCTAATAAAGAGAGATGACACATTAACGAGGATTGATGAGAATTAAGAGAGAAAGGCAATTAAAGGGAGCTCGCCATGCGAGATTTCCCATTTCCTGACAGAAGTGAGTAAACAAAGATGGCCATTAAACTCTATTGGGTAAGAGGAAGTGTAATGGACAGGAGCTTACAAAGATCGAGATTAGCTTTTGCTCTACAGATCTCTTCTTACTCCAAGACCCTTTCGTAACGTTCAATCTTTTTATTACACACAACAATCACACAATACATTCTATGAAGGGATGTGAACGTGCCATTTGAACTTATTCTTATCTTATTCTTTCATTACACTTATCAAACTCAGTTTTGTTCTCAAATCTTAATTATTATTACACTAATCCCAACTTTTAAATTCACTATTGTTGGGAGGGATTAAATTACGCGATTTCTCTATTATGCGCTGCCAATTAGCCTTGCAATTGAGATCAAATTTATCATTTCATTATTAAATATTACAGGTTTATGAGTATCATTGAAAATTTGGGTTATTTATCAATTAAACATCTCGTTTAACCCTTCTTGAGCATTTAGAGTATTTACACATTTTGACCACAACATATACTATACCCTAACCATAATGAGAGGTCCAAAATTTAAACTTTCATTTAAGATATAGGCAGAAGTCTATTTGTTAGGTTTACGACCCTTGACCTCGTGCTTGCTTATTGTTAGTGAAACAAATGAATTAAAGGACATTAACGAGTTTGAATTTTTGAATAATGTAATAGCATTTAATCTTATACTAGGAGCTTAATATGATAAAGATGAGTTTAAATAAAACGAACATAATATATGGTGCTTGAGCATCGGTTCTTTTATTTCACATTTTCAGTGAGCCCTTAAACATTTAATAAGGCATGTCTTTATTTGTTTAGACTTAAAAATAAAATAAAATAAACATTGAATGTCATTAATTGTAAATGTTTGAAAACTAAGAAAAGTTGAACAAACATTTGTAAAATAATTGTATTTATTTTTATTAGTGCAAGATTACAATATATAGAAAACCCATTTATATCTATTTATTTCATCGACGCATTTACCTAGAATACATGTACAACACGTGCTTCCCTCACTCGTGTACAACTTATTACCTAACGAATCGAATTTAAGATAATGTTCGGTAATGAAATATAGAACAATGAAGACATTTAATCAACAATTTGTCCAACTGGCATATATTTTAAATAATCTTAATTATTACTTTCAATTCCATATAGGCAGTCGCTCTTGGCCCTCAATGATAGTTAAAATTTAAAATAAAAATAGGATGGAAGAAGTCAGGAAATCTCATCGGCCCACCAGTGGAAGAACCGGACGTCCAGTTGAACTACTGCGGAACGTGGAAATGCCTTGGAGTCTACGGAGCAGCGACTACGCGGGAGCTTTGGTGGGAACCGGGCGGGGAGGAGATCAGAAAAGAGCAAAGAGTCAAAGAGTCCAACTATTAGCGGATGAAAGATTGTGAGGAGGGAGAGGGAGAGGACGAGGGCGGTGAGGATTCCTAACGAGTCCTCCTCAACCACATGCACTAGCGGGGGGAACTCGGAGCCGGGCCGGTCGTGATCGGAGGTCGGCCGGGGTCGGAAGCCTCAGCTGGGGAATTTAGTGTAGAGAGCGTAAGTGAGGTCATAGTTCTTGAACCGACAGAATTGACTGTCCAAACGCAGCCATTCCTTTAGAACAACAAGCCGCTCCAACTCGGCTCCAAACTTGTACGCCACGCTCGCCTGAAAAACAATACAACCCACAGTCTTTATTTAATGTATTCTCCATATACTACCAATGTACCTGTACTACTCTTATCTTATCAGTAGTTAAAAGTACAAGAAATTAGCATTCTGGACAAATTGTCATTTGGGAAATTAAGAAAACTCACCTTATTGGCGAAAATGGTAAGGACAAACTTTCCGGGTCTGAAAATGTCTAGGACACGAGAAATAATGTCTTTGTAATCACGCTGCGGAGCGTTCGTCTCGAAACTGACGTAAGAGAAGTCTGGCTCAGGAGTGATGTGAATGGTCATGTAAGATCCCTGATGCAGAGCAAATGAATCTCTCTCCACTGCACGCCCATCACTTACATTCCCGTTCCCGGCATTCTCCGACTGCAAAAAAAACCCATAGCATTGGATTCGCATTCGCAAAGCTCAAGGGAAAGCTCACGTTTTTGAAGATTCCGTTCATCGAGTAGCCGCACGGTTCAAATTGAAAATCGTTGATAACGATGTTCGGGATGATCCGATGAATCCCGGATTTCTAAATCAACCATCAATCATCAATTCAGTTCCTTCAAAACCCTTTATTTCATGAATTCATGAATACCTAAATGAATATCCCGACATCCCGGGCATCTTGTTGAATAATAAGCAAGTACCTTCGTGGCTTCTTCTCCCGTTTTGCAAACTTCTTTAGTGAAGATTCGCATGACGTCTGGGTCGAGGTCGCTCATGAGTATCTCCAGTGTTTGGTCTGGCTCAAGATCTCCTCCCTCGCCGTCTCCCAGCGGATTAAGCGTGTACAGGTACCAACAGTCCCGGTCCACACTGCCAAGGCAGTACGCTGCCCCTTCTAACATTCGCACTTTTTACCAATGAATCAAATACCCTGTATTAAGCTCTAACTAATTGTAAGCACTAATGAATTCTAAAAAACGGCTAGTTTACCTAATTTACCTTTGAAGTAGCTATTCAAAAGCTGAACTTCATCTTCGAAATTTTGATGTGGATCTAGCTGAAGATCCGGACGCTTGAAATTCTTTCGTGAATAGAACACATCCTAAAAGATTAAAAGCAAGCCATTATGATGAATTATTTAACTCAATCCATTGGCTAATTAAAGTTTACAATTGAGTAGGATCAATTTCTTACGAGTCGAATTACAAGATTCATCATTTTGAATAATTTAACAATCTTACATAAGCAAGTAGATACATACATACCATTATCGTTCGAAAGAGAGCCCGGGCTCTCTTTAAAATATTTGGGTTCAAAGGGGGCCTTTCTTTCGAGCAGGGCTCTCTTTCGAACATGGGCTTTCATTAAAATTTTACAAATGATTCTCCATTTAAATTTATTTATCTTATGAATTAACTCCATTGAATTGTGAGTTTAAAAGAAACAATGTATTATTTAAGGCATTTTAAATAAAACGCGTGAAAAATTAATAATTATGTAGGGTATGTATTAAGATATATATATAGTTAATAGATATGTTAGTTAAAATGTATGTGGGGGTGGGCTCTCTTTCGAGCAGGACTTTCTTTCGAACATGGGTTCTCTTTCGAACGATAACGGTAAATCCATAATACATATCCTAGACATAAAATGAAGAAATCAATGCATATGTTCGAGACATCGGCGGTGACTTTAAGACTCGTCATTCAATTTTTGAGAAGTAAATATTTATAAGTTTTTTTTTCTTCCAAGACCAAATTCGTGGAACAGAATAAGGCCTTATGATTAATTATTTACAAATTGGTTATTGAAATGCAAATTGAGAAAACAATTATCTTTCCCTATTATTAGCTCAATTTTGTCAATATTGGAATCAACATTGGTTAGTCAAGATGTTTTGAAAGATCGCCGTTGAGTAAATAGAACCTCAGGATTGTTCAACTCAATAATATAATTGTTTACTCAATGATTCCCAATTGTTTTGAAGCTCGTGGGATGGACAACATGAGCCGTTTCTTGGCCTCAGCTCAAGTGGGATCTTTTGAAGTGTAAAGAGCGATAAGTGTTCCTTGGTATTGGGTTGGGAAGATAAAGGGAGTCATGAGATGAGAGTATCAATACAAAGGTTGATTTCCCCGATTACCTCCACTTCATCAAAGCCAGCAAACTGCTTGACGAGTCTCAACAGCGGCTGCAAACACATCAGCGGCGTCGTGGTCCCGCACGTCTTGAGGATGAGCCTTCGCTTTGACACGAACAGGCTGGACTCACTGTAAAGGAAATAGCCATTGAAGTGGATGGATCTCTTCATTCCCCACAGGGTTTCTCCCCGCCCGTCAAGCCGCCCCGGGATTTTTTCAATCAGTTATTTAATAATGTTGAACAAGGGAGTTGGATGGGCTGGGGGCGGCGTGGCGGTCGGCCGTGGTGATTTGAGTGCCGACTGTGGAAAGCGAAGCGACCACCGCACCGGTGGGTAAAGCGAGGGGATACACCCTTAGATTTGCCCACTTGGGGTTGCCTTTGGCGGACAGTCTGAGGGATGCACCAGAAGGGGTTGCCCTGCTGGGGGCAGCCCCGGAGGACGGTCAAAGGCCCCGTCGCTCCGTGGCCCCACTCCCCTGCCACCAACGGGGGCAGGCCGCCCGCCAATGGCCCTCAGGCCACCGGCGGGCGAAAATGAGGAGATTTTTTTAACCATACTTGTCGCAGACTTTTAGCTGCAGGCCGTGGCCAATTTACTCTCTTTAGACCTGTGGCCCCTCTGACCGCTGGCACTGGAAGAGAAAAGAATCCCGTCCTTACCACCTTCACTTCATTCGCCTTACCACCACAAAATTAATTCATTTTATTTTCCCCCCGCCGGAGTCCGTCGCCGTCTGAAAGAGCGCAAAGCGGGGAACATACACGCAATTTTCTAAATAGGCTATAGAGATATGTTCTGAATTGAGAAATGTTCTTTTACAAGAAAAACTCATTCGTCACTTTTAAGAGTGGAAAAGTACAAAGGTTGACAAAAGTGTTTAACCTTGGAGAAAAGCTCATTTCTCACCTCACTACTTTATGCATGTATCAAAGTATGTATTTATGAAAATTAGAAGTATGAAAATAATAAATGAATAGTTTATTTATCACTTAAACTGCTGAGTGTTGCTTTTAACACAAAAAAGAAATGTTTTTACAATTGATGAATCTGACACCGGGTTTAAAGAAATGCTTTGATAGAAAAATGCCAACTTATTTGTTTTATGCCACGTGTGTTTATGACTATGGCTTTTGTAACTCAATCTCCATAATGGGATTATTCACAATTTTTCGCTCGCCTCAAAAGCTGCCGGCCGCCAATAAAAAGAACAATTCTCGACTTCAATCACTTTGTGGGGACATATTATTTATGAAGTTGAGCCTCAGCATGTATGTACATTACATATGGAGAAATTGAAAAAGGGGCACACGAGTCTGAGGCGTGAGAGATAAGTCGAGTGTGGCAGAAGCTCCTCGTGAGTCTTGAGAAAAGGGAGTCTGATTCAGCTTGTGTCATTAAGACTCCGCCAGACATTTCATGACTCAATCATTTTAATGGCCATTTTATTATGCCGTTAAACTCTATCCCATTTATGCCCCGCCACATCGAGGTGACCAAAAATGTTTTTTGACTTTCAAAATCTCATTTTTCATTCTGGTCGGTCTTTTGACAATAAGAATCTATGTATGTATTTTGATACGGGGCCTGATATGAAAATTGGAAATAAACATATCAAGTTTGCTCAAGAGACTTTGACCCCTTCCATGGCTTATTCTTATTAGATATTATTACATATTAAGTAACATTAAGTAAAAATGTCTAATGGATAAAATTATACCTTACGAATGAACTAAAAATGCTCACACGCACAAAATGCCCTATCTTAATCAATGCGGTTCATTCATGATTCTGCGAGTATTCATTTAATATGATAATTAGGAAGTTTTTGCATTGTGTTCCTAATCAATCATGCTTCTGATTGAACAAATAGCCTGTTACATAATGTCATTACCATTTAATCAATTAAATGTTTCTTCTAGTATACAAGAACGTAATGAAATTACATTATGTACAGATAGTATACGTAAATATTGTTATGTAAGACGTACGTAATATCTTAAATATAACATATGCCGCCTGGAAGTAATGAAATTTCTTTTTGGTGATATGTAAAGCCTAGTTTGATTATTTAAATTATAATGCATATTTAAATATCAATTTCCTCAAGAAATAGCCAAATACCATGCATGATGACGTTCAAATATAAACTTAATAAAAGTTCATATTATTGGACTTTTACTTGATGAATTCCATTATAACTTTATGTTTATATTATGAAAGGAATAAGGTTATGAATGTTGACATTCATGGCATCATGGCTGAATTGGTACAATTTTTGAGCCAAGAAGCGACACTTACCTTCCACGCCGCGGGTTCTTCTAATAGAAATAGAAGGAGAAAAGAAAGTATCTACCTCAACACGTACGCGTCCAGATAGTCATTCGACATGAAGCTGATGACCTCGCATTTGACGATCCGGAGGAGACCCTCAATCTTCTCCCTGTCCAAAAAGGTACAAAGGTCATGGTCAAATTCACTCACACTGGTCTACTCTAGTTCCCTAATTTATGCACATTGAGACCTACAAATGCTCCATCGATTCCCGAGCCAAAGGCATTATCAATTCCTCATCTCTCACTTTGTCATTCCATAAATATCCAAGCGCGGAGTGTGGGGAAGTGGAAAGAATCCAACATAAAGGGAAAGAACAGTAATAAAGAAAAATTTCTAATATAATGCCCACAAGGGGAAATGGGTTTTTTATCCCTGGAAAAAGTGATTTATGAAAAATCCATGAGATTCTCTCCACTATAGGATCTCTACTTATTCTCTATAATACTCTCTAATAAAGACTAATACTAGAGTCCCTTGACGCATAAAAGCGTTTGGGGTAAGGAGAATGTACGTGTGGAATATGGGTGAGTAATGAATTAAAAATGGTAGAAGTGAGAGTGTTCGTTTAATGAAATATTCAATAGCTCCTTGGTTTGGCTAATGAGAAATAAGGTGTTCGTGCCTTAATGAACTTGATGAATGAGAGCGGGTGGGGAAATCGATGGAGAATGCGGAGATGGAGTTCGTCAAGGGGCACTTTCTTCCCTTGACTCATTGACTGGATGATAATAACATGTATCTGGGTTGTAGGATAATAGTGCGGGGAAAGGCGTGAATGGATCTTTCCTGGCTGGTTGTATTGGGTTATGCAAGGGAGGAATGCAGATGAGTGTGATGGTAAAAATAGAGGTAGACCTGGGGATGCGGCGGAGGTCGCAAATTGGGCCGGCGGGTCCGTCAGAGTGAGTGAACCAAATTTCCAGCAGCTTCTCAACGCCTTCGAAGTAGGCCTTAAGGTTCGGGTCCAAGTGGTCGGTCATGTCGAAAGTGGGGCAGCGGGAGTGCCGTTGGGAGAAGGCGAGAGAGAAGAGTCTCGGCCTCCGACTAGTCGGTGAATAAGAGGAGCGGAGGAGTCTCTCCTCCCAACCCGGTGAAGAAGCCCCTGCGCAGCGCCGCTCCGGTCGATCCTCCAAGGAGAACACTCTCCCGCAGACCACCGGCTCGGCTAAGGTCAAAGTTCACCCACGCTCCTTCTACTATTATCTAATTACTATTCCATTCAATTTAACCCTTTACTCATTATTTACAATCCTCGGCCTATCACTTGGAATAATCCCCACCAACCATTAGTGTGTGACAATTATCTCAATAAAGATTAATCTCCTAATTCCGAAATCGCTAAAGTTGGCTTTCTACAACTCAAGTTGTAGAAAGTCTCTGAAGCTCTTGATGTTTGATGTGCTAATGTTTTAGCATCTCGCGGAAAATTTAAGGCAATCAATGAACATTGAATTTATGAACCTTGACCTCATATTACTTTGTTCATCAATTTTTTCTATCTTGCGACCCGATGCCCTTCTGTGGGCTAACCACCCATGTAACCTCTCATCCACACGACTCGGACAACTCCTCCTGTTCGACTCGTCGTTCTTAATCTAGAAACCTTCTGACCTATCCCATTCTTATCCACCCATTCCCTAATGGAATCCTAATCCATAGACACTTGCATCTCCAACTCCTATCTAACCATTCATCAATTCATCATGCTTCTTCATTTCTCAATTAACTAAATGTTTGACTAATTAAATGATATTTATGAAGTGATCAGAATAAATGTATTTGATTAAATCCATGAGCTTTTCATTAATAAAGTTTAAAGTTTCATTATATATAAAATAACATAAGAGAAATAACATGAAGTGCAGAGTAGAGTAGACATCTCTTTATCTTCGTATCCTCCGATGGTGAGTTAAATGGGGGGCGATGGGAGGGTCAGAAATTGGTTTTCCGGTTGCTTGGACTGTGGACCAAACTGTTTACCTACGGAAGTCCTGTAGATTCAACTTTCCAGGTTTCTTCAAAAGAACGTCGGTCGATATGGGGCGAATTACCGTCCCAAGTCTCGTTATGACTTTCGGAGCCGTCAAACTCTTCACGGCATTCTCAGGCATCCACGTTCTCCCAATGGGCGCCCTCACCATCCGCTCAAAGTCCTTAGCTCGGTTGAATGGGAATGGAACTTCTCGAACCTACAAAAAGTGTGATTCATTGAGCATATAAGATATACTATTTGTGACTTCAAGGAATTTCATCAAATTATAAATGAGTTTACTTTGACTTATTCTTGGAAAAGTTAAACAATTTAAAAGTTGCTTTGTAAAATAAAACTCACTAAACTCATAAACATACAAATCAAACTCAATTTGAAAACTCCAAGATTATGCTCGTAACTCTTAAGATAAGGAACCTTATCGATAGATGAATATTGTACAATGACATTGAATAATAATGTATATACCAAATGGGCCTTAAGTTGCTCGTTGGGCTCTTCATTGTAAATCACATGTGGGAGACCATCATCCTTTCTTTTTGGCAAAGGAGCCTTAGGTTTTTTCTCCCTTTGCTTTCTCATCGATGGGTCGATTCCCGCCCCAGCCCATGAACCCCATCCTGGTAGATCCAAATCCATTGGAGTGTCCTCCTCCTTCAAGTCTCCTTTCCTCTTCTCAAATTCTTCAATGACATTGTCATCAGCAAAAGCTTCAGCGAGAAGTTCGCGTTGTTCGTCTTCCTCCTCGCTTCCACTTTCCTCTTCTTCGTTGATATTATCAGTGAAGTCAAATTTCAACTTAGACCCTCCAAGTTTGATAAAATTCTTCGGATCAATCATGACGGGTTTCTTCTTCTCTTCTCTTTTGTCTTCTAATGAAGTCCCTTTCTTATTTTTCTCACCCTCAAACTCATCATCGCTCAATTCAAAGTTAATAAGACGGTCATTGACATTTAAATCTTCCACTTCCATTCCGGTGAATTCTGATTTCTTCCTTTTAGCCTTCTTGGAATTCCTCCGTGTTCCGTTCCGTTCTGTTTCCTCATCAATTCCCTCATCCTCGCTATTCGAATCATCTTCAGCTTCCGATTCGTCTGAGTCGGAATTTTCTTTGATTTCTCCAATTTCGACCTTTTCAGCTTCGAGTCTTTCCATCTCCTTCTTCAGTTCAGATTCTTTCTTTTGGTTGATCTCCTCCCAGAGTTTCCTATATCCAGTATAATAAAGATGCATTTTATTCTCAGATTTCCCTGAAAGCATCCACGGATTGTCCATACTGCTTTGAACCAAATGCGGAAGGTCAAGATCTGGATCTTCTTCCTCGTCACTTGAAACAGCCTTTTTGGCTGTCAATTGCTTGCTAATTTTGAGCTGTTCAGCTATGGCCATTCGCGCCTCCTCGTTATATTTCGCTCGAATAATTTGATTCTTGGCCCATTTCCCAGTATTTTTGTGTTTAAGAGTCATTCGTTCCTTCACTCGACTTTGGTTGATTTCCTCAAGTTTTTCAAGTGCTTTGTCTGGGTCAACTTTCTGAAGTAATTCAAATTCTTTCACCTCCTTCCTCACCCTTTCTCGTTTGAGGAGACGATGAAACTTTTTGCTCTTTATTTTCTTTTGCCTTTTCGCTTTGGCCATTTCGTATGACTGGAGTGCTCGAATCCGTGCAAGTTCTTTATGACGTTCGAGCGATATTTCGATCATTTCATCATGTGTTTTAGGCTTCGGTCCTTCTTTAAGCTTTTTTAAGTATTCTTCACCGTGAAGAACTTTTGCTATTTCTTGTTCAAACGATGTTTCCGGCTGAAATTGAAAGTGAATTTAAGATTTTAAAATCAATTTATAAATGAGATCTTATAATTGTGGAAAATCATTTACCATAAAACCCTCTTCATCTTTCGACTCCCATTTCGGAGTTTTGTCATTCGCATCTAAAGGAAAAAACACTTGCTCGGCGACACGATTGCTGTACACGAGTGAATTCCATTTACTCACTTCCTGTTTGGCCTTATGATATGATAGCTTCCTTTTAATCTGTAATTTAAAATAAAATTAAATATATACAATAATAAAAAATGCTTGGTATTAATGAAATTAATGATTATAATTTGGTATTTATTTGCCTTATCTTGAACAGGTTTTTCGAGAGGAGCATCAAGCGTTTTTGCTTCTTTCTTTTTAGAATCCTTAGACTTTTTCTCGTTGCTCTTCTTTTTGATTTTTTCTAATACTTTGTCCTTTCCTGACAAATTCGACTTTAAAAGTTTTTTAAAAGAATCTTTCTTATCCGTGTCTTTTTTTATTAAATTAAACTCAGATACATTCTCTGCGGCTTCGCTCCTATTTTGACCCTTTCTGTAAATAAAACATTAGAATCAATGAGGTATTAAATTTTATGTATCAATTGAAATAATTACAATATATTCTTTACAAACTTGTTAGCGTATTTCGTAGCTATCTGATTAAAAAGTAAGTTTGTTGTCTCGTCATCATCGGCGTCCTCGTCAGAAACTGTGAAAAAGCTTTCATTTCTTTTAACTTCTTGATCTTTGTAGATGTAATCATCTTCTTCTTCGTCGTCACTAATTAGGCTCAGGAGATCGTTTTTAGTACTTTTAGTCTTAACGGGAGGTTGTCTATAACAGAAAAATAAAACAATTATGTTATACACATGTTGCATCCGAAATAACTCATGTACTCATTAACCAGATATCATTTAATTGAAATGATCTTATTAACAAAAATGAATCTTAAAGTTAGAGATATTTATATATAGTTTTAATAATATTTATAATATAATACAATTTATCGTTAGTCATTACCTTTTTACAGTTTTTACCCTTTTCATTTTGATAATAATGTAATATTATAGGCTAATAACTGAAATTAACGCTATGTAAATTGTAGAATAACTTTTAGTTTTTGTTTAATTAATTAATTAAACGATTTACTGATGATCTTGTCTTATT
The DNA here is from genome assembly GCA_034687125.1 of Neelides folsomi. NCBI lineage: Eukaryota > Metazoa > Arthropoda > Collembola > Neelipleona > Neelidae > Neelides > Neelides folsomi. Next base: position 14,005 of record JAQGBZ010000017.1, on the reverse strand, counting down.
CGGCAATTTCTAATATGGTTTTGCATGCTAAATTACAAGATAGTGAATTTGTATAGGAGCATGTGGAAAATTTGAGAGTGGCGCTGAGGCTGAAACCTTCAAGGCGCCAACCGTCAACCTTCTCTCAAGTTGATTAAAAATAAGTAAATTAACAATTATGGAAAAACCGGCTAATAAAGGCAATTTGATTGAAACCCGTGAAGAATTATCAGAACTCGTAAAACGTCGAGCTGAAATTGCAGTAAGATTAAAACGAGCCTTTCATTTAATTTTTGTCCGAAGCTATTCAATTTATAAAAAAATTATTTGGCGTTAAAGCTTGGAATTAATTATATTTCTCGTTTATGCATTAATTAACTCTGTTAAATAAATTTAAGGATACACTTGCGACGCTGGAACGTCAGATTTACGCCTTTGAAGGCTCGTACCTGGAAGACACCCATTTATATGGAAATATCATTCGAGGATGGGATAGGTACATCGGCGTAGCAGCTGGTTCAACCAAGCCCCATGCAAGCTCCAACAATACCAAGAGTGATAAAAGAAATAGAAAATTCAAGGAGGCCGATCGTCTTTTTAGTAAATCCTCGATCACTAGCATGGCGGCTGTTAGTGGATACGTCGATTCCTCGGTGGATCGAAATTCCGAGTCCGACTCCCATCAAGATGGATCTGAAAGCGAAGAAAAAGAAGTCATCGCTTTTCAACATGTAAACAAATCCATCGACACCCTCTCAAAAGTTTCCAAGTCCTCACACAAAGTTAAAAAGTCAAACAAAAAAGCCAGAAACAAATGACAGAAAAATCTCAGTTTTGTAAATATTTTATTCTTTTTTATTACGTTTTTATTATTTTAATTGACCCTAATCATAACATTTATATTTGATACAAGTACAAGTTATTATATTACTCATATACAACATTGAATAAACATATACCTTTATCGTTTTAACTTTCTTCCAACAATATCATTTGGCTTAAGCAGAATTAAATGGTAACACAGTTATAACAATGGTTTGAACATCAATGAATAAAACTTTCATTTAAATGGCAAGTAGTATTTGTAACATTCATGACTGGAAGATATCTTTAATTAATAAGTTTTAATTACGGAAATAAAGATCACTTTTTAAAAGAGAAACACTGTAATTCTATATAAATATTTTATATAGGTAACATAACATATAGTACTTGTGCCTACGAACTTTAAGTAAGTATCTGATATGATACTTATGGAATGAGGAATGGTTAATAAGTCGTTAAAGATCATTGGTCTTCAAACTGTTCGGAAGGAGAATTAAATCGGTTATATGGTCGACTTGATCCAATATTACTCGATGAAGCTGCAAACACTTCTGCAAGTCTTCTTTCTGTAATTCATAAATATCATAGACATTTAAAATCATTTTCTCGTATTAAATTTTAATTATAGTATAACATTAATTAATGTTTAATAAATTGCAATTTCTTACGCGTAAGAACACGAGATTCTTGCTTATTAGAGAGCAAATAAGCCAGTGGATAGAAAAGAAGAGGAAGACAAACGAATGAGATGAGAGCAATGTGAAGCCACGTTTCAGACTTCCGTTGTGGAAAGCATCCAAACAGTTCGCTCCAAAGCTCTCTTGTTGTATTCATCTAAATTGATTAGATATTTAATTATAGCCAAGATGAATAAAATATAAAATAACCTCAAGATTTGCATCAATAATGATTTTATATTCTAAAGAATGAGAATTTAAATCTTACTGTATCGACAATGTCTAGGCAAACATTTTCTCCGTACTTCTCACATATTTGAATATAAAATTCATTGAGCTGCCCATAATTTGTCTTACACTCATTACATGTATCATTTGATTCTAAAAATTTGTTAAAGCAAGCTTTCACATCGACGTAAAGGACCTCGAACTTAACGGTTTCTTCGGTGGCTCGAGGCATTAAACTTCCGTTTTGATATTTTAAGAAACAATCTATTGTAAAATGTTTTCAAATGGTCAATTTACAGATATTTCATTTTAATAAACTAAATATTGGCATTATATTATAATAATTAAATGAACTCAATTACAATCACAGTTCCCTTTATTCCAAAGTCCCTCAACGTATTTGTAAGCTAAATGGCAAAAATATTTAAATGATTAAACAATTACATTTGATTTCTTTCATAGTATAGTACAAGTACAAATCAATTAATCGTGTTTTATTTATTACCATCATTGACTATTTCAATTCTATCTAGATTTGTGAAATAGTCGCGACATGGATTGCCCTTTTCATCGATGGTCTGTTTCAAAAAATACATTCCTTTAAAATCTCGTTACAAATTAATATTAAGTTATATGTACATAGAATAAATGTAATGTCTGATTACAATTGTGAAATCGTGATGAGTCTCTCCAACTCTCATGTAATGTCGAAGACACCACTGGCAGAGATGAATCGGTCGTGCATTTGTCACAGAGCAAAGTGTAAAATTCGAAATGGCAGAAGCAAACCTCCCAACAATTAACTTGCATGTATCACTCGGAGTAATAATGTCATCAATAGATTTATACAAGAGCTCTGTTTCTGTTTCTCCACTTGTCCTATTTAAAAATATAAAATAAACATTACTCTTACTTATTTAATTAGACTACAATTTATTATCCAAAATTACCCATAGATAATTATAATCAATTTAATTCATCATATGACTTACTGTAAAACACTTATGGCCAAAAAGTAAACAAAGAATATAACTCCGTGGTTCTTCGTTTTATGGGCAATTGAATATTTATGACCCATGTCAATGTCTTCTTTCTTCAGGTTGAACAAAGTTGAACTAAATCTGGAAATAAAATTGTAATCTAGTACATTTTGATGATTTAAAACTTGATAAATTGATTATTAAAAGTAGCAAATGCTTTTATAAAACCCTATTTTATGAAACTCACGCTCACCAGATAATTTCGAATCATTCCGAGTCTGCGGTTTGTAAACAATACTTGCTAAACTCTAAGATAAGATTCAGAAGATCCTTGAAAAATTAAATAAAAGTTAATCCTAAATCCCACTCACTTCACTGCACGTGTTCTTTTTATGAAGCATGAATTTGAAACGAAAAGCGCCCAAATGAAATGTATTGAAAAAGAAGATAAAAGATAAAACAACTCCTTCCTTCGAAGTGTTCGAAGTGGGAAGAGGAGAAGGAAGAAAATCAGACATTACATTAAACTATTTGACAAAAACATTAGCTAATAATTTTAAATATATGATTATTTAAGTAAAAAGCTAATTATCATTGTCATTTCTAACAAGAAAATTAAATGGAGCAAGAAAAAGTCGATTCGCAAGCTCTGCAAGAAAGATTATATTTTATTTTGGATAAGCTACAAACTATGGCACGAGATCTCCCTTCGTAAGAATCTGAAATCTGAATACCTGCAAAAATTTTTTAAATTATATAAATTAAATTATATTTTAACTTTATTTATGTAAATATTATTTTTACTTTGTGCTTAATATATTCATAAATTTAATAATATATTTGTTATATTAGGAAACATCAACAGAGGCTTCCGATGGAACTTCTATCTGGCTTGGCTAACACACTTCTTCATGACACCGTATTTGAAATCGTTAAAGGACTAAAAGACATTCAAGATGTGACCGAAAAAGTTTACTTCCAGCAACGTCTTACATTGCTGAATAACCAAAGAAGTATGTTACATTTATACAATTCTTTATTTACTGAACTTTGGTGCATTTAATTCATATACTAAACTATTATAAACACTAAATAATAATTTAAAACTTTGTACTTTATTAAGCCGAGCGTTTGCTGTTAAGAGAATCGAAAATTTCGATGAATAAGACAGAAGAAGACGAAGAAGACGAAGAATTAATTCTTAGACAGAAAAACGAATTAAAAGACTCTGATATAAAAGTAGTAATTACTACTATAATTACTATTATATTAATATAATATCATATAATTTACCTATTACGTATTTCACTAACTATCCTACCTTTCACTATTAACTAGTATTTACCATCTAGCTTAAGTTTTTTAAATAATTAATTGATCATGAATAAGGTGTTAATGGCCATGGATCAGAAATGTGCCGAACAACAAGCGATGATGGAAAAAGCTGGTGTACCTGGATTTTATGTTACAAATAATCCTGATGAAATTCAGGTATAAAAATATTTTAAAATTTTAAATTCATTTCAACTATACAGTTAAATTTTCTCACTAAAATGATATTTGCTTTTAAATTTTTCAGACACAAATGTATTTAATAGAATTTATCCTGAAAATTAGCAAATTACCACTACCGAGTGTTTCTTCCGAGGCTCTTTGAGAAGACTTCAATTTACTACATACATTATATTTATATTCATCTGTATGATATGGTTTGTTTATAATAATATGTCTAATTAAAAATCTAAGTATTATCATTTTTGTCACTAATTCTATCAATTTAACATATTTAAGCGTGCTAATTATATTTCTACTTATTGTCTTCATAAATAAATCAAGATAAAAAAAGTGGCTTTTGATTTTGTGAGATTTTATTCGTCAAATAGTATACAAAATTTATTCATTCATCATCGTCAAAAGACGATGAATTAATTAATAGTCTATGCCCTCTATTCCCAAAATTCATTTCTGAGTTCAAAGACGTGACAAATACTTCATTAAACCTTCTTTCTAAAAATAATAATTAGTAAAAATTTTCATTAAAACATTAAATTTAAACTGTTTTAAATTACGTTCGAGAATGGGGACTTGTTGCTTTTGAGAGAACAAATAAGCCAATGGGTAGAAAATGAGTGGAAGAGAAATGATAAAGAATATTATAGCGTATAGCCAAGTTTGGACCATTTTTTCAGGAAGACATCTAAAGTGTTCGCTCCAACAATTTCTCGTCGTATTCATCTGTGAAATGTTGTATAAATAGTAATATATTTTAAATCGTTTAATGTATCATTTTATCATACAGTATCCACAATGTCGAGGCATGTTCGTTCTCCATATTCTTCTCCAATTCTAATATAATGTTTAGTGAGATGTTCATAACTCTGCTTACAGTCAATGCAAGTATTGTTCTTGTTATTGTTCTTGTGGTTTTTAAAACAATCTTCAACGTCAGAATAAAGCGCATTGAACCTGATTGTTTTTTTGGTTGGCGTTTGGCTTATGGTTCCATTTGGAAATTTGGAAAAACAATCTACCACAAAATATTTTTTGATTTAAACTTTTTTGGTTAATTTTTATTTCAAAATTAATTTATCATACTATCACAATTTCCTTTGGTCCAGAGCCCGTCCACATATTTGATAGCTTACAAAATTAATAATAAATATCTTAAATCATGTGAGTCTTAATAATAATGTAAGATTTTTCATCTATCGTATTTGTTATGAATGACATAAATCCTTACAATCCTCCACTATCTCGATCCTATCTTTATTTACATAATATGTTCGACATTTATTCCCTTCAGCATCTATGGTCTAATTAAGAGACACATAATATGAAAATGAATCATTTGTAATTATAATTACTGTATTTAATCTAGAGTATAAAATTTACTGCTGCGAATTCGTGATGCATTTCAATAACTTGAATATAACTAGCAAGACAACATTGGCATAGACGAATTGGCCGAGCACTCATAATAGAGCATTTTGTAAAATTGGATACGGCATGAGCAAATTTACTTTCAATAAACTTGCATTTTTTGCTCGGAGACTCGTAGCTTCTTTCAATGAAGTGGTTCAAACTTAAGTCTTTGTCTGATATACCCACCCTATTATTTGTAACTTTCGTTGCTTCACTTGTACTATTAAAATTACAATTGAGACTTATATTAAGAAAGACAATGATACTTTGTTTATATCAATATTTCGAAACTTACTGGTAAATGATACAAATAATACAGATCCCCAAAATGCAAGGATTCATTTTTGTTTGAAAATAAATAAAATAAAATGAAGTTGAGTGATGAGTTTGGGTTTCATTTTCTTACTAATGCTATGTATAAGTATGTTATATGTAATGTATTTATATCAAAAATTGGTACTTTTTATCAATTGACATCCGGTAATAATCTAATTAACTATATCTATGTAGTTGTTTATGGCTTGACGTTCTCCTCAAAACTCCTTATCGTCTGAATTGCAAATTATAAGTCGTAAGCAACCAATAAGTATGTTATTTAAAGCACATAATGTTCATTTCTCATATCACAAAACTAATAAATAGGTGCCCATATTAATTTTCTTTTAACTCTTTGAATGGGTATATAATTTATAGCTGATGGTGAGTTGAATCTGCCTTAACCTATTTAAGATACATTATATCCTTAATCTACATATTTTACATGAATAGTCTAGGTATATTTAATCAAAAGTTTATGAATTATGACAATGATGGGTACCTACGCGAATACATATTGTACATGTGAATGTATGGTACTTCCCACATACTAGAGTAGATACTCATACTTGTGGTAAGAATGAATATAAAATGGCTTGCATGTATTAAAATGAGGTAAATATGAGATAACAAGGATGTTTTATCAGTGAGGAAATAAAATTAGTTGTGGATTTGTCAATTCCGCATCACCTCGTTCCATTCCATGAAAATGGTTCTCGAAGGTCTGTTTGGAACTTGAAAATTGTTTGAGGGTTATGCGAAGAGTCAATTGGGCTGAATAGTTGGAAAAGCAGGCGGCGGCGGAGGTAGAAGGATCTTCCTGGATTGCGAGGGTCTTGGGCGAGGCCATGCGCCGGTGAAGATCAAGGTCTCTCTCGGAGGAGACTGTCTGAGTCCCCGAAAAGAGAATTGGGCTCTCCCGACCCCGGGATGCGAGGGAGTGGGAGGAGACGGGAGACGCTCGACCTCGCCGTCTCCCCTCCTCGAGTCCACAAGGCCGCAGGAAGAAGGTCGGCTCCCTTTGGAGGTCAATGTTGGGGCTTCAATGGCACGAGACTCCTTTCCGGGCCAAACTCCCCTCCCAAACGCCGGCCCGGCCTCGGCCGTGGAGTTGAGCTTGACAAAGGTCAGGCTCAATACGCAAGAACCCCGGAACCAAACACGTAGGTAACCTCTCCCAACCTCCCTCTCCCAGACGGACACCAGACAGGTAGATGAGTTCCAGCACATGCTCAATTTACATTATGCAAAGTCCATTTTGGCAAATCACCTTCACAATTACCTTAAATTTCACATTCGCATGTTCAAACCTTCGGGTTTTCATAATTATTCAGAAAAGATGACGTGGTACAATTCATCAGTATTATACCAAATGCTCCCATGAGTTGCATGTGGGTCAATATAAATGCTTGGGTACATAATAATACGATGGTGTTCGTGTGCAAACAAACTTATAATCGCATCATTTATTTAATCATCCTTTAATCTTTCTTACACTTTGATTAGTTAGAACTTTTATAGCATCAATACCAATACAACATAAAAATAGTTATGTTGGGTCTGGTCCAATTCCCAATAAAGGATTATTGCCAAATCCAAGAAGGTGACTTTCAGGATATGGAAAGAATTTTGCATGAAATTGTTTCACAAGCATTTGAATAGGTAGGCATTGAAATGAACCTTCACCTTCAATTATCCATAATAGATGCGGATGGAAATAGGAAAATTGTATTAAAAACACATTGACAGTGATGCAGACAGAATATTCAGTGCATCTAGCTCTATTTGTAGCCTATATGTAATAAATGTTTATTGTATGCTGTATGCTGTAGATATGCTCATATAGCTTAAAATAATGGGAGAGTTGGGAGATAATTTGGCTATAAAGAGAGATGGGGTTTTTGCACCTTATGCCGAAATTTGGTGGGGTAGGCGGGGAGGAGCAACAGATTGCGGAGACTGCGGGATTTACCGGGCTATGTGCAAGGCGGGCATCGGAGGGATCCCGAGGAAAGTGGGGCGAGTGGGAGGAAGAGCAAGGGCGACCTTGGCCCTCATGCAGGCTGGAAAAGGACCTTCAACGAGCCCCCGACCTTCGGATCCAACCTTGGTCTTGGGGCCCGGGAGTCGGGAAGGTCTTCTCTGCCCCAGAACCGCAACCTACGCAATCGAGTCATCCTTCCTCCCTCCGCCAAGTGGGTCAGACGGGCCCGTGTCAAGTCGGCCTTTGCGAATGAACTCCTCCGCTCCCTTTGCTCCTCATCCTCCCGCCTCCCCTCTCAACTCCAGTCAAATAATACACATTCTCATCAATGGAACATTCCAAAAACTACCTTAAATACTTTGACACCCTGGCTATGTATGGAACAATATCTCCTTCTCACACTGATTCTAGAGTTGCGTAAGGAGATATTATCCCTGCGATCTACTACTCACAGTGCAGTGAACGCGACCATTGCGTTCAATGGCATAAGTAAGGATTGAGCGTGGTGATGCAAGCTGAACGACCTTGATGCCTGGAGCATTCCATGGTCAGCTCGTCCACATCATCTCGCATTGGATATAGTCTAGGTATAGTCTGAAATGATGAGAGGTGGGGAAGGAGGGTTGTGGGTTAAAAGGGCTAATTAGTAAGTGTTTCTCCAGAGCGAGAGCGGAAGAGAGAGCGGAGGTGCTCTAGTTGTTCTCGTGAAATCGAGGCAATTGGGATCCCATCATCACCACAGCGTGAATGTGGACCAGAGAGAGGAACCGGCCCCCTTCCCCACTTTCCCGCCAGTCCCGCCGACCGCATTGGACCAACCTGAAACAACCGTTCAATCACTCTCCAAACATGGCTAAAATGCTAATTAGAAATGACACTAATGGGGCTAATAAGAATAATGAAACAATTGAGCCTGTTGAAGGGCTGAGCGGAAGACCTGTTGATGTTCGCGTGCCACCTGCCATAATATAAATACATATTATGCTTCGATGCATCAATGGATGTGGTGGTGTGTAAGGGGCGTTTGATTGATGTAATAGGGTCCTTAGTGTAGGAAGTGGTTGCAACAGAGAAGAAAGTTGGGAAAGGGCCCATTGCCTCAGAGCCCATTTGGAGATGGAGGCCAGAGAGACTCGTTGGGTTACGAGGCTCCGGCCTGGTTTAATTGAAAGTGAAAACGGGCCACTTTCACTTACTTGGGAGACCAACAATGGAGGAGAACCCTCGCGAGGATTTCGGTGACCAAATTACACTTTTGGGGTCACTAGAACGAAATCCCACTCTCTACTCTTTTCTATTTAGGCGTCCAAGGACGTCTTCCTTCCTACTTTCCACAAAGCGAAACTCGCCACTTGGGATGTTCCAATTCTTCCAGATATCACCAAATAGACCCTTCCACTCCACTTTTAATGCCCTTGCACAACACCTAAAACACTCTCCAGACGACGGCGCCTTCATTATTTTAAGGGTGTTCAATATTTACTTAATTTATCAATATTTATAATACAGATATTTATCATAATAGCATACCTATTAGGAATATTCATTTTTGTACCAATATAGTATAATGTTCATAAGAAGCAAAATAACACGCATTATATTTTTAAGATTCAATTGGTATTCAAATGAGCGGAGATCTCGTTATCAAACTTGAGTAACCGCAGAGTGACTCTCATAATAAGTTCTTGACTTGCTTGAGATCTCTACATAAATTCAACAATGATTAGTCAATGAACTCTTAATGCTCATGCACCCCAAAGAATTTTCATCATTTATTCGGTCAAAAGTCAAAATAGTTTAAAGAAATAGAGAAATTAAAAAAGTTAATATAAAATCTAAAAATCTGTAGTATGAATTTAAATACAAATTTAAAAAAATTAATAAAATAAAAATTGGAAGTTTCTTCCTAGAGGAATCGGAGGATGTTGTTTGTTTGGAGTTCGTCGTGGGAGTGAGCTGTTGCTCACTTTCGATTTCCACTTTGCAGGTAGGAGCGAGGAAGTCCCTGCAGATTCATTGCAGGGGAAGACGTAAGAGGCGGATTATGTACACACTCGGCCACCCCTCTCCTCACAGCTCAACTCTTCGGCTCATCCTTGGTGTTGGTAGCGGAACGACGAGTCGATTCTTTTCCCATCGGGGTGGACAGATCGCCACTATCTATTTCATTATCCTAAACATTACAACATCTCGAGACACTATGAGACAGTATACGTCCTGTAACTAACTTCCCCATTAGCATGTCTCATTCCTCTCTAACCAACATGTAAGTTCCATACAGGAAATAGTGAATGCTCAATCCGCTCCATTTCAATCTCATTTCATGCCTCCGGTTTCTTCGGGTTCTTCGGGTATTAAACATGCATAGGATCGTGTGTGTCCTTAATCAGACCAACACTGCGTATCCAATCCCATGTTGAACCATGGAGTGGAATTTGGATGGGCCAAGTAATCATTTATTTAGCATGTGTCTAAATAGATAGATACAGGGCGTTTGGAGTCGATGGCATTTGTTTATATTTGTCTCTTCGGGTGATGATAGGGATGAGAAAGGAGGTGAGGTGTGAGTGAACCCTGGTGAAACTAGAATAAAGATCTATGACACTCCGCGAGTGCAAAATTCGATAGTAGTCGCGGAGGGGCAGGAATCAATGACCGCATGTGTTGTTGGGATGTCGACGGAAGGAAGAAGGAAGCCAACGGTTTCTACAGCTCTTACATAACGGAATGGTAGGTCAGGCAATGGACGCGGAGCTCGCGCGGATTTCTCTTTGCTCAACTTCGCTTTCACACAAAAGAGAGTTCCGGAAACGGAGGAGGCGAGCGGCGGTCGGCGGCCGTCGCTACGAGGCCGTCGGGTGAACGCTCCTCTGCTCCAATCGTTGACTCTGCCGTCTTGGGCCACGCGGGCGTTGCCCCTGCCCCGTGGTGCAAAGAACTCCCTCTTTCCGGGTATCTCCCGCCTCCTCGGCCCACTTTCAGAAGAGAGGACGATGATTCTCTTCATATTTATCATCGCTCCATTGCCCCCTGTTTAATGCAAATATCTTAAACTTAATGTTTGTGTATTACAATCATGTATGCATGTCTCAACTATTTAAGCATGTCTCCAATAAAAACCCATCGTTTGCCACATGTTGCTAAAATAAGTATATCCGTTAGACAAGTTATTAACATGATTGAAATACAATTTCCATACATCCATAGCATATTGCATGTTGCTAAATATGAGCACATGTTGGTTGCTCGTTTCATAAGTATGGGCTATATGTTTGATGTTTGATATTTGGACGGGCAAAGTAGAGTATGTTATGGCTGAATAGAAAGCGAGGGTGAGAGTGACAATTGAAAGTGGGGGCTGACCCCGAAGACTCCTTGTGTAAGAAGAGAGACTCCGAAAATAAGGCCTTGCGAGGGAGAGGAAATGGCTGAGAACGCCTCGATTCCTCATTCACCTGGCCCTGTTCTACTTGCCACGCCGTCTCTTCTCCCCCATCTCTCCCATGAACAAACTCCGACCTCTTTATCCGCACAACGAGGGACGGTCAGCAGATTGCTAAACAAAGTAAATCGTGTCATCGCTATCAATCCCACTTTCCAAATGCCGCCCTCGCATGAACTTCCAGCTCAAACATGTCCAAATGGATCACCCGAGTCAATAGCCAATTCATTTAACTAGATTAATCCCCATCCTCTTTCCACAATGAATAGTGCCATTATGATTAGTCATAATATCCTAAATGAGTTGTTGGCGATAAATAAATGAGATCGTATCCTGAATTTATTCAATAACATGAAAATCCATCATCGATTTTTTTATTAATTATATTAATATGAATTTAATATTTTATATAGTCAGTTAATTGATCATGTTGATAAATAGGATATGTTTAAAGTGAAAAATATCCTTTATAATAAAAGTTTCATTTAGATCAAACCCCAATGTTTACATATGTAAGTACATTTGTACATTTCATAAATGCAAATACATCATTTTTTGCGAATTTGTCATGTTAAATTGAGCACGAATGAGCTTAATTTTTGAGCACGTCTTATTTTTATTATAAGTTTACAAGTTACTTTCCAATCTTTCTATCTAGATGTGCCATTCACCTAACCTAAAGACATCATTAAATCAACTCATTCAAAATGAATTTCTAAAAAGGAACCCCGATTTCATCATTCCTTAATTAGAGAGTTTCCAAAACTTACGCTTGAAATACTGAAAGTGAAGGACCATATACCACGTGTACCAAATATTCAACAATCGACCAAGATTCATCAATTCAAATTCATATGTGGATATAAAATCAAAAGTTTGCAAATTTCTTCACCTTTATTTTAGTGTTTCAAGATTGCTATTAAATATTAATAAAATTGATTAACAATGAAAATTAAAGACAGGCTCTTTTCTTCTGTTAGGTTTTTACAAGATATTTTATAATAATTTTAAAAGTTAAAAAGTTATTATATGTAAGTGGTGTTTGGGAGAGAAATAAAATAATATAATGTTTCATATGAGTAAAATGAAAATGTGGAGGAGCTCGAGATGTTGTTGGGAGAAGAGTCGGAGAAGAAGTGAGGTGGTGGTGGTCGAGTGACCGGCACTCACTTCCGCCCCACGTGGACGGCGGGGAGAGTTCATGTTTGTGGCTAAGAGCTCCACTTGGACTCTTCCATTGTCGAATCGATGTTGAGCTGATGATGGGACGAGGGTTTCCAGCAGACGACGAAGACCTTGGGCCCCTTCCCTGCGCAAACACTCTGTCGAGATTCCTGGATGACTTCCCACGCTCTCGCGACCTCCAAGACTCCACAAGTTAATCGATACTTCCAGACACTTCAGAACCATCATCACCATAAACCTAGTCGCACCATTGACTTTTAACTACTATTCCTAGACCTCATTACCATTCCATTTCCTCCCGACTCAGACAATCCAAGATCGTTAAAATAAAATCCCCAAATTCACCCTTAGAAATTCTATATAAGTAGGTAAAATTATTTGACTAAATTAAAAGCGTAATAACAGTATTGTATAAAAATTTTCCAAATTAATAAGATGAAAAATACTCAATCTATAGCATTGAGATAAGAAGAGTCCAAAAGAGGGTTTTAAATTATAATTATGAATGGAATGTAAAGAATGTGGATATATTAAGTAATGAAGTGATGATCAATTACAGGTGGTCCATAATCCATGTAGAGGGATAGCAGGGGGTAATAATGGTAATAATGGGAGGAAGGATCAGGGCGGAGCGAAGGGAATGGGAGCAGAGGGAGAAGAGCCCTTGAAGGGCGGCCTTCACCTCGAGAGCGGAAAGGGCGCATTCCCTTGTTCTCTGCCAAGGCCAGAGGGCCGAAGTGTGTCACTGCGAGAGCAAGGCCAGCGAGTACCCTTGTCCCACTCTCAACTCCGGCGACCCGTCCCTTGGCCCACTTATCTACTTCCTCTCAGCTCACCTTCCTCCCCACTCAGGCTCACTCAGGCACCCTCGGCCCGATTTTTCAGGGATAAACCACCCAATGAGACCCTCGGACCCATTCCTTCTACCGACACCCCTTATCTCTCAAAAGCTTTAATAAGCTCTTCCAATGCCCTTCCCATCCACCGCACTTGGGTTAAGAGGTCTTTAAACAAATTAATCTAGGAATGTGTGTTCAGGTGGAGGGCCGTTTCACAATCAACTATAGGACACTTCCGTTTGATTCATATCTCATTAAACCATTTAAACTAAACCAACAAACCTTGTTACTTTTATCACAGTTTTAGTCGAAACATTTCTTTAACAAATCATCTTTTATCAATTACAATTTATACCTACATACCTACCTGTATGTATCTAAAACATACTCCTATTGAATATTTAAACAATTTGTTCCTTGGACTTACCTAATTGTACAGGGAGGGCCATAAGTATCTTTTTTTTATCAGCTCGTATCTCTTTTAATCTTTAATCAATTTTTCTAAGATTTGGCAATGGTAATGCTTATATATTATATAATATATTCAGTAAAATTATTTTGTCACTTGAGCTTCATCAGCTTCGAGGCAGCGTTGCAAACGCAAACAAACGACAGCTTCACATCCACGT